>JBCNJP010000017.1:16709460-16733374 GCA_039602395.1 Deinandra increscens subsp. villosa
TGAAGACGCGCATTCCTATAAGTAGACTCTCACCCTGGGATCGCCCAGTGAGGTATGTCATTTCTCAGTTGGGATTTATGTGACACCCCCGCTATGCCAGAAACCCCAGAGTACAGGCGCCTACCCTTCCGGTCCGCATGAACTTCTAAATATGAGAATAACTGGGTTTTGAAGGCATCATAATTATATAAGTGCACGTATATAATTATCATGAATTCAAAATTTGGAGACTTCACGTCACATGAGTTCTGAAGTGTCAGAATATTTCGATCGTAGGATCAAAAGAATAGAAATGATAGTCATGATAGAAATGCGAATAGAACATCCGATACGAAATCTGATGTCAGTAAAGACGAGTACCTTCAGTAAAGAAATGAAAGCCGTTATGTTAAAAATAGTGGCAGAAGCATTGAAGGTTACGTTTCTATCAATTGTTAATCAATTTCCGGAAGCTTGGACGAGAAGAATGTCCAATAAAGCGACCGCTAGTAGAGCTGGTCCCAAGGAAGCTTTTGGTAGAAATAGATTCTCGGGTGAAAGATAAACGGAAACGGTACGAGGATGAAGAAGGTCTTGAAGACAATGACGACGAATTCCACAAGAAGGCTAAGGGAGCTTCTGAACAAAGAAGGCCGATATGCCAGATGTGCGAGAAACGTCATCATAGGAATTGCATTGGAGAACTCGGGAACCATTGAAGATGAAAAGAGATGTAGACAAGCCTAGAATGTCACCTTAAGCAAGGAAACTGTAGATGTGATAGACACTGTCACGGTAAAGAAGAAATGAAAGTTGCTATGGCAAGAATAGTGGAAACGACGTTCCAAGCTACGTTGCTACCTTCAGAAGACCATCACTATAAGTGATTGGCCGGAAGACTCGAAGCCGAAGCTAGCAGTTGAAGTTAAGAATAGTTCAAAGAAAAATGACGAAGGTTACCACAAGCTGGATCAAGAATCCACGAGCTTAGGAGTATGGAGGTCCAGAGTATACCAGGAAGAACTTACGTCCTAAGGGATGTTGTTTCTTCTTCAAATAGCAGGATGAAAGCACGCAATGATTGGATGAGCTAAACGAAGAAGAATTCCAACATAAGGAGAGGAAAAGCATTGTCAAGGAATCCCGTAGTCAAGCTACCTTAGACAGCTTAGGATTACGTCTTCCTTAGGACAAATGCAAAGACATCAAGATAAATGACCTCAAGACAAAGGTTGATACGCAGATGAGCCTGACAATTCGAAACTAGCAGTAATGGCAAACTTAGAAGTCAGAATTCGATATTAGGAATTGTCACGCAATGTATTACACCGATGCGAGTAGATGATAAGTATTTGACAAATGTTCTTCTTAAGATCAATGTCAAGCTAGGTTAACGATAGATAAATATAAACGTTAAATGAATTGACTCGTGGAATGCTCGCACAAATTGGAAGGCTCGACTTCATATGCAAGGATCGTGATGGCTCGGCAGTAAGGATTACAAAACATGGAAGTACATGAGTCAAGAGGTAAGTATACTCGATGTATGCCATTGACTCAGAGGCAAAACCAAGAAGCCGAAGAACGTACCAGTGAATCCAATGAGCAACTCGTCAGATCAAGAAATGGGGTTCCATAATCAACTCGACACTGAAAGCAACGTCAAGAGAAACACTAGAAGCAACGCCAGAAGTAGAAACACCATACCAGTTATCTCCAACAGAAGCAAGAAGATTTCTTTAGACCAAATATATCGCCTTAGGATACTCCAGTAATTTCAAGAATGAAGGACGGAAGCCAAATATACATGTAGACTGCAAGAAGATAAAGAAGCTGTCAGTAAGAAGCAGATATCCTTTGTTAAGGATCAACAAACTGTTCAAACAACTACAAGGAGCAAGACGATTCCCCAAAGATGATCTGAGATCAGATTAGCACCAGCTAAAGGAGTAAGAATGAAACTGTAAGAGAACGGCTTTTCGAAAGCAAAATAATCATTACAAGTAATTAGTAGTGTTGATTGGAATGACGAACGCTCCTTCAATCTCAGAAATCTCATGGCTGAGCATGCTGATAGATAACGTACTAAGGTTCTCAAGGATGGTAAAGAATGCATGAAGCATTGGAAGGAAGTACTGAAGATCAGGAAAAGAAAGAAGCTATGTTAAATACATCTGAAGCCGCTAAGACTTTCCAAGGATGTAACACCATTAGGTTGACTAAGAAGATGTCAAGTCCTTTTGGAATCCTAATCAGTAGCAGGCATGAAATGAAGTAATGAACGAATTAACTTGGGCATCGGTACGATCATTACCGATTAGGCCTAATGGAAAAAGGGAAATTGCAGCAAATATGTTTACACTCAAGAGATGCAAACAACAAACGAGGTTGTACGCAGAATGTCCAAATTAGTTATTTAAGTAAGTAATAGATAGTCATGAATATACTGATTTTGTTGTGGTTAGAATAGTAATATCGCCCTACACCAGACTAGTAATAGTACGCCTCTAGTTGTATCCAGGGTGTGGTGGATACGCCGCTGGTACATCCTATATATATACACCTAAGGTACAACCAGAAGTGGCACTAGAATTAGTCTCGTGCAGGTAGATATTACGGGCCACTGTGGAAAACAAATAAGTAGTATTCATGAATACATATCACTTACTAACGAGTAACTAAGGGACTATTAATGTCCAGAAAAGAGGTTCAAATCTTACAGCAGGCAAAAATGTTTAACGTACGCAGAAGGTTAAAGCAGAATGACAGAAGCCTCGCGATAAATTTCAACTTTAGAAAATTCGAAGCATATTTCGGTGGGAATCATAATCAGGCAGCCATATATATAGCTAGAGAGTTATGACACCACCTAAATAGTATGTGACTGACAAAAGGAAGAGTTCCTTTATTTTGAGAAACGTATTTCTCCTAAATCATTAGTTAGACTGTTCGTTAGGGATTCATTCGTAAAAGTACTAGCGTCAGTTATAGAAATGCGGTTCACAATTTAATTATGAACAAGATTTCATGAATAAAATAGTTGAAGTATTACCTTATAGTTAATAGAGATAAATGATAGATTGTCATAGAGAGTTTGTTACGATGTTAAAATCGTAGCCCAGGAACCAGATGGTTCATATGATATATATGCATTAGATGCATAGAAAAGTCCCGGATTAATCCTGGGAAGAAAAGTGAAAGGGTAAAGAACTCAATGTGAGTTAAATCACAGTTTGAGCAAGTTTCGAGGACGAAACCTTTTTAAGGGGGGTAGAGTTGTAACACCCCAAAATTTTATGACTCAGATTATATACGTGTGCTATATTTGGTAAGTAGCTGAAATATATATGATATAATATATATATGTATAATAGAGAAACGCCACGATTCACGTATGAATATTCGGCACGACATTCGAGGAAATGTCAAGACATGAAATTATAAAATATGATAGATAACGAAAAAAAATAAAGACCATGGGCACAGACGGATCTTGGATCCGAGTTATAACGAAGCGGGTAAACGCAAAATAGTGATTTAGGCCCGGTTTGTAATAAATCGTAATTAAGTACGAACATCACTAAAATAATACCGAGACAAAGTAAAATATCAGGTATTGTTAAATACTTGATTTATAATCGTTATTCTACTATATAACATTTATGAACTTATTGTACAACCAATATTGCATCATTTACAAGTATAAAGCACAAGTTACAAGAGTTACTGCATTAGTTACAAGTTGTCATGCGATGAAAGATAATATCCCTGCCTCTTCCTCAATGGCGTGTAAAACCTAACAAGACCCATGACTCTCATATCCCATTTTTCCATCTACCCTACCAAATCCCATCCCTCTGTACCATATCCCATCCCTCCTTCAAGTCTCAATTTCATCTGCACACTCCACCAAATGCTTTTGATCCATCGATCCATCTTCCTCCTTCACTCTCAAGTAGGAGTTCTCTCCGATTTGCCTTCCGGCATTGGCGCCGCCATCCAACGAATCAACGATTGTAGTTACAATCGAACGTACAACTAAAGATCTAAACCACGTTGCATCTGTCGGTTATTCCGATGTTTTTTTATGGTTAATTTTTGGTATTTTGGTGCCTAAATTGAGGTATGTTCTCTCCTCTCTAGCTATTGCTTATATCCGTGAACAATGTTTCATCTCCGGTGGTTCGTATGGATTTTTTTTGGTTTTTAAATCAAGTTACTTTAGGTTTTTTCTTATTGGTTTCCAAGTTAGGGCTCATTGATATATCTATGGTATAACGACAGAAATGGCAGATGTTCATGCTAGGGCTTGATTCACGGAGCCATTGATATATCTATGGACAAAAAGTTAGGGCTTTGAAGCTCAACTACAATTTGGGTAATGATCTATCAAATTGCTTTTATGATATTCTTTTCAATAACCTATGAATCTGTTTGATCAAATAATTAAATCCCATGATTATGCAGAGTATACCTACGGCTTAAGGGATTTGTATTTACTCATGTATTGAAGGTTCAACTCAAATAATCTATTTTGTAATTTTCAATAGTTTTTGTTACCTAACCATTTGAACTCTTTCATTGAGCTTTTGTAGTTTCCTCTATCATCATTTATTTATTGTGTAGGTATCTGAATGTGTTTTGCCTCTGATCGATTGCTTTGGTACGTCTTCTGTTAAGATTTCAGGTCTGCCTTTCTTTAAAGTAAATTTCTTTCTAGCCGTTGTTCATTTGTAGTTAGAGTTTCCGTATTGATTTTGTTTGTAGCTAATGGATGCGTTGATTTCACTGTTAGGTTGGGTTGTAGTTCTCTTCCATATTCTTTCTAGCCGGTTTTTTCATTTGTGTTATTTCACTACATTTTATGTGTTTCTTTTTTCATTGAGCTTCTTGCAGCTTATGCTTTTTCCTCTCTTATTGCAGGTTTGTATTTTACTTTTTTTTAATTTTTTATTTCATGAGCTTATGTTTTCCTCTTCTTTTTATTATAGGTACAAGGAATGTTTTTCTCTATGATGCGCAAAGGTCCATTTTTATGTGTCATTGATGTTCGTTGTTGATGACAATCGTTGAAATTATGTTTGTTATCTACATCCGCGTGAGGTATTTAAAAGCTATTGGATGTCGCCATACGGACAAACGGGCTTTTAGCAGCAACGCGCTAATATGATTAGGTACATGCAGCGAAAATAAAGGAGTACACTCCGTCACAAAGGCAGAAAAAACAACACAAAGAGGAAGACAGATCCGGAAGAAGGTAACCACCTACCTACAACCCGATTACACCTTCATAATTTAAAACTATCTCTGAACAGCTGGTCATGATTGACCCGGTTGCAGCTCTTAAAAACAGTTGACAGGTAGCGTCCAGCCTCCAACCTAATACCTGGCTAATGGGTTAGACATCCTGCATAAAAAAAACCAACTGTTTTAGCATGTTAGTCCCAGCAGCCATTAGATGATTTCAGGTTTCAGCATGTTACTTTTCTATGTGTGTCACTCTTTAAAACATACACGCCAATATCATTTATGTACAGTTTAGATTCAATGAGAAAAACCCAAGGCAAACTCAGAACTAATGTTAACATGCTTGCGAAGATCAATGATGTTGGATTACCTTTTTTATTTAAACATAGCAGCAGCAAAAAAACTTTCAACTGGAGCCAAGGAAGCCGGTGATAAGGTCTACCAAATAGGTATTGTTTATGGTACTCCGAAGGTGCGGATTTAGTTGCAAAATTTTATTCTGTTCAGCATACCTCAAGCATGTCCAAATTAATCCAAAAACCAATAGAATGTTAACATGAATTATCCAACATCTAACCAAGAACATTTGCTAAACATATATTAACCAAATCTGTCAAATTCTGTTTTTAAGTTCAAATAGAACTAGCAGGGAGCAATATATACATGTTAATCTATATGTACTCAGCTTTAAATCATTTATGCACAGCAAAATATGTCATGTTGAGCTGCCTTTGGTTTTTGCGCAACCACAGGAAAGACAGTTTTAGCTGGAATGGAGGAAGCCAGCGAGAAGAGGGCGGAGCTGAATAAAAATATATGTTTTTGATAACAGCTTCGACACGAGAGGTTATTCTTGGTACAGATAATGGCCAACTGCATGAAATCGCTGTTGATGATAAAGATAAGAGGGAGAAATACATAAAATTTATATCTGAGCTATCTGAATTGCCAAAAGCTTTCAAGGGATTGCAGGTGTCTTTCCTTCCTAAGTTTTATTATTTCTTTAAGGAGAAATACATAAAATTTATATATTGTTTTTTAGATTATATATGTAATGTATAGATGGAAACAGCTAGCTTCAACAATGAAACTAGATACTATATTTTATGGCAGTAACTCCCACAAGGCTTTATTTTGTTACGTTGTTACGCCTACGTGTAAAGACTGAACTTTATGTATTATTTTATCGCGTGGTAAAGCCTTAGTTTTATGTGCGGGTTGATTTTCTTGCATTTTGTATGAATGAAACGCTAAATTATAGGCTTTCGTACGGGTTCGGTACTTCGTTCCTCTTTGCCTACGAGCTGTTGCGCGGTGTGCATACGATAGGAATTCGGTTCGTCGCGCTTGCCGCAACGCGCTAATAGAAAAGCTTGTAAAATACATTTACAATGTTCGGCACAAAAACGGTGGAATCGGTAACCGTTGGTGTTACGTGATAATAACCGAAATCAATTCGGTTAGCCGTTCGACATGATTTTAGTGACTCGGCAAAGCATAAATAATTACTATAATAATAGTTAAGTATTTCAGTCCAGACGACGTATTCGGTCTGTCAAACGGCCGAGATCGCGACACGCTTTCTATCGCGTATTAAATGAATATTCACCGGTTAACATTTTAACCAAAGAATAAATATGGTGATTAATATTTATTGGACCCCCGTAATATTTTAGGTGTTCGGGAATTTTTATAAACCGTTCATGAAATATTATATTATTTTACGGGTATAATACCTACTCATTAAATATTATACTGTATTAAATAAAAATATCATAAACATACTTGCTCCCTACTTCTTAAATTGTTACTCAGCATGTTAGATGTCCAATACATCTGTGATTCATCTTTTAATTTGAGGAGTCAGTATATTACGTGTAGGATATTTAAAACTCTTTCTCTCAGTTTGAATTACTATAAATACATACATACCTACGATGGAATTTATATCAAACACACAATGCACAATTCATACATACACAAAGCAGTTCAGTTACCCGACAAAAATAAACAGAAGGAAAGAGAATGAAAGAATTGAGAAAGCAAGAAAGAAGAGAGAGAGAGAAAGAGCGCAGCCCGTACCTCTCTCCCCTCCCTCTTCGTTTCTTTTCCGGCAGCGGCACCACGCCGGCTCCCCCCTCTTCTCCCGTTTTTTCCGAGCACCGGCCAGCAACCCCACCGGCGGCCACCCGACGAACCCGTGACCTCGCACTCCTCCCTCTCCCTCTCGTTTGTTTTACCCGGCGGAATAAACCCAGTCTCCCTCTTGATTTTCCGGCCAAGAGAACCGGCGACCTCATCGGCGCTCCCTCCGTTCGAAACACAGTAGCGGTAGTAACCAGAGACCGGCGAGCTTCCCTCGTCCTCGTCTCCTTTCCGTTCGACGCAACCCCACCCGTCACCCTCTTTCCTCGTTCCCGTTCGTTTTTCCGGCGGACAGTGGCGGCAGAGGTTAATGGTAGCAACAGACGGCGGTGGTGTTATGGTGGCCGTAAGCAGAGGATAGCAGTGGCGGGTTGCTGACAGTATACGGTGGTGGTGGTTGTTTGTGAGAAATCAAAACCCGGTAAAACCCGTTTTACCTCTCTCTCTTTCGGTCAAGATTCGGTGACGAGCGGTTGACGGCGGGCGATGCCGGCAACGGTAGTTAGCTACCGGGATGATAAAGAATTGTTGCGGTGGTCGACGGTCGTTAAAGATGGTCCACGGTGGCGGCAAACGAGGTAGAAAATAGTGACGACAATAAAACCCGTCTTCACTTTCCGGCAATGTTTCGGTGGCTTAACAATGTCCAAACGACAAACCGAGAACGGGGAAATGCTCGTGGCGAGAAACTAGTCGAGAAGGACTATTCGTTTGTCAAAAACGGACAACTTTATCACTCAGTTATTTTGAACTCGTTTCACGACTCGTCAAGAGGTAAAAACGTTATATATTTGTTATTATTACAAATATTATTATTAAATTAACATTTTTAAGATCGGTCAAATGGTATAAAATTATTGAGGCGGATAAATATATATATGAAAATATATATATAATTATTAATCGATTTTATTAAATTGGTTAAAAGAAAAGATTTATATATTAAATATATATATTTAACATATATATTTAATATAAAGGTTAACGATAATTATAAAGTAATTATCGGGTTAAATAATGTTTAATATATGTTTGAAACATATTTAAAATATGTTAATATGTACATTTAAGTTTGAGAAATTAGGGTTTCGGAATATGATTGTTTAATATAAAATAATCTGAAGGGTATGGAGACTTGATTTTTGACATGGAACTATTGTTTATATATATAATAAGTATATATAAAGTTAAAATGGATAAATAGTAAAGTATTTAAGATACCGAGTTAATCGGATATTTAGAAGTTCGCGCGGACCAGAAGGGTAGACGCCTGTACACTGGGATTTCTGGCAAAAGCGAGGGTGTCGCATAAATCCCAACTGGGAAATGGCATCCCTCACTGGGCGATCCCGGAGTGAGCGTTTACTTATAGGAATGCGTGTCTTCATATTATTAACGAAAGAAAAGGATAACGGCCCAAAGGGCATTTTGGTCATTTTGACCTCTAAAAGGAATAAACTTAATAACTAAGTATTATTAAGTTAATGAAGTATTAAAATAAACATAGGAAGTGTTTATTATATTAAACCTTGCGTTAACGCCGTACAATACGCAATTAGGTTTAATTGGAAGGCATTGCGGAGACTCTCTGAATTAACTGCTTAAGAGAATAAGGTGAGTTCTATGAGCCCACTTTTAAATGTTTTAAATGTTTTAATATTTTCGGGCCTGATATACATGCAATGATATATATATTCAACTGTTCACTTAAAAAGTATCTGAGATGCCTTTACTTGTTTTGTGTTGATACACATATAATACTTATAACTGTTTTATAGTTATTATTACCTGTTATAACTTTTTCCGGAAGGTTATAATAAACGGGTAATATAAAGGATGAAACTTTTATATAAAGCTTTGAGAAATGAAAAATGTGAATGTTTGGTCTAAGCCTATGTATAGGACTAAGCGTCGGGTAAATATGATCTTATTAGCCTTGTTATGCAAGACCCATAACATTATATTTATGAAACGCTTATTTCCATATACGGGTAATGGACTGGTGTTGAAACAGTTATGAGTCCAAATACAAGAGTTATTTAAATGGACTTTTGAAAAGGATGAAAAGGTTTAAAAGGTTGAAAAAGTTTTAATCTAAGCAGATATTGTCTAGAGAAAGGGAAAAGGTGGTTGTACAATCAGAAGCGGGGGATGACGGTTCCCCGGGGTAACGACGGTTACTCTATGAAAGGTTTCGGGTGGCGACGGTTGCCCGAGGGACTAACGTGGTTCCAATAGACAATGCTTAGTAGAATGAATGGTTAAATGTTTTGGTATAATTATGTTATGTCTTATACCTGATAAAGGATAAATGTTTTGGTATAATTCTATTATGTTTTATACCTGATAAATGTTTATAAAGAAGGGGTCGTTAGGCCCAAATGTTTGAGGTAAACCTTTCAAGGAAAGGTAAAGTTTTAAAATACTTAGAACTCACCAGCGTAAGCTGACCTTTAAAAGCATGTATGTCAGGTATTGGTGATATTTAAAGTAGCAAGGGAAGGGCTCTAGCAAGGGCAGATTAGATGGGCAAGCTATCAGGAATGACTCGGTAGTAGACTGGCATAGCTATAGATAAGATCAAGTTATAGATTATGTTATTATCTTCCTTACTATTGTAACTCGTTATATATATAAATGAAAAGTTTTTAATTTCCGCTGCTTAGTTATCTCTGTTGTACCATGTGTTCATGAGTAAATCCGACACGTGACCCCTCCTGGAACCAAGACTGGGAGTGGGCGTCACAAAAACTCTATTTTTTTTATTTTTTTTAATAAGAAAAGAAACACAACAAAAAATAAACCAAAAGCAAAAATTGATCAACCGACAGCTACTAAACATGAAATTTTTGTATGTCGTTGATCTGCAAAAGATGTCGACATCGGGTTTTGTCAAACGCCTTTGTGAAAAGGTCCGCTTTTTGAAAATCAGTATAGGTCTTTTGCAGATCAATCAAGTGTTTCTCAAAACAATCACTAATGAAATGATAACATATGTCGATGTGTTTAGTTTTAGAGTGATGGACGGGGTTTTTAGTAATGCATATAGCAACAAAATTATCAATGTATATGGGACTAGTAAGAATCTACAAACCGTAATCCCGCATTTGCTGTTGAATCCATAAAACCTGTGAGCAGCAACTTGCAGCTGCAATGTATTCAGCTTCTGCCGTGGATGTAGCAACGAATATCTGTTTCTTACACTGCCATGATACCAACCGATCGCCTAAGAATTAACACCCGGTCGTGGTTGACTTGAAATTGATCTTGCAACCGCCGTAGTCTGAATCTGAGTAGGCCGATAAGTCGAACTTATCAGCACGAGGATACCAGATCCCGAGATCTGTGTTACCCTTCAAATAAGCTAGAATTCTTCTGACTGCATCCAAGTGAGAAATCTGAGGTGCTGCTTGGTACCTGGCACACAAACACACTGCAAACATAATGTCAGGTCTGCTAGCTGTTAGATACATCAATGAACCTATCATTGCCCTATACCAAGTGGCATCAATTGCTTCACCCTCTTCGTCAGGACAAAGGCCATGCAACAGCTGAATCGGAGTTCCGGGAATACGAACGTCTTCAATCTTGAATCGACTCTGAAACATCTTTCACATACTTTGTTTGATGTATGAAAATTCCTTTGTCATATTGTTGAACTTGTAAGCCCAAAAAGAAAAACATTTCCCCCATCGAACTCATTTCAAACCTGGTCTGCATCAACTTCTCGAAATCTTTCGATAGCTGCTCGTTTGAGCTGCCAAATATAATATTATCAACATAAATTTATACCAAGAGCAAATCCTCCCCCGTTTTTTGACAGAACAAAGTGCAATCAACCAACCCGCGCTTAAATCCATTTTCTAATAGATAAGTGGACAAAGTCTCGTAGCAAACTCGAGGAGCCTGATGGAGACCATAAAGTGCCTTGTCCAACTTATATACCTTCTCCGGATAATCAGGATCGTAGAATCCCAGAGGTTGTTTGACATAAACTTCTTCTTTTACTTTCCCGTACAGAAACACACTCTTGACATCCATCTGGAAGACTTTGAATCCACGATGTGCCAAATATGCCAAGAAAATACGTATCGCTTCGATTCTGGCAACCGGTGCGTACACTTCGTTAAAATCAATTCCTTCTTCCTGAGAAAACCCTTGTACAACCAAACGGGATTTGTTTTGGACTATCACTCCTCGATCGTCTCGTTTACACTTGTAAACCCAACGTGTTCCGCGCGGTTCTTTACTATTCGCAAGTAAATCAACCAGGTGCCACACTCCAAGTTTCTGAAACTGTAACAATTCTTCTAGCACTGCCTCCACCCACGAACCATCTTGTAAAGCTTCATGAACATCCCTTGGCTCGATCTGGGATAGTAAACATGAATGAAACACCTCGTCCTGAATACCAGATTCCCAAATTGTAAGAAGAGCACTATTCTCAATTTGATGACTTGTTCTTACTCCTTCACTTAAATCACCAATAATATTATATTATGGATGAATGGTGTTTATCCGGAGCGTCTGATGAACCGGAACAATGACCGTTTCAGCCATATCAGGAACATGATCTTCCTCAATAACCGCATGTTCAGTTGAGTTAGTGTCAGATTGTAAAACAGGTTGAACATTATCGACCGCAACCTCACTAGTACCACTTGTAGTAGCTCTAACTTGTGGTTCAACTTGTTGAACAAGAATCTTAACCTGATCAGAAACGGCTTCATGAAATTCATTGTCATCATCAGAAGACATATCATCAGCCATGATTGTGGAATCATTTGTTGTTTCGGTCAGATAATCATCAGCAACAGGCACATCCAGAGTAGACAGAGTCTCAATATTCAAGACCGGAGTATCATCTTGTAAATTGATATAGACACGAGTAAGATGATCATCGGATATTTCTGGTGTTGATTCAAGCTGTTTAAAAATTGACTTGTAATCGAACATCCAATCCGGTCCAACACCTTTGGGTGTCAATGTGTAAGATTGAAAGTCAACATGAAAATATTCTTCCACTGTACCAGTCTGCTTGTTGAATACCCGTTTCTTCTGGTTCGAGTAACCGACAAACGATCCTTCGAAGACCTTGTCGTTAAACTTGCCAGCAGACTTCAACAGGGTACTGGGACACCCAAAAGATTCCAAATATTTAAGATTTGGCTTATTATTCTTGAGTAAATCGTAACAAGTTTTCCCAAGTCATTTAACTATAAGCACTCGGTTGAGCAAATAACATGTTGTGTTGACCGCTTTTGTCCAGAAATTCACTAGAAGTTGTGCATCGACTAACTTTGTTCGTGCTGTCTCAATAATTGTGCGATTTTTCCTCTCAGAAACGCCATTTTACTGAGGTGTGTATGGCGTACTAAATTCATGTACGATTCCTTTTTCTAAGCAAAACATCCTCATGGCGTTGTTTTTAAACTCCGTGCCATTGTCGCTCCGAATCCTTCTTACTTTCAACTTGTAGAATGACTCAAGTGTATTGATTAAGTTGATAAGGATTCTTGAAGGTTCATCTTTTGAAACAAGAAAATCGACCCATGAAAATCTTTAACATTCATCGGTCACCACTAGACAGTACCAATGTACGGAAATTCTTTTGCGATTCACGGGACCAAATAAATCCATGTGAAGCAATTCCAATGGAACATCAATGGAGTGATACTTCTTCAGTGGATGAGATTTTCTTTTATGCTTTCCTTTCTTGCAGCTAACGCACACATCATTAAATACAAATTGATGTTTTGGAACCCCTTCTACAAGATCCCTACGCACTAATTCGTTCATTTTACGGTAATGGATGTGACCCATGCGTCGATGCCACGGAACGGATTCTTTCTCCGAAGCTTTCGAAAGAAAACAATGACCCACAATATTCATTTTTGTTGAATTCATATCAAGCACATATAGATTTGAGAAACGTGGTGCTCGCATCACAATATAATCATCCGAAATCTTGTATCATGGCTTCAAGATCAGACATTCACTCCCTGTGAAAGCAGTGGTGTATTGCTTATCACAAATCTAGGAGACGCTGAGAAGATTGTATTCCAATTCCTTGACATATTCCACTTTATCGAATGTGATAGCACCATTAGTCAATTTACCAATACCAGTGATTTGACCTCCTTTGTTACCAGCAAACGTGACTTTTCCTCCATCAAAATACTTAACATCATGAAGTAGGGAGATGTCACCGGTCATATGCCTGGATGCTCCGCTATCAACAACCCAAATAATGTTCATGAGCTGTCGCGAAGATCCCTTTGAAGTATCGGCCATCAAGGCAACCGATTCTTTGATATTGTTTCTTTTCAAAGCACCATTCTCCTGTTTAAGGCTATTGTTTTCATCAGACAGCTTTTGCATCTCCTTTTGTAATGCGATCATCTTATCAGCAATTTCCAAAGCATTTTGTTTATCCTTTTCATACCGTTGCTTCAAAGGAAGACTCTTTTGATACAAATTTTCAAAATCATTTGTTGTATCTACTACCTCAGCTTTCGCAGCATCGCATTCCTTGATCAATGCTCCTTTCTCTTCAGTTAAAACTTCAATTGTCTTTACTTCAATTGTCTTTTTCAACAAGAGAATTTCATCAGACTCAACTTGCTCAGAAATTGTATTTGCCATAAAAGCAAATTTTTCTTTAAGAATTGAACGAATATCATCGTTGAGTTTGTAACATTTGCTTCATAACTTTTTCCAACACTCACTTCACCATTTGCTTCTTCATTTACTTCATCACCATCTTGTGTAGACTCAGTCATGGCATCTTCATACTGCACATGTTTAACAATTAAAGCAGATGAATCAGCAAATTGGTTACCCCAGTTATATGTTTTGTCTTCTTGAGACACTAAGGCTTTAGTATTTTTCAGATTTAGGGTTTGAGTTTGAGGAACTCCCTGGATTTGAAGCATTGTTGGTTCCAGAAGCATTTGTCTTTGGAGCAAACTTTTGATATTCTTGCTTTTTTGGGCTGAGAGCATTCCCGTGCAAAGTGTCCAAAATTTGAACAGTTATAACATCTCACTTTAGACTTATCAAATACGATTCGACCACCAGAATTAAGATCTTTCCTGACAGTCTTCTTAAGGAACCTCTTGACCATCCTAGCAAGCATAGCAAATTGCCAGTTGATATCCATAAGCTCCAGACCCTCGAGTAACTTTTCGTTTAATTCCTCATCGTCCTTCTTAATTTGAACGGTATCCATCTCAGACAAAAGATGACAATATCTAGAGATCAATTCAGGAACACCTTCACCATCAAAATGTTTGAAGTTGTCAAACTCCTTATTCAAGACTTTCTTCTTACTCTTCTTATATTGATTGTTTCCTTCACATCGTTCTTTCAGAGTTGTCCATAACTCATGAGAATCATTACAACTTTTAAATTGATGTAACAACTCTTTCGGTAATGCTTGAGTAAGAAGTCCGTAGGCTTTTTGTTCTCTCGTGTAGTCAGCTTTTTGGGTAAGATCCAGATTTCTTTGTATTATGGGTACATTGTTGACACCAACAGGATAGACATATGGTGCATCCATGGCAATCCATAGATCAGGATCGGTAGTTCCGATATAAGCCTCGAACCGTTTCTTCCAATTTGGATAATCCTCAAATTTGAACAGCTTGGGAACTTTCTGAGTAGTCCCAATCTCGTTGTCATAATTCAACAATGTCTGCATTTGAGACTGAATAGCAGCAAATGCTTGGAAATCCGTCATTTTGAAAATTTGAAGTTTACTGTTTTGCCGAACTCGCGACGAACTCTAATCAGCTGTCTGAACTTCTTTCGAACTTGGTACGAACTCTTGACAAACTCCCGAAGAACTCTTGACGAACTCTTGACAAACTCTAAGTTTTCCGAACGTGAATCGAACTCTCGACGAACTTAACAAAAACCCGAACTTTACCCGAACATCTTCCGAACTCCTCACGAACTCTCTCCGAACATGACACGAACATTAAGCGAACGAAAAATTTCAGATGAACTTTACACGAACTCTAAGTTCGGAACGGTTACATTGACGAATTCTGGGTTCGGAGCGGTTACAGTGACGAACTCTGGGTTCGGAGCGGTTATTTCGACGAACCTGGGGTTCGGACACACGATTTTTCCGAAACTCTCAGAAACCGAATCTCACGAGCATTAAACTGACCACCAGATCAACTAACACTCGAAAAGCAGTTTTGTACGTGAAACATGATGCGAAACTGATCAGATTTTTAGAAATGAAGATTTTGAAAATGAAAAATAAGAAGAAATATATTGTTTTCAACACAAATGACTAGAAAACGAGTCGAGAAGCACCAGAAAGCTGTGATACCACTTGAAAAGAGCGTGGACGTGGCAGATCGTACTCAACTCATAGACATTTGGTAACAATTCGATAACAAACGAGAGTAAATAACAAGCTCAATCTTATTGAAACCAAGAACAGATTATGAATACAGACTCAGAGCTAGACAATATCAAAACATACACTTAGCAAAACTCTCTTACATAATACAAACCTATCAACCTATATATATGACTAAGTCTGTCTGAACCCTACAGGTCGTCCGAACCTGGAGTTCGGCTCTAGTTCGGCCAGGGTTCGGCAGACAACTCTTCAAAAGCTTTGTCTGATCCAACATGTTGCCACACGATATATCAACATGCATGAGATCTGTGCCATTGAAATCTATATTTCTCATACACAAGTACACAACCTTGCACAAAAATATGGAGAATTTAGTAACATTAAAAGAAAATCTTGAAATTCTAAAAAATCTGCTAAATTTCTAAAACATTACAGGTTACATCATCCAAGTATCAATTTGGTTTTGTTTGTACCTATTCCACCATAAAACAAGCTCATATCTTGGTAACCAAGTAACAAGCGATTTGATGGTTTATACCCATATCAAAAAAAAAATCAAATAGAAGGATTTATGTCACTTTATAGTTTTCTTGAAAGTTATTTTGCCAGACAAGTATCAATTTGGACCAGTGTTGTGTTTGGTGTATTTTTTGTAAAAGTGTATGGTTAAAAACTATGGTAATTACTGAGTGTGGCTACTATATTTTGTGTGTTTTTGAGAAACTACTATTTTTGTTCTGCTTTGCTATTATGGTTTTTTTTTGTTTGTAAAGAGCATAGAGTTAATGGACTGCAAAAATGTTTCAATAAACCTTCTAACACTAAATTAGTCCAGTTATGCTTTGTTTTTTATGTTGAACATAGGGGGCTTGTGTGGTGTATATTTTTTATTGGAATGTGTTAATTCGGACCGCTATTCAGCTTCTAAGTTCTAACAATGAAATCTAATTATGATATTGCGTGTTTGGTGTATAATTTTGATTGAGATTGCGGTTGTTTGTGTTAGTTTAGATATGTTTTAGCCTTCTAAAAATGTTTTTTAGCCTTCTAACAATGTTTTTATGGTTGTCTTGTCAGCGAAGTCTCGAAGTGGGGTCTGGAAGATGGATTCAGGTAGGTGGAGTGCGATGAAGTGTGACCCGCTTTAATAATCGCATGTGCGCAAGGGTGGAATTCGGGTTAAAGAAGAGCCATTCCGTTTCCTCTAAGCCTGACAGGAGTCATGCAATTCATTTGTGTTGAGTTGTAATCTGAAACTTTATCTATTAAAAAAAAAGAAAAAGAAAAAAAAATTCATTTGATGATTAGTTTAGAACCTGACTAAATTTCAGAGAATTGTATATTATTTAAGAAGCCTTACAACCAAGGGACGACACCCCCAAATGTTGTATATATATACAATAGATAAATCAACTTATAGTTCCGTGCCCTTTTTTTTCCAGCTAAAAACATTTTTAATATGTATATATTGTTTTCAAATATTTTATCAAATGTGGCTTTGCCCTGATGGTGTGCATTTAGAATGACAACGTACAAACCTTGGTTCAATTCTTTGGGCTGACCTTTTTTTATTGTATATATATGAACTCTTTCTCTCCCATACCATATATACCATACTTTCTCTCTCATCTCTCAATTGCATCTTCAATTTTACGTCTCCGATCTGGCCATCTCCCTCCCTAAAATCTTCGATCAGCCGCTGATATCATGCACTTTCCTCCAATTGTTTACGCCGTTGAAACCCTAGCTGCTCCGTCTTTGATGACGGCGGCCACCTCCGGAGATCATATGTGTTGACGAGATCCATTGGCATCCCTGCTCGAAGATGATGCGGTTATCGATTTCTGGCTTCTGTTGGTGGGGGGTGCGATGTGGCTTTGAGTGTCCTGGTGTTCATGGATGTTTCTGTTGGTGGATGTTTCCGACGGGTATGCGCCGCCATAAGATCATATATTTGCTTTCTGTTGGTGGATGGTACGAAGTGGCTTTCAGTGTTTACGTGTTCATCCCTGTTTATGTTTTGGGATATTGACGCCCCTAATATCTGATATTTACCTATATCTCTTTTCAAGAGAGACTGTTTTTGTTTGGGGATATGACGGCCGCTAACATCTGATATTTACCTCTATTTCTCTACAAGAGAGACAGCTCTTTATGGTTGTTTTTGGTCTCTCAGGTAACTTTCCGACTTTTCGATAGACTTCCACCAAAATCAGTCATCGTTTCGTACCCTAATACCCCCTCTCTGCTGCTATATTTTATGGCATTTTCGTATCGTTTGTGTAGTAATATGATTATTGACTTATTGTTTGTGTCTTATACGATTATTATGTTCATGCACTGTCCAATTTAGATGCATCTTTTGATTTCACATTTGGTTTTTGTGTGTTTTGTTCTCATTCTTTTTCTGCTTATGAATGCACACAACCTGTTTGATGAAATGCTTAATTATCAATTTTTTCTTTAGTTGTACTCTGATCATAATTTTATATACAACTTGATGTATACCATGAAATAGGGTGTGTATTGGGTTCATCCTTCTGATGAGTTTACTATATTCATCCTACATTTTAGATACAGTTCAGCTCAAAGAGGGCAAAAGTACTGGTGGATTATATGATGCTTAAATATGTGATGTTGCTTTTATCACTGCCTATAAACAATAAAGAGTTTTACTCATGAGCAAAAGTAATGGTGGATTATATGATGCTTGAAAATGTGATGTCGCTCTTATCACTGACTTTTAATAAGCATGATACTTACCTTGATAATGGGTCATTGTTACCTTAAGAATTTTATTCAAGCCACTTCTTTTTTATGCCTCTGTAATCATAAAATTTATTTGTTGCAAGTATGTTCATTTGAGTGGCTAAATATTAGCTACTTCTATTTTTAAGGATGTTGATGTTTTTACCTTTTTTGTGCATTTGCAGGACTGTTGTAGTTCTTCCGATCTCATATTTGTTCTGGTATGTGTTATTTTACTTATGTTGCATCTGTAGGAAAATAACAACCATGACAACATGTGTTTTATCATTTTTTTGGGTCTCGAGTTTATAGACATCGATAGTCTTATTTAGAATCTCCTATTATAGGCCTATTGTTGTTGTCATTTGGATTATTTTTTTTTAGTTATCTTATGTAATTTCATAAAGTATAAATGCTATAAATATGTAGATTAAAGGGTAGATTGAATAAGAAAACTACTATTATATGATCTTTCAATATATTTCAGAAACCGGTAAGAAACCAGTAAGTAAAAGCATTCTTATAAGAGCATTCAGTCTCCTATTATATGACCTGTCAATTTGTTTCTGAAACATTTTATATGATCTGCATCCAGTCTTATTTCTAATCTCCTTATATTTTGTTTCCTAATAGTATTAGAATCGAGTCATAATAGCCATGTTAGCAGTTCAGCAACGTCTTTGAGAGTGCTAAGTGAAAGAATTGTGTTTTGTTTTACTAAAGTTTTAGTCACTGTCATTACAACTCCTCAACAGATGACACCTGCTAAACCACCAACAACACCATCTGTCAAAACTCCAAAGAGGCATAGCCGTAATCATCAAGATAAACACTCACTTTACATACCTCTTTCCCATCACATTTCTGTTATGATATTCTCATCGGATTATTAGTTTTACTAAACACTAAACAACATTTCAATGAAAAAATGTTAATGCCCTTTAAATTTAAAGCTTTTTTTCTTATTAGGAAAGTAATCTGGATAGAATAGTTGCACACAAAATTGTAACTCAATTCATACTCCCACAATTGTAGAACTTAAGGATAGAGAATCGATTGTGAATGCTCTTAGTTTAGTTTTTAGGTACATAAATTGGTTACTTTGGTCATGTGGTTGCTTTAATGGGATAAAGTTCTCTGATTAAGAGACAACTATTTGTGTTATTCATTTAGCTATGAACCCTAAATTATGTTTGCTTCTTCTATAAGCATGTTTTTAGATATCTGTTGGTATATTCAGCCTCTCAATGATGAGTTACTAAATGAAGCACGTCTGGCAGCTATAGATGAAGAAACAAAAGCTCATTGATTTGAAATTGATCCTGGTCGGGTAATATTTCTTCATCTATTTAACTTTAGTACTTTGACCCATCTTCTAAGGGGATTTGTTTACGCTGTAAAGTTGATTTTGACAATCGGGCCATTATATATTGTAGAAAACATGATGTTTAGTTTTATAGGCACATGTAATGAGGCTTTGTTTAAGTATGTTAAAGGCAGTAGGATTTGAATTGTGATGATTTTTGAAGAGTGGTATGCTGAAAACATGATGTTTAGTTTTATAGGCACATGTAATGAGGCTTTGTTTAAGTATGTTAAAGGCAGTAGGATTTGAATTGTGATGATTTTTGGAGAGTGGTATGCTATTGATTTGCATCTTGAAATCTACAAGTTTTACATTTTTGATTAACCAATAATAAGAGTGATATATTCAACGTTAGGTACTTTTAAAACATGCTTAAAATCTTAATATCTGCCTCTCTTAGATATTTGTTAAACCAATGATGTAGTGCAGGGACATGGTGAAATTTGGATAGTTGTGAAACAATAATTAATTTTGCAGTTTAACTAAAAGATTAATGGTTGATGTGAGCTTTGTGTGAGTATGTTGAGGTACAGGTGTTTGAGTATGTAACGTTCTCAGAAATGATGAAAACATTTTACCGATTTCGTTGTTTTGATTTTTGTTTGATGTTGGAAAACTATGGAATAAATCAAGAGGGGAGGAGATGCAGATTTGATAATAAAGCATTTCTTCGGTCGAAATGATGGGTATATTAGCTAGGGCTTTATTTTGTAAGTGCCACAGTTATCTTCTTATTTAAATGAAAAATATGTAATTCCAAATTTTTGATATGTAATGTAACATAGGTAATAAGTAGAACCCAGAACATATTCTCTATTTTTCATTGCCAGGTTTGTAAATACTTATTTACCACAATAGGACACCAGTTACTTTTTACTCTAAGGTGTAGAAAGTATATATAGAGTTTACAATAGATTCTATATGTTTCAGGTTCTTCATTATGACAATATATTTTGGAATATTATTACGCTTTTTACAAGTATTCTGGATAGATATAAATATATCATAACGTTATTTACGATATCCCGAGATGTCTCTAGAAACTTACGATTATTCACCATTGGATACTTTAGGTTCAATTATTTGAGATCTTGAAGATGACCCCTGGGATTTTGAAGATCTCATTCTTAACAATGACTATCGCTGTTAAAGATCAACCTAATCTCTATGAATCGATTGACGATTGCTATTGATTTTATTTTTATTTTTTGAAATTTTCTATCTTATAGATCAAATTTAGGTACCATATTGATGAGAATAGGATTCGAGGCATTACAATAAACTTGATATTCTTAGTAGTTTTTGGCATTACAATAAACTTGATATTCTTAGTAGTTTTTGACTGACATTTATAGTTTATTATGTTGCTCCTAATATTATATTCACAATTGCAACCCCTGCAGTCTTTAGTGTTTCAAGTAGGCTTTAGTAGGTTTAGGATTTGTACAAGAGCAGGCCCTCAATGTGTATTGTAAGGTTTTAATTAATGAGACAATGTAGTTTCAGCATTGAACAATGTATTGGCAGACATCATTATATTGTGGGAGTTTTTATGTGAACAGGGAGCTCTAATCAACATTGAAACACATATGCTATTTTTTGCTAGGTTACATCAGCTATTTCTTAAATTCCTTTTAAGATGATTACGATTTATTATATATAAAGCATCATTCTCTTTGGGTTTTTCGGTTAGTGGTCAAATTTCTTAATCAAACGCTTGGAGATAGATCGAGACAATGGATATTAATATTGCATTTTTCATTTTAAGTGGTTTGAAGTTTGGTGTTTTGCTCTTCAATTTGTAGTCAATCGGTTCAATTATAATCCTTCCATCTTTATTTTCAACATTGCTTAATATCTAGGTTTCTATTTGATTATGTAACACGCAATCATTACCTATGAGCGATTCTATTAGCCCACTAACCAAGTTTGGTTTATTAGTTTCGTTCGCGAAACTCCAGAGGTTAGCGAACTGATTAGGGAATCCAATCTTGGATTCGGTATGGATAAAAGATGTTCGTATGTTATACTATTCAATTCTCGACGACGAATTAATTTAATAGCTCAGATATTGTTATTTATGATATTGATCCGATTCAAGATCATTGATAGGTAATGCATTCATTGAATTGACAGGTAAAAGATTTATCATCTCTATTTTTGTGTTGCTGCAATGATTCTAAAAAGAGATTTTCGATAACTTATATACTTCGGTTTACTCATTTTGATTACCAATTTATACAGAAAATCTGTACGACCGTAGCAACGCACGGTTGATTTCTATTATACTTTAATATACAAAACTCATAAAAATTAAAATTATATTCAACCTCAAATATCGCAGCAACGCGCGGTCGATCTCTAGTTATATACAAAGAAAAGTTTTCAACTAGCATTGGAAGTTATTAAATTCCCAATATGGTTCGATATGAAGCAGTCCATATGTGTCAAGATGAATCAACCATCCAAGTGTTATTTTTGAAGTCCCCTTCAATTTAATGAGAAAGAAACAACAACAAAAAAAAGGACAAACTAAATATTAGAAGATGTCATATTTTGAAAATAATATATTTGAAGTTGGAATTGAATTTTTTTAAAAGTGATCGTATGATCTTCATTTTTGCATAGACCTGTGTCTTATAAGTTATAAAACCCGTCAATAAAAATCCTAAATTTAGAATCTAAAACACTCTCAAATTAAATTTTGTCTAAATTTGTTGATCACTTTTGCTCATTACGTTGTCGAAACCAGATACATACATATATTTTTGTCGTAAGTGTTTATGCTATTACGATGTACGACATTAAGCAACCCGACAACTTACAATCAGTTTTTGTTATACTTATTACTATATGATGTTAATTGGCTATGTTTGTATTTAGTAAAGTCTCTTTTCACACATAGTCAGCTTAATGTGGTCTTATCGCGTAACCCGGTCACAGACCAAGTATAAAGCTAGTTGGATTAAGGTTGTTAAAAGAGTTAAAAGTTAGGTTAATTATCTGTAATTGTGAGAATACTTTGGTTTATGTACAATGAAGTTTGGATAAAAAAAACATAAAAAAAGTGTAGAGATGATTTGGGGAGAACCTGGACAACATCATCTAGGCCTTTAACATAAAAGTCATAAATTATGAGATTTTGGTAAAATTCATATGACAAACTTTATGACAAGTTGAGACCAAATAAGAATGTGTTATTAGGTTGCCAAAATAGATTCTAAATTTCATTTTGACCCGGAAGTTAAACGATTAAAACGGAATAATTGAAACCCGTAACGCTACTTTTTAAACTAAAAAAATTAATATTTTTGAACAAATTTGAGTTCTGGTCCAGAACTTAAAACACACTCATTTTTTAATATAAAAATGTTTCATGAAGTTCAAAAATGTGAAATAATGTTTTAGAAGCAAACCGGACAAAAAAGGTGACTTTTGGTAACATGAAAACGTCAATTTTTTACAAGTTAAACTTCCACCGGCACACATGGCAATTTAAAACCTTAAAGCACATCAAAATAGGTCTAAAATATTTTCTAAGAGTTTTGGAAACTCAAAACGTCATATAACTAGTCATAACGGTTAAACCGGTGAAACCGGCTAACTACCGAACAAACCGACATTCAAATTTTACAAATATAAATCCTTATATTTTGGAATCACCATTTCATAGAAATAAATATATTTTTATGTGTCCAATTATTTTTCATAAAACGCGACGCGCGGTAGAAAACGCACGGTAGAAACTTAATAAATGAAGGAATTTATTTATTATTTAAGGGATTCAAAGCCTTATAAATATTTGATAAATTTAAATACTTACATTTTTTGTGTCATTTCGTGAAAATAGATATATTATTCAATATAATATTTTATACATGCGAAAAAACCAATTATTATTTATTTATTCAAATAAATAATTATTCTCATAACTCTATATTATTTGTTTGCCAACAAATAATAATTCAAGATTTCCATCAATATCAACGGGTAATATCTGTCAAGACTTAAGGTCGAACATTGGGTGACTTATTCACTAACCAAAATTA
>JBCNJP010000017.1:16733874-16752884 GCA_039602395.1 Deinandra increscens subsp. villosa
CCGGTTGAACTCTTTATTCTGTTGGATAAAAGAGTTCACCCGGAAATGTTCTTCCGGTTGAGCTTCCGGTTGACAAAAGCTTCCGCTTGAGCGTTCTTCCGCTTGAACATATCTTCAACCGGAAATCTTCGTCTTGATCCGGTTGACTCAGAAAATCATTTCCTTACAATAAAGTCTGCAACTTTACGTTTGAAATCATGCCATAATGAAGATTTATGCTAATTAGGTCATTTTAGGTTTAAAATGTGTTTTTGGTGATTTGATGATGAAAATCCATGTTTAAAGTGGTAAAACTTACTGTTTAATGTTGGTAAATGATTATGCATGCTAAAATATTGAATCACATGAAGTATGGAAGCTGTTAGATTGATTTTTAGGCTGATTTATGTGTTTTTCGCGACCAGCGACACTGTGTGTTCTCTGGGCGAAACTATACAGCGAAACTGTTTGAAAATGCATCCAGCGATACTACGTAGCGAAACTATAGTGTCGCCCGCGAAACTAAGTAGACCTGCTCGAACGAAACTACCGAGCGAACCAACCTGAACGAAAGTTCAAACCAGTTTCGAGCGAAGCTAGGCTAGCGAAACTGTGTCATCAGTTTCGAGCGAAACTAGCTAGCGAAACTGTGTCATCGGGTATTACCCAGCGAAAATGCTACCCGTGCACACAGCGAAACTGTGCAGCAAAACTGAGACCAGACCAAAACCCAAACTTGTACAACTTGTTTGAATGATATGCTATGACTTACATGATTTTGCAATAATGAAACACGCTTTGATTTCTGATTTATGTGAACCCTTGTTTATGATCAACCATCGGTGTCGTGTGTCGGTATGTCGTGTCATAGTTCCAATGTGCTATGTTATGGGCCATAGTGACGTAAGTTAAATATTAGACACAAAACTAATACTTAAGACCTAAACGTGTTCTTAGGTCTTCGATAAGCAAACAATATTTGGATTACTTAGCAAGTGTAGCAGTGCAACCAAAGGTGAGTGTCACTAACCCATTTACCGTGAACCCGTTTGGGTCACACTGAATAACTTAATGAAAAACAATGCTGACAACCTTATGAGTGCTATGCACCTCTCTGATGAACTTGAAAACTTAGGAGTGCTTGGCACCCACTTGATGAACTTGGAGTGTTTTATGGGAAACACTTGTGAAATACTTAAACAACTATTTCTAAAACAAAACTGAAAATGTTTTCGGGATTCATGAGAACCCAAAGTAAACCGTTTTAATATGGCTAGTGTAGGTTAAAGTCTAAACCACATGATATCACATGATTTCTAAGGATTGCCTTATAACTGAAAAAGTCCTCAACTTAATTGTACCATTAATTGTAAAGCGAGTGGATGTTGGGTAGATCTACTGGAGTTTGACAAACTCCGCCTCGTGACACTGGAGGTGCACGGAGGTACAATATCAGCCTATCTGACCGTGGTCCCGAGAGGACACGGGGGAGGCAAAGCCGCGATGACGTAGGTCCGCAAAACAAAATAGATGATGGCGCTGCCACTACAATATCAGTCAGCTTTAGTACAAACTTCCTTAGTGCATGGAACAACGGATTAGCTACCCGCGATATCGGTTGAGCACTTTAACTATACGAAACTAGTACATACCCGATAACGTATGTTACGGACATTACTTTTACTAAACCACAATACTATGATTTTGGATATCACTAAGCATTGCTTTTCACAAATGAATATTACATAAGTATATGTTGACACGATTATGATTATGAGACCGGGCCACTGCGTGACAAGCCCATTGTGAACTCACCAACCGTTAGGTTGACACTTGTATGGTTTAAACTTTTGCAGATCGCTAAGGAGTATCCGGAGCGGGTTGGCATGGCACGTGAAGACAATTTTAATTCTGTTTAAACTTAATTGGGAATTTAAAACAATGATTTTGTAAAGCACGTGGTTAGTGCTAAGACAATATTTTTCCGATGCGTATTGTGAGATTTTATTTATGGCATATGTTTGGACTTACTCTGATTCGTTTAGTATTTGTAACTAATGGTTGTGGTCCTGGTTTGCTCGCACCCCTTAGCGGTATAAACTCCGTTAGTGGTATATTGGGGGTGTGACATGATAAAACATTGTATTCTGACTTCATTTGTCTTTTTGTATCACACATCTCCATTAACTCAGCATGAACTTTCTCCCATTTCTTCGTGTAATAAGCAACATCTTTTATTAAAATGACATTCTTCTCACGAACCTGAACATTTGCATCTCGAAGCTTTGAAAGTTCTTCTTGAAGCTCTAAAACTTTATCTGCAGCTTCAACAGTAATTGCATTTGCTTTTTCATATTTTTGTTGGACAGGATAGCTTTTCTCAAATAGATTCTCAAAATCTTGAACTGCATCAAGATGAGCAGCTTTTTCTTTTTCATACTCAGCAACCCATTTATCCTTTTCTTTTACCAATTCTGAATTTACTTTTTCTAAATCAGCACATCTTTGTTGTGAACATTCTAAAGCAACTGTCACAACTTTAAGTTCTTCAGTTATCAAACCATTAGCTTCGAACAAAGATTCAAATTTAGCATTTACACCAACACAAGCTGCACATTTCTCCTGTAACTCTTTAGTAATTTCTGCAGTACCATCTTCCACTCCTGTTTCATATGAACTTGTTTCTGAATCTGAATCATGTACTTTCGTACGTACAATCTCGACAATCAATGCAGATTCATCAGGATAAAATTTAACATACTGTTTTAGATGATGATTATAAACCATAGCAGGTGATGTTTTGTAAATAGAATCTGTATTAGGATCATATCTAGAAGTAGAACTCTCTGGATTTTGACTTGCATGTAATGCCAGCTGATTTTGTCTCTCTTCAATAATCGCAAGATCCTTTTCCCAATCATATCCTTCAACATTTTATGAAATCAATGCTTGTGAATTTGACTTGGTTGTTGAAGATGAGGAAGCATATACTTTTGAATTGTTACATTCACGAGCAAAATGTCCAATCTGTGAACATTTGAAACACCTAACTTTGGATTTATCCAATACAAGTTTTCCTCCTAGAAGAAAAGTTTGTTTACCATGCTTCTGCATGTATCTCTTACCTCTTTCAATAGTCATAGCAAATTGCCAATGTAAATCTAACTCATTCAAATGATCATCATCCAACTGACCTAAGTCATTTGCAGACAGATCACCTTCTCCAATTTTCCCAAAAATTGAACCATTTGACGATGAAATAAATGCAGATAGCAATGAAGCTAAATCCTAAGATGTCTTGTCAGGAATTGTAGGCTTTGATGATTGATTTGGACTTGTAAAAGTACAACCTGGAGAATAACCATAGCTCTCAAATTTTCCAGCAAGAAATGCAGTAGTAGGACCTTCACTAAAAATGGTTGACTTTGTAGCATTTATGGTGGAATCATTTTCACCCCGATATGCAGCTGGATTCTGTACTTGTGCAGGCATGGATTTGTTTACATTCAATTCCATATCTCTTGCTTGTATCTGCTCAATCAAATTGTTGAATGACAACCCTGAATACTCTTTATCATGAGTAATCATCATTACATAGTTTTCCCATTTTTCAGGTAATGCCTCTAGTAACTTCTCTTTCAAATCAGCTTCTTCCTTTTTGATGCCAACTAAAGACATTTCACTTAGTAAATGTGAAAACCAAGTAATAAGCTTTGAAATGTTCTCATTTGGATAATGCTTGAAATTGTCGAACTCTTTCTTTAGAACCTTTTGTTTACTTTTCTTGAATTGATCATTACCTTCACAACATTTCTGAATTGCATCCCACAGCTCTTTTGCTGAAGTGTAAGTAGAAAACTGATGTAATAAGTCTAAAGGTAATGCCATCGTTAAAGCACCATAAGCTTTTTGTTCTGCTTGATATGCCTTCTTTTGCTCACCAGTAAGACTATGTTGCAAAACTGGCCTTCCATTTGTTCATGTTGGATACTCGTATAGATTATTGTAAGATATCCAAAAAACAACATCATTAGCACCAACATATGCATTGAATCGTTTCACCCAACTATGATAATCTTCCAATCTGAGCGATTTTGGAACTTTCTGACTTGTTCCTATTTCATTATCATAGTTAATGATAGCTTGCATCGTGTTTTGAATCGCGGAAAACGCTTGATAATCCGACATCTTTTCCGAAATATGACGCTTCAAAAACTTCGAACTCAAAAACAGAGGTCTTTAAAGCGGATTTAGGAGCTCAAAATTGAACGTACTGGCCGATAGGCTGGTACAGTTCTAGATCTCGTCGAGACGAACGTTTGCCTGGTAATAGCTCCCGTAACTCTTTACGGTTCTCAAGTTACGTCAATTTTAGTGATGAACACTTTTCTGCCAGCGGACCAAAACACTTTCAGCGGACCAATACACAATTCAGCGGACCAGATTATATCTCAGCAGACCAGATTATACCTCAGTGGACCAGATTATACCTACGGATCAGATTGATAACCAGCGGACCAGAATATACCTGCGGACCAGATGTGGTACGGCGGACCAGATTTTTCAGCGGATCACACTGGTACGCGATAACCGCCACGGACCAGCTCGATGAATATTGCCTAGCGGACCAGGCGGCGGACCAATCTGTTCGTCGGGCGGACCAGTCGATTTTCACGCAGAATGAACTGATTTTTCGAATTTCTGCTGATTGTGACTGAAATTTGGATCACGAAGGTGCGCAAACACTATAGGAACACTCGAAAATCATTTTTCATCATCGAAACACTCGGAATTGGAAGAATTTGATGAAAAAAGTAAGAACCCCCTTTTTCTCTCTAAAACTCTCCAAAATCACAGAATATGATCAGTAAATGAAACCAGATAGCTCTGATACCACTTGTAAAACCATGGAGCGACGGATCGATTGCTAATCAAGTGATAACAAGATGAAACAAGATCAAATGTAAATACAAATGAGATTTGTATTGATGAACGCTTGAGAGCATACACACAGAAACACACACACAGAAATGTAGAATATGGCTAGAAGCTCTAAGCTACTTAACTCTCAACATAAGCTACCTATTTATAGGCACTGGCTAACTGGCTAGCATACCACATTGGTACGCCGTACCAACTGTTCCGGCGGACCATGTGGTACGCCCAGTTGCCTAACAACACTCATACAGTTGCTCACATTACATAGATACAATACACGAGACACATCGTGGCATAGAAATATGCTCTAACATCCATAGATCAGGATCGGTAGTTCCGATATAAGCCTCGAACCGTTTCTTCCAATTTGGATAATCCTCAAATTTGAACAGCTTGGGAACTTTCTGAGTAATCCCAATCTCGTTGTCATAATTCAACAATGTCTGCATTTGAGACTGAATAGCAGCAAATGCTTGGAAATTCTTCATTTTGAAAATTTGAAGTTTACTGTTTTGCCAAACTCGCGACGAACTCTAATCAGCTGTCCGAACTTCTTCCGAACTTGGTACGAACCTAATTACACAGACGAACTTCGTACGAACTCTTGACAAACTCCTGACGAACTCTTGACAAACTCTAAGTTTTCCGAACGTGAATCGAACTCTTGACGAACTTAACAAAAACCCGAACTTTACCCGAACATCTTCCGAACTCCTCACGAACTCTCTCCGAACATGACACGAACTTTAAGCGAAGGAAAAATTTCAGATGAACTTTACACGAACTCTAAGTTCGGAACGGTTACAGTGACGAATTCTGGGTTCGGAGCGGTTACAGTAACGAACTCTGGGTTCGGAGCGGTTATTTCGACGAACCTGGGGTTCGGACACACGATTTTTCCGAAACTCTCAAGCTCTCAGAAACCGAATCTCACGAGCATTAAACTGACCACTAGATCAACTAACACTCGAAAAACAGTTTTGTACGTGAAACATGATGCGAAACTGATTAGATTTTTAGAAATAAAGATTTTGAAAATGAACAATAAGAAGAAATAAATTGTTTTCAACACAAATGACTAGAAAACGAGTCGAGAAGCACAAGAAAGCTGTGATACCACTTGAAAAGAGCGTGGACGTGGCGGATCGTACTCAACTCATAGACATTTGGTAACAATTCGATAACAAACGAGAGTAAATAACAAGCTCAATCTTATTGAAACCAAGAACAGATTATGAATACAGACTCAGAGCTAGACACTATCAAAACACACACTTAGCAAAACTCTCTTACATAATTCAAACCTATCAACCTATATATATGACTAAGTCTGTCTGAACCCTACAGGTCGTCCGAACCTGGAGTTCGGCTCTAATTCGGCCAGGGTTCGGCCAGGGTTCGACAGACAATTCTTCAAAAGCTTTGTCTGATCCAGCATGTTGCCACACGATGTATCAACATGCATGAGATCTGTGCCATTGAAATCTATATTTCTCATACACAAGTACACAACCTTGCACAAAAATATGGAGAATTTAGTAACATTAAAAGAAAATCTTGAAATTCTCAAAAATCTGCTAAATTTCTAAAACATTATAGGTTACATCATCCAAGTATCAATTTGGTTTTGTTTGTACCTATTCCACCATAAAACAAGCTCATATCTTGGTAACCAAGTAACAAGCGATTTGATGGTTTATACCCATATCAATTTTTTTTTCAAATAGAAGGATTTCTATCACTTTATAGTTTTCTTGAAAGTTATTTTGCCAGACAAGTATCAATTTGGACCAGTGTTGTGTTTGGTGTATTTTTTGTAAAAGTGTATGGTTAAAAACTATGGTAATTACTGGGTGTGGCTACTACATTTTGTGTGTTTTTGTGAAACTACTATTTTTGTTCTCTTGGCTATTATGTTTTTTTTTTGTTTGTAAAGAGCATAGAGTTAATGGACTGCAAAAAATGCTTTAATAAACCTTCTAACAGTAAAGTCCAGTTATGCTTTGTTTTTTATGTTGAACATAGGGGGCTTGTGTGGTGTATATTTTTTATGGAAATGTGTTAATTCGGACCGCTATTCAGCTTTTAAGTTCTAACAATGAAATCTAATTATGATATTGCGTGTTTGATGTATAATTTTGATTGAGATTGTGGTTGTTTGTGTTAGTTTAGATACGTTTTAGCCTTCTAAAAATGTTTTTTAGCCTTCTAACAATGTTTTTATGGTTGTCTTGTCAGCGAAGTCTCAAAGTGGGGTCTGGAAGATGGATTCAGGTAGGTGGAGTGCGATGAATTGTGACCCGCTTTAATAATCGCATGTTCGCAAGGGTACATGCAAATTGAAGAGGGTGGAATTCGGGTTAAAGAAGAGCCATTCCGTTTCCTCTAAGCCTGACAGGAGTCATGCAATTCATTTGTGTTCAGTTGTAATCTGAAACTTTATCTATTAAAAAAAAATCATTTGATGATTAGTTTAGAACCTGGGGTAAAGTTCTAGTACAAACCAATATTATTGTAAGAACTTAAGAACTAATGTACAAACCATTAAATTTCAATTGAATGAAGTTTATTTAGATAATTTTTATGTTTCTTCTTCTTTTTTCCTTCGTGTCTATACACATAATGACAACTTAACGACCTAAAAAAACAAAAAATTAAACAAAAATCATTTTGTTTAAGTCCGACTATGTTGCATATATGCAACATATTAAAACATATAATGTTGCACATATGCAACATATAATGTTGCATATATGCAACATGGTATGTTGCATATACAACATATGAAACATACTATGTTGCACATATGAAACATAATGTTGCATATATGCAACATAGTCGGACATGCAAAAAAAAAAATTAATAAAAACTTTTTTTAAGTCATCGGGTGGATATGGGTGGATATGGGTGGATATATGTGAAATTAAATTAAAAAAATATCAAATTACCCAAAAAAACTTTATTTGAAATAATTTTCCCTTAGTTCTTACAAGTTTGTACAATAGAATGTAGTGGAGGAATTTAAAAGAAAGGACAAAATTACTTAATTATCCTTCATTTAAGTTGGTTCTTAAGTTTTTACAATAGATAATGGTTCTTATATGAACTTTACCCATTGAAGTAATATAGTTTCACAATCATATCTGGCATGTTTATTAGTTTTAAATTTAAAAAAAAATAGATAAAGAACAGAGATTTTGAAGGTTGGACTGACCCCTTTTGACCCGCTGCTAAACCCACCCATTTACCACAAGTTACAACTATATGTGACCAACAATATAGGAAACTCAAGCATTTATTGTTGAAACAAACATCTAATTTTGCAAGTCCCAGTTTTGAGATTACAAAAGAAGAATATTAGAGTCATCAGAAATCAAAACCATCCATTTGTAAACAGAATTCAGATTAAAACCATTTGTAATTTAGTTGGCAAACAACTACATACCTTGGCAGCTTCCTTGACGGGAGTAGTGTCTGTTGATGAATTTTGGGAAGAAATTCCAACCCCACTGGCCTTACCAGGAAAACTGTATATATAACCAAATAGATGAGAATAAAGAGCTGCTTCAGGTCAACAAAAGACATATTGAGGTAGATGAGCTGATAAGTCAAAGTTCACCAAATTAGGAGAAAAAAATTAATCGAGAATACAATACTTGTTTCACCAAAAACTAAATGTATCGACAATAAAAAAACTAACCAGATCCATCATATGCTAGATGATCAAAATAAAATACACTTGCTAGTTTTACTCTTTAAATAAGCCATTTAAGAAACCGAGCATCAGATAATTATTAAAAAACTAACCAGATCCATCATAAGCTAGATGTTCCACAACCCAACTCATGAACAATAATCAATGATTTATCAATGGCACCTTTTAGAATCAATGTTGTCTCGAGCATTTCTTGCATAGAGGTAGAAACTGCACACAACTAAAAACCAAATAAAAGTTATAACAGTAATGGTGGTTTTCTACTAATAGAGAACTACATAGAGAACTACATATATAAATAACAGAGCCTTATAGACTAAATTATTAATTTACTGAACAAACAATTTAGATTTACACAATTTTCAACTGCTTGAAAGTCTTACCTCAACACCATGACTCATCTCTTGTATACCATCCAGGAGTTGTAGATACTGAGGCAAGACCTTGAATGCCTATACAGTGAACCAATCTAGCTAAAAAAATCAAGAAAAGAACACATATCTACAACAAAAACAAATAGTGAAGGACCCAAACAACAATCTAGCTAAAATGTCAAGAAAACAAGCCAATTTTTGTTCCCAATCAGATTGTAAACTTGAAATTACAGTTGAATAAAGCATAATTGGGCATACCGAAATCATGAATGCGTGAAATAAACACAAACAACAAACCCTTCTAGTGGAGAGACTGATTTAATTTGACCATCCTTGTTTTAGGGTTCCAACAACCTGAAATCAGAATCCGAAAACCGAACCATAGTCCAGAGGGTTTCAATAATATTTCGAGACCTGTGATAATAAAGTTTATACCTAGAGGGTGTACAGATCTGATAGAATCAAGGTGGTGGACCATCGATTGTTCATCAGTCGTTGAATCGCAAATCTCAGTTGTCGATGTACAGATCTGACGGACGAACGTCAGATAAATTAGCTTATCATAGATGATGAGTGAGCGTTGCAAAAAACTGATTAGGGTTTGATATAGAACAGCATACCTTAAGATTAGATAGCCTTCGAAGAACAACGAAGATGCGTAATCGATGTAGCAGGAATCAGCAATTGGGTTTGGAGATGCTTCTTCTCAGACGCGTAATTAGTAATCGGTCCAGCCTCTTCCTCATCCTCATGACATCGATCTCTTTGGTGTGTGATGGCTGCGCAAATGAACTGTGTGAGGCTGCTTGAAAAAGGGGGTTTATATCTAGGGTTTTTCGAACATTTTGTTCCAGACACCGAGATGTAGGTTTAACGAACTTGAATTTTTCATGCATTAGGTGTGGTACATCCTGCTCGAACATTTGTACGCGTCTTAAAATTTAAGACACTCTTATTTTCTCTCTCCAATATGCATTATATATAGTATATAGATATTTTTTACGTTCTAGACCCGGGTATTTACCCGGGTAAGTGGCTCGTGTTCACAATATAAAAAATCATTTAGAAATGGGTATATATGATATTCTAAGTTTTAGTTGGATATATATGATATTTCTTAAGTTTATAAGGGTATATATGAAATTCACCCTAATATTATTGATGCTGAGTCAGACGCAAGCGGGTATGATTCAATATGTGAATTATGTACCAAGAGTGAAAGAGATAATCATGAGTTAATTAAATAAAATAATATGTTGGTTGATGAATGCAAATTAGCAAAGGAAGAGTTGGAAGTTTATAAAAAGAAGCTAGAAGAAGTTACTCATGAGTTGGTACTTAAAAAATCTCAGTCTTGTGGAGATTGTGATATTTGGAAGGAAAAATATGAAGAAGTAAAATTGAATATGGAAAATTACAAAAAGGAGGCAGAAGAAATGACTGAAGACTTTGATGCACTATTTTCAAAAAGTGTAATTTTAAAGGAAAAATTTGATGCACTTCAAATTACGTATGTGGAATTTGCTGATAAGGAGCTTAGTCATCAAGAAGAAACTCAAAGTTGCTTGACGCTAAGACTAGATTAAATGATGAAAATGTTGTTTTGAAGGAAGATGTGGAGAGTTACAAGATGACATGGGAGAAAGTTACTGAAGAGGTTCTTGCAGAGCGTGACTTGAGAAGAGTTTATAAGTATGAGTATAATATGCTTTCTGACAAGTTTACTGCATCACAGAAGGAGTTGATGGAAGCTAATACAAATTTTTTCTAAACTTAAGATAGAAATTTTGATCTACAAACTTGAAATTGCAATAATTCCAGAACTTTTACAAATTATTTGTATAAGATGGAAAACAGACAATCAAGTTGTAAAGATGCTGATCTTCATAAAGTTCCGGCTCCTGTGAATATTAGTACATCTACATCTATAATGAAATCTTGTGATGAAAATTTTGATTATTCTCAATTTGCAACCTCAAATTCTATGAAGAAGAGTAAGAAACGAAAGATATCTCATCAACAGTCTGAGAAGAAGGAGACTGGAGGTGGAAAAGCTCCTAAATTTGCTTCAAGTTCATCTTTATTGGCAGAAGAAAAGGTTTATGATGCAAAAGTTTCCGAGAAACTTGCTACATCTTCTTCTGAGAAGCAAATTGATGAGTCTTTACTTAACCAGAGCATTCTGAAGGAGATTAAAGCTGAATTTACAAGACTTGTCAAAGAGAAAAGTGAATCTCGTTCTCAAGCTGACTTGTCAAAGTTACCTGGCTATAAACAAAGGGTCTAAGGTATGAAAACAAAGAGGTTCAAGTTCAAACTTCAAAGAAGAAGACAAAGTTTTTTGTTTCCAAGGTTCAGAATATTCAGAAAATCAAGGGTAAACTGCCATAGCAAAAGAAGAAAGTTTCTTTGTGTTCCTCAAGGAATGGGTGTTATTTCTTGGGAGGCTCTTCATGTGTTTCCAATGATACACCACGAAGTTCTCCTAGTCCAGAGGATTTTCTTCTAAGAAGTAAAAAAGGTTTCATTTTTATGATAATATATTTTACCCAGGTGATATTGGATATTCTTATGGTTTTTATGATTCTCTGGTTAAGAAACATAGTCATAAACCAAAGAATTTTAAAAGTCAGAAATTGGTAATTGAAATGAGTTCTGATAATGGTTCGATGAATATGTTTCGTCGGCAGTGTTATGCATGTTGTAAACAGGGGCATATTGCTTTAACTTGTCCTACGAATATTAACATGAAGTCATCTAGTGGTACATCTATCAAATTTGTTGACCTTAATAGTAAATTTTTGATGAACCACAACCTAAAATGTTTCAATCAACCAGTAAGCTATCTTGTACAAAGACGCAAGTTGATAAAATTGTGCGTTCATTCCAAAATTCAAACCATAGATGATGTGGAGACCAAAATTTGTCTGCAAGGCCAATAACAATTAATGTTGAAGAAACCGGGCGACCCCCGGCTATTGACTTGGGTTGAACCCTAAAGCACTAATGTTTAACCGGTACGCACATGTACTTCAAGAAGAGCTATTGGTAATAATATACAATTGTTAATAGTGGAGTGTCTATGATTACTTTAGCGCTAGGAGCTTATTTTTCTAAACAATTTTTGATGAAAATGTGTTTTTTACAAAACTAAAATCGGGAAGTGTTTGTGTTGATCGATCATTTTCATTTTTGTGTTTCGTTTTCATTTTCTTTCTTTCATATTTTTAGGGGGGAGAAAAAATTTAGAAAATTCAAAAATAGAGTTTGTTGAATTTTAGGGGATGAAAATGTTAATGAAAAATGTAAAAAATGGAAAAATAAAAAATAAGAAATTGATCACTGAGAAATGATGGTACATTACTAACGTTTCTTACTCATGGATAGAGTAGATGGAAAAGCCATAAGATCATTATTTGATGTGCTAGATAGGCTCAACAAATCAAAAAGTATGCATATGTGATATACACTAACTGCTATGCTTGACCTAGTTGATAACATTTTGATGCGTATTTCATGACATATATAAATTGTTATAAAGAAAAATGAGAAGTCACTGTGTATACATGTGTTCATTTTGAAAGATTTAAACTTGTTTTGATTTTCTTTATTTTCTCAAATGATTGGACTATCTCTTTATATACGTTAGTATCGACCTGATAGTTGTTCATTTGAGGTTCTACTTTATTTTCTTGGTGTTTCGTTCAAACTTGATTTACTTTGTATATTGAAAAATCGACAGGACTGTTAAAGTTTAAACAACTTCAACTTGTTTTATTTTTCTTACTTTTTTGAATCTGAGGCCTTATCCGCATATTGAAAGATCAACCTTAAGGTAGATGATCTAATGTTCTTATTTCTTTTTTGCATGGAACATAGCTGACATTGTCTTTATACAAAGCACTATGCTTTAATTACAAGTGTAATCACATGAAAATATGTGAATAGGGTCCGCATGTATGAGAAAAATAATAATACCTTAACATATCCAAATGTTTTGCGTATGATTCTCCCAGATTATAAAGTTGGGAAAATTATACCAGCAATCAACTTGGCTTGTGTGCTTAAATTAGTTGAACTTGAAGTGTAGCTCAGAGCGTTATGACCAATATGATCCCATATAGTGATCTTTCTCAATACAAAATAGAGTTTATTTCAGTATTGCTTTATGTTTTCACTTTAGAAAAACAAAAAGATTTTAGGTGTATTTTGATATAAATTTTATAAAAGGCAAAAATATTTTATTTCTTATTTGTTTTCGATCTGATCGACACAAGATATGTCAAAATTTTCAAAATCTGATTTCAAACTATCTTGGTTCTCCGAAGGAGATTTTTGCCCAAGATTAATTTATTTTTGTAAAAAGAAGAACCGTGTGCACTTCTGTCTTCTAAAGCTGCAGGTTGAAAGAATTGACAAGACTCAAGCATGGTGACAAAGCTGTTAAAGTAAAGTTTCCTTAGCAAGTCCGAAGACTAGCAACTGAAGGATATTTTACAAGTGGTTCAGTCGACTTAGTCCTGTTCCAGCCATGCAAGCTCTATCTCAACTAGCATAAAGATTGTAAAGTTGAAAATCAGATATATCACATGTTAAATGAGAGTTTGTTAAAGCATAAGTTGAGTGTCTCATGTGTTGCATCAAGCTAGATCGTGTTAGTTGATAGAGTTAGTGAGTTGTGGTATTGGCTACCAATGAACTGCCTAACGAACAGGCAACGAACTAGCGACGAACCACCAATTCGTTGCTCACCCCAGTTCGTTGGGTCAGCAACCACTATATAATGTTGGTTTGTGGTTATTTGTTGATAACTTCCTAAAGCTTAGAGAGGACTCTGTGTGAGCAATCTATGTGAGACTGTGTGTCATTAGAGCTTTCTATGTATGTGTTCTTGTAATTGTTTTCTAAGTGAATCAATACAAAGCACTTTATCTACATCTTGTTTCATCATGATTTGATCACGATTCAGTAAACGATCATCCGCTCACGCACTTACAGGCGGAGATCTCAGGTAAAAAGGAAGCTTCTGTTAACTTTTTGACGGATCCGCTTGGAGGAAGGTCTACTCTTCGACCACCTGACGTCCTTGTGCTCGAATAGGCGGGGGGGGGGGGGGGGGGGAGTTGTTTGTGGACCTTACAGGAGTTCCTCTCTTGTTGGGCTTAGGGACAATGGGTTCGTTGTTGGCCAAGCTGTGTTGAAGGCGGAATCAGGCAAAGTCGCTAAACACGAGAAAACTTGTTGAGAGAATTAACATGTGTTTATCCCGTTTGTGTTTGATACATTTGGGTCCCTGGCCCCCGCGGAAGTGGGTTTGCTAAGTAGACTTTAGCGGGTCGTGCAAAACAATTCCTCAACCCCTAAAAATTATAACTTTGTTTTTAGTAGGATCGGTTTTGCCTTCCAAAAGGGGGTTGCGGCGCAGCTTGTTACTCGTTTACGTGCTACTTTATTGTAATTTGATCCTTCATAAATAGAGTTAACATCTTTTATTGTTGGACGATTATCGATCAATAAGGATAAACTTAACCCAATATAAGTTTCTAAGTTGCTTGTAATTTCTAGTTATAAGCCTAATTAGAATTACATATTTTCCATGTATTAATTTGAAGATTTGGTGATTCACACACACAAATATCACGGTGAACTTCCATAGATGATTTGAGAGAGATTGTCAAAGATTTCTTCAACATAAATTTCATTAGGATACAAATGAGGGATTGTAGGTAGGTATTTATAGGTGTTCGAGAGCTGTCTCCACCCTTGGCACTTTTTCGGTGGTGTTAGACACATAACTGCTGAAAGTTAGGTTAATTACAATAATAATACAAGTTTAATTACTAACTTAGGTTATATACATAATATATTCCATAATAATTGTAATACTTAGGGATAAATCAAGTTTATATTTCCAAAATTGTCTACCATAAAATAGATGTTAGACTTTATAATTTGAAGTTCAGTTTTTCATTAATAAAGACAAAAGAGTTGTTACCAAAAAGAGTTCAACCTTTTCATTAATAAAAACCAAAAGAGTCTTTATAACAGTTTTTACTATACATTCTAGCATCCTTCTGTCACATGAGAATTTTCTAGTCGATTCATGATAGTTGACAATTTTAGAGGACCTAGTGAGTATTTTAATGCGACATGTTCGTCATTACTTTTCATTCTACCAAATTTGAGTAACGAAACGTCATGTTCTGGTTTATTTGCTGATCGAATAAAACTATAGCACATCACCCCTGATAATGTTCCTGTAATAGGGCCAACTATATATACCCAAATACCCTTATAGTTGTTGCTAGCTAATGCTGGTCCAATGGTGCATGCTGGGTTCATTGATCCTCCTGATACTGTCCTGAAAAATATATTTGCTAATTATAGATGTCTGTTTTTCGAACTGTATTTAATCTACTTAGTTAGCAGTATTTTAGAAAGTCACATGTTTTACCCTGCCAAGATGGAAGTTATGCAAACTGCAGACCCAACTACAATACCTACCAGCTCTCGAACCTGCAAAAAAATAATAATAATAAATTTTACTTTTTGTCAAACAGACAGACACGTACTCGTTTTAACTACTTCGTAGCATCTAAGATTTTCATGAGATGGAAAAGTCACGAAGGGTTCTTACGGCTTTAGTGTCTGTTACTACTGCTGGAGTGAGAAACATCATTGCGAAAGTTACAAAGATATGGATCCTGTGAAAAGTGGCGAAGGGTTCTTACGACTTTAGTGTCTGTTGCTACGCAGTCGTTGTAACAGTATCCTGAGAGTGAATGAAGCCGCTATGGATCCTGTGAACTGGGCTATTACAAAGAAAGGAACAAATACATACAAGAAAATGCCACTATAAAATAGTTGAACTTTCCCACACCACTAGAAAAGTTAAACTACCGTTTGAAAAGTTTGAAAAAGTTAAGCATTTGTTTGACTATCGTCGGATCAATTTGCTATATGATAATGGCTAGGGGTTGGTACCTGCTTCCAAGGAAAATGTCTAAAAGTTGCTAAGGCTATGGTGACTGCAGGGTTCATATGTGCACCTGATATATGTCCAACTGCGTAGATCATGACCGTTACAATCAAACCACTGGCCAGCGAAACTCCTAGCTGGGACACCAAGTGTTCATTGCTCCCAACCGCCGCACATCCACATGTAACAAACACCACCAGGAAGGTAGCAACCATCTCAGCAACCACCTGTCAAACAAAACAATTATTATGTTGGAAGTCTAAACTTGATCAAGAACTAGAAACATAATATTAGACTTTGTACGTAAATAAAAGTAGTTGTCACAATCCGACTTAGGATGGTTAGTTTGTATCGATTAGAATATGTAGTTAGAGCAAACGGTATACCTTCGTCAACCAACGCCATAATGCACTTTAACGGCGCCAATCGGCACCCCCTCACGTGAAGCAGCGACGCCATATGGATGCGCCATATCTTTGGCGCCGTTGACGAAGAATGTGAACGTTAAACGGTCCGATTTTCGACCGTTGTACCCTATTAAATTAATTTTTTTTAATTTACCCTTTTTACCCGATTCCATTATAAAAACCTATCTACATTCAATTTTTATTTACACCTCTTTCTCTCTATTTTTACTCATTTCTTTGTTTAATTTTTTTTAAAATCACCATGAATCCCAACCAACCTAACCAAGATTCTTCAAGCAACAACCCTTCAACCAACCCAAATCTTCAACGGTGGCATATGCTGATGGGTGGGGGGGGGGGGGGGGGGGGCAACCAAACCCGTTGTACACGGGTCAAGCACCTTCAAATGTCTACAACCCCAACCCCATATTTTCTAATTACGCTCAATGGGGGCAATTCCAACCCCAAGCCGTTTTCTCACGGACACCTCCACCTACTCAATCACAACCTCAAACACCTCATATCGATCAAGAATATGACGACGTGGAGGTTATTCCTGAGACCCAACTGCCGAAGCGGGTTCGGAGAGGCCGTGGTAAAGGTAAAAAACCGGTCGAAGGATTGTAATAAAAAGAAGGACGGGTGCCATGGGATACCAAGAGGAGTTAACTCTTATTCAAACTTATGTCGATACATCGGAGGACCCGAAATATGGTATTTTTTAAAAATATTTTAAATTTATAGGGTTTTTTTTTTAATTTCGATACCATGTTTATATATCTATTTTTTCTAATTAGGTAACTCGCAAACTAAAGATGCGTTTTGGGATCGAGTTAGTTCGAAATATTACGCTAGCTTGAAGGCGGCCGCAAAACCCGATGAGCTCCTGATATTCCGCAGCAACGGCAAACTTAGCGACAAGTGGAGCACCATGATGGCGGAGATTGTGAAATTCCATGGGATTTTTGTGGGTGTGGACCGAAACCGTCCTAGCGGTGCAAGCGACGCCGATTTGATAAACATCGCCGTTGCTCGATACAAAGACGACCACAACAAGTCGTCACCTCTTCTTCAACATTATCAAATCTTGAAAGCGTCTCCAAAATTCAATGAGATTATGGATCAACTTCCAAACGTTAGCAAGAAGCGTGTCCTCGACCGACCGCGATAGTCCCATGGGATGCAAACTCAACAGGCACGTTTGCAACAGCCAACGTGGGGTAAACGAATGATATGGCCCGGCGATTCGACAAGAAAAGGAGTTCGAAATGGACGAAGCTATCAACGCGCAAATGTCGAGTTTTAACAAAGAACATGAAAAAGAACCCAATTGCGAGAGAAAAATATCGTCTTCAACAATTTCGTGTTCTTGGCATGGATACAACGAACTTGACTCCGGGGCAACGAGAAATGATTGAGAAAGAGAAGGAAAATATCATAAGGGAACTACGTGACGATTAGTTTTTTTTTTGAAAAAATTATCAAGTATTTGTAGTTTTTTTAATTTTATCTAGTAATTGTAGTTTTTTTTTAATTTATCCACTATTTGTAGATTTTAATCTACTATTTGTAGTTTTATTTTTATTTTTATATAGTATTTTGTAGTTTTGTTTTTTAATTTGTATTTTAAGCTTAATGTGTTATTTATTTAATCAAAAAAATAATAAAATAATGTTTAACACCACACCACATAACATGGAGTATACCCATGTGGTGTTAAAATCCAGTCAGCACTAACGTAGCGAACAGGGCCGGCCCTGAAAACTCTCAAAAAAGTCCAGGCCCTAGGCGAGAAAAAGAAATGGGCCCTTATAATAAAAGACAAAAACACATATATAAAAAAATAATATTGTAACGAGAGATTGTAATAACATTAGATAAAGTCAAGCTTTAAATACCTAAACAAATCGCGAGTCTCTCAAATAACCCCGCTTTTGTATTTGTGAAACAATTATTTTGTACAAAAAGTGTATTAATATGAAAAAAAGAGATTGCTGTACAGCAAAGACATCTAGCACTTCATCATAATTTTTATGAATGGAAAATAAAATATTATATAAGCAATTACTAGATTTTCATGCTTCCACTAAATCTCCAAAGCTTGGTTAAGTCTCCCTAAAATATCTCTGGGAGTTGCTGAGGTTGTTCCATTAACCACAGTAAGGATAAGGAAAAGGATAAGGAAAGTGAGTACATATGCATTTGTTTATTATTTTGCACAATAAAAAAATACTGCTTGCGAGGATCGAACCAGCGACGTAGAGGTTATAGTTCTAGAGACAAACCAAGCATGCTGAAAGTTAATTTGTTTATATTTTGCACTGTTATTTATAAGTATACTAAATGTAATATATATATATATATATATATATATATTTGTAAAAAAAATTAAAAAATTTCGGGCCCTCTAAATCCCGGGCCCTAGGCGGTCGCCTACCTCGCCTATGCTCGGAGCCGGCCCTGGTAGCGGTGTTAAAGTTTAACATGGCATGGAGTATACCACATGCCCTTATAATGGCAGATACGTTCATGCCTTTTAATTGTGTCGGTTGGTTAACCACCAAAAGATTGTACCAATAAATATTGAGTCAATGGCTCATTAATGGCTCATTTGTATA
>JBCNJP010000017.1:16753384-16832302 GCA_039602395.1 Deinandra increscens subsp. villosa
TGCAAGTTCCTGGTATGGCCGTTCATAGTAGCGCCTGGTATGGCCGTTCATAGATTGCATATTCATTGGATATGCACATCATAGTAGCGCCTATCGATTTGTGGTACACGAGTCTAAAATTCCCGATATACACAAAGGTACATTCATGGAATCTCGTAATGCCTCGTTCTTCGAGGATGTGTTTCCTTGTCTAACTCCCAATGGTCTACCTAGCGAGACTGATCTTCCTAGGGAGGTTGGTCATAATGATGAACCAAAAAGTCAAGATAGACAAGAACAATCTGAAGAAGAAAGAGATTGAACCTAGAAGAAATAAGAGAGCTAGGGTTGAAAAATCATTTGATCCCAATTTTGTTTCTTATATGGTGGATAGTGAACCAAACACATATAGAGAAGCAATTACTTCTTCCGAAGGACCTCAATGGAAGGAAGCCATTAAAAGTGAAATAGATTCTATTTTTCAAAACCATATGTGGGAACTAGTGGATCTTCCTCCGGGATGCAAACCACTAGGTTACAAATGGATCTTTAAGAAAAAGATGAAAGCGGATGGCACCATTGACAAGTTCAAGGCAAGATTGGTGATTAAGGGTTATAGACAAAAAGAGGGTCTGTACTATTTTGACACTTACTCACCAGTGACCCGAATAACGTCTATAAGAATGGTACTTGCAATAGCCGCCATTCGAAATTTGGAGGTTCACCAAATGGATGTAAAGACCGCCTTTCTAAACGGAGATTTAGAAGAGGAAATTTACATGGAACAACCCGAGGGTTTCGTGGCGAAAGGGCAAGAAAAGAAAGTGTGCAAACTTGTGAATGTCATTGTATGGATTGAAGCAAGCCCCTAAACAATGGCATCAAAAGTTTGATTCTGTCATGAGAGAAAAGGGATTCAGGATTAATGAATGCGACAAGTGCGTCTACATGAAAGAGACACCAAATGGATATGTCATCTTATGTCTCTACGTTGATGATATGCTCATCATAGGTAGTAATGATCAGATGATCACATCCACGAAGGATATGTTAAAATGGCAAGGTTCGACATGAAAGACATGGGTTTGGCGGATGTGATTCTTGGGATAAAGATCACCAGGGCCAAAGAGGGTCTCATACTACACCAACCTCATTATGTGGAAAAGATTCTTGAGAAGTTTAACCCGGGTGACTCAAGTATAGCTAGAACTCCTATTGACACGAGTCAACACCTCTCGAAAAACAGGGGTCAAGGAGTTTCGCAATTGGAGTACTCAAGAATCATTGGTAGTCTAATGTATCTGATGAGTTGTACAAGACCTGATATAGCATATGTTGTAAGCAAGGATAAGTAGATATACTAGTAATCCAAGTGCTGAACATTGGAAAAGTATAACAAGGTTACTAAGATATTTGAGATACACTCGTGAATACGGACTACATTACTCAAGACACCCAGCAGTAATTGAACGATACACCGATGCGAACTGGATCTCTGATATAAAGGATTCAAGAGCAACTAGTGGATACGTGTTTACACTAGGAGGTGCAGCTGTGTCTTGGAAATCGTCCAAGCAAACGGTTATAGCCAGATCAACGATGGAATCTGAGTTTTTTTGCTTTGGACAAAGGTGGAGAAGAAGCTGAGTGGTTACGTCAATTTACCGAGTACATACCCAGGTGGCCCAAGCCGGTAAGGGCCATTATTATACATTGTGATAGCCAATCGGAAATTGGTAGCGCTCATAGTGCAATATATAATGGGAAGTCTAGACACATTCGACGTAGGCATAACACTATACGACAACTGCTCTCAACGGGGATTATCAAAATTGACTATGTAAGGTCAGCTCATAATATAGCGGATCCGCTTACTAAAGGCTTAAGCAGAGAGGCAGTATATAAGTCGTCAAGAGGAATGGGATTGAAGCCCGTGAATGTATAATTCATACGAAGGAAACATAACCTATGTGACTGGAGATCCCAAGATCTAGGTTCAATAGGACAACCTACTTGTATGAATTGAGGAGGTCACTGTGGGGGAAGTCATGTTATGACTACACCCAAAACTAAAAGGAAGTTTCCAAACTTCCAAACCCGTTCCTTTATTAAACAGTGACAGTGAGGATAAGCTTCCATCTTTTAATGATTCGAGGAATCACCTATGTGAGAGAGAAGTGGGGTCGCTTCGAAGAGAAATATGGGGGCTATTTCTTAAGACTCTCGCAGAACCAAGCAAGTGTTCAGGACCATAAAGGACACGACTATGAGGAGTTGATACTGTCAGGATGAGTCATGTGTAAAGTGTATTGTCGCCTACACAAACGACAGCTCAGTTCAAAGACATCGCAGTCCACTGACAGCCAGGAGGCTAAGTACATTTTACAAGGGAAGGTTCAAAGGGGACACCTACCTATCCTATGCAAGACTCAACTATTGAGATTTTAGAATGATCGAGTACATTGCTCCATCTATCTCCATTCATGTGGGGGATTGTTGGAAAATATATAGGAAAAAGATGCATTTTTTCCTAACTTTGGACCTAATTATATATATGTAGATATAATAATTAGATGGGTTATTTGATATGGTTGAATAGCCTAGGAAAAGGGCTTTCCAACGAGACATTAAACGTCCAAAGTGATTAAGAGGTGAATGAGATATCGATGCTCAAAGTGTGGTCTACAAAGCTATATACTTGAGCTAAAAAACCATTTGTCCCACATTGGAAGTGGTTCAAAATGAAATGTGGTTTATAAGCAAAGGAACTTGGATGGATATCAATTTGAATTGTCACTTTATACTCCAACATCTATGCGCGGAGGGGGGGGGGGGGTGTGCAGAAAAATGAGAAACTCGGATAAAAAAATTGGCGCGCTCGCGCATCTTGCGGACACGAATGCGACTCGAAAATGGTCGGGTTCATGCAGACTGGTTTTTGCTCCTCCCACTAGCTATTTTTGGAATCGATTTGATCTTGGAGAACACTCCATCCTAGTTTCTGGAAACGATCTACGCCAGTTAATATGCAATCAGTTATTTCGGAAACTAATTTGCGTTTAATGCTGATTGCTGTCTTGGACATCACTCTATCTCGTGGCTATTAACTCGTCCATAGCAGACATGAAAGAAACACCGAAAAAAAACCATTCTCCTCTTCTCGACCTCAACTCTATCTGCGATCTCAGACAAGTAAAAACTCCGGCAATACGTTGCTTTAGCCATCCGTATCCTGGGAAACATAGCGAAATCTGTTTCAAGAAAATCGTGTTCAACACGATCTCTGGCTTTATCATTCGTTATTTCTTTTATGTTCTCGTATTTATTTACATATTCTGCTTCTACTCCTTTCTGTAGTATTGTAATGTTGTTCTGATACAATAAAAATAGTATTGTTATTATATCTGTTTACGAATTCGCATTTAATTTCCAATATCAACATAGTTGGATATAGATTAATCAGGTAGATCCCTTCTAGATACCAAATTTGACCCGCTCCATTAACACAAATCAAAAATATTTTGATGTCACGTAAATCACTTATATCATGGTTTGGTATCTATATGATTGTTCAACTTTACAAAAGATATCATTTTTAAGCATATCATTTGATTTATGCATGTCATCCCCTCATTTGTTAACCGTTTGTTGCTTTTAGGTCGTAATGGAATTCGAAATCAGACACTTTACATGTTTTTCTCAAGTCCTTAGGAGGTTAGGTAAGGAGTGAACTAGGATTGTAGGTATTGATATGCATATGTTTATGTCATTTCTAAACTTATTTTGTCGTCCTGGGCGAAAAACATGTTAAAACTGTTTTATGTTATCGCTTCCCCATATAACTTATTAGACTTGGTATCTTGTCGCTTTCGTAAAAGAGATTTCAAAACTTGATAAATGCTTCCACGCTATTTAAATTAACGTTTTACTCTGATAAACTGTTTTACAAACTTAATTATGTTGTTGAGTCGAGCATATAGATGTTTGAAGTGTCTGACAACTCAGGTCCTGGTCTGGGTCGCACCCTCACTCACGGGTTCTACGCGGGTGATTTTGCAGGGGTGAGACAAATTGGTATCAGAGCTCCTCAGTCATAGCGGACTTAGGATTGCATCAGAATCCAACAATGACTAGAGTCAGTTAGACACACACTTAGACACACATATACGCAATTTGCCCATCTTGCTACTATATATATATATATATATAAGTATATGTATATACTGTGTTGACTATCTATGATACTGTTATTTCTATCTCTATTCCTATCACATCATCACATCTACCTTCCCGTAGTGCTTGTTTGAATTAACTATTAGTTATTCAAAAAGTAGCTACTCACTGTAATATACACGGGATGTATATTGAAGGCATGTCGACGAACTGATCAGACGTCGGGGCATCAACTGGAGTGAGGGGAAGAGACCCATGGATTCAGCGTCGGGTGAGTCGGATCGTGCCCTCTCAGTTATCAGGAGGAGGCCATTGATCATTAGCGACTGGGAGACGCATCCTGCCTACATGGAGGATATCATTCGGATCTATCGTGTGTCGTCTCCAGCCGTTGGCAGTATCACCCCAGAGATGAGGACTTCGTCGTCTCTGCCAGAACTCGCCTTCCCACCAGAACAGACTTTTGCAGCTTTAGTGGCAGACTCTGCACGTCACCTGGAATGTGTGTTTCATGTTGTGGATGAGATGGTGTTTGAAGGGTGAACTTCGCGCCCTGCAGAGTTGAGTGGACGGTATGACTGTTAGACGTCGTCAGGATGAGGGGGAGGTTGATCGACTAAGCTATAGTAGCACTTTGCAGCGTGAGGAGATTTACAGGTTTAAGGCTGTGATATGATCTTAGGAGGAGACTATTCAGCATCTGTTGGCAGGGAATGAGCTTATGGTGACTAAAGTCATGGCCCTAGAGGCAGCATTGGCACCGCATGAGATGCCAGCAGCACCTGAGCCGGCGCCTGTGGTTCAGGAGGACCAGGAGAGTGAGGGTTTAGTGAGCATGGGATGAGGGTCCATGTGTTACCTGTTAGTAGTTAGTATCTATCTTTGACACTTTTATGAAGCATTATATAAAGATTAGTAGTTTATATCTACCTTATGACATGTAAAAATTTAAACTTGATTGAAAATTTAATGAATTTGCGAGTCAGTTGCGGTTTTATTTTATTTGAAGTTGTAGTAAAATTGTTATGTGTTATGTATGTCATTTGATATTTGTACTACACTCGAACGGAAAACACTAGGATGTTAATTATTTTTGTATGTTATGAATAAAGATAATGGCAGGCAGAGGCAGAGGCAGAGGCCGGGGAATCAATCTCACTATCGAAGAGCTCAACACTATTACCGGTCAGAGTGTAGCAGCAGGTTTGACAGCTCACGTGCAAGCAAACCCTAACGTACCACAAGGGTGTTCTTATAAGATGTTCATGGAATGCAAGCCATATATGTTCAACGGAACAGAAGGAGTCGTAGGACTACTTCGTTGGAAGGAAAATACTGAGTTAGTTTTTTGAGAGATGCAATTGTCGGACTGAATATCGAGTTAAGTCTGCATCAGGAACGTTAGAGGGGGTAGCTTTAACTTGGTTGAACTCACAAGTTCAAGTGCTTGGCTTAGCAGCAGCAGACGCAATGCCGTGGGCAGAGTTTACGAGACTGTTGATCGAGGAATATTATCCTCGCAATGAGGTTGAATTTGTAAGCTTGAAAATGGAAGGATCCGAGATTGAGGCGTACACATCGCGCCAGAATAAATTGACTTTGCTTTGTCCTACTTTGGTCGATCCATCATATCGACGCATTGAAAGGTACATTGATGGTTTGGCACCACAAATTCAGAGCTTGGTGACTTCAAGTAACCGTGGAAACAATCATGACACCATTCACTTAGCTCATAAGCTAACTAATCAGGCTGTGCAACAAAGGATTCTACCTCAGCAAAAAGAAGTACCTGGTGTGGTGGATAAAAAGAGAAAGTGGGAAACATCTGGAGGAAGTGGCAGTGGTTCTAGCCAGGAAAGGCTGATGGTAACATCAAAGGTGGTGATGGAAATCAGAATTCTAGGAATTCATCAGGTGGTTACCAGGGGAGACAACCCAAATGCAACAAGTGTGGCCAGCATACTCTGGAAATTATGCAATCAAGTGTAACAAGTGTGTAAAGTTGAGTCACAAGGCCGTTGACTGCCGAGTGAGAGTCAACAATCAGGGAACTCAGAACCAGGGAACCAGAATCACCAAGGTAATTAATCTATCTGTTTTGAATGTGGAGTTATTGGTCATTTCCAGAAAGCCTGCCCAAACCTAAAAGGAAATGGAAACGGAAATGGTGGTAAACGAGGAAACGGAAATGGCAATGGAAATGGTGGAAACGGGAATGGTGGAGCAGCGGGTAGAGCATTCGTGATTGGAGCAGGAGAAGCTCGAAATGACGCGAATGTGGTGAACAATAAGTTTTCTGTTAATGGTTATTTTGCTTCTGTATTGTTGGATACTGGCGCCGATAGGAGCTTTATTTCAAGTAAATTTAGCAAAATGATTAAGGCCATAGAAAGCCCATTAGAGGATAAGTCTTCGATAGAGCTCGCAAATGGAAAGCTGATTGAAATCCATAGTATTGTTTGAAATTGCATAATGGATTTGTCTGGTCATCAAATGAGCGTAGATTTGTTGCCAACAACTTTAGGAAGCTTAGATGTTATTATCGGTATGGATTGGCTGTCTAAGCATCAGGCTGAGATTGTATCCTAGGAAAAAGTGGTTCGAATTCCCCTACCAAGTGGAGAAATTCTAACAATTCGAGGAAAGTGAAGTGGATATGTAGTTGGGATCATTTCATTTCTCAATGCGCATAAATGTTTGCGGAAGGGTCACGTAGCTATCTTAGCTCACGTCATCGAGAAGCCAGCGGAGAAACCACGTGTGGAAGATATTCCTGTCATTCATGATTTTACTAACGTATTTATTGAAGATCTGCAAGGTCTACCTCCGCATAGGCAGATAGAATTTCAAATCGATTTGGCACCGGGAGCATCGCCGATTGCTCGCGCACCTTATGAATTAGCCCCAAACGAACTCCAGGAGCTGTATGCTCATTTACAGAATTTGCTAGAGAAAGGTTTTATTAGACCTAGTTCATCGCTGTGGGGAGCGCCTGTTCTGTTTGTCAAGAAGAAAGACAGTACTTTTCGAATGTGCATCAATTAGCGTGAGTTGAATAAGGTTACCAGATTGGTATCCTCTTCCGCGCATCGAAAATTTGTTTTATTAGCTTGTAGGTTCGAGTTATTATTCGAATATTGATTTGGGATCCGGGTATCATCAGCCACACATTCGAGAGGAAGATATTGCGAAAACAACTTTCAGGACTAGGTATGGTCATTACGAGTTTTTGGTTATGTCGTTCGGGTTAACCAATGCGCCTGCAGTTTTCATGGATTTAATGAATCGAGTCTGCAAGCCGTATCTGGATCGATTCGTCATTGTTCTCATTAACGATATTCTCATCTATTCTAGGACGAGAGAAGATCACGCCGAGCATCTTCGTATCATTCTGGATTTGTTGAGAAAGGAGGAGCTGTACGCTAAATTTTCAAAGTGCAATTTTGGATTCGGGAAGTGAAATTCCTCAGTCAATCGTAAATGAATCAGGAATTCAAGTTGATCCATCGAAGATTGAGGCAATTAAGAGTTGGCTTGTACCAAAGACGCCAACCGAAGTACGCCAATTCCTTGGTTTAGCTAGCTATTACAGACGATTCATTGAGGGGTTTTCCTCAATCGCTCAACCTTTGACAGCCATAACGCATAAAGGCATCGTGTATAAATGGGATGCAAAGCAAGATGCAACATTTCAACTTTTGAAGCAAAAGCTTTGCAATGCACCTATTTTTTCATTGCCGGAGGGAACCGACAATTTTATGGTCTATTGTGATGCATCCATTTGAGGAATGGGATGTGTGCTCATGCAGCACGACAAGGTTATCGCTTGTGCATCAAGACAGCTTCGGGATAATGAGAAGAACTATACGACTCATGATTTGGAATTGGGAGCAGTAGTTTTTGCGTTGAAGATCTAGAGGCATTACTTGTACTGTACCAAGTGTACGATTTACACCGATCACAAGAGTCTTCAACATACCATAAGGAATTGAACATGAGGCAACGCAGATGGGTGGAATTGTTCAATGATTATGAATGCCCTATCAAGTATCATTCGGGTAAAGCTAATGTAGAAGCCGATGCCCTAAGCCGCAAAGAGACGAAGCCGAAGCATGTTCGTGCTCTGCAGATGACAATTCACTCAAGTTTGCCAAGTCAGATTCGGAATGCTCAGTTAGAAGCGATGAAAGACGAGAACTTGGAATCTGAATCTTTGCGTGACTTAGAAAAACAGTTTCAGATCTGGTCAGATGAAGCTCAATACTTTGCTAGTAGGCTATGGGTGGCTCGGTACGATATTTAAGGCAACTAATTATGGATGAGGCTCATAAGTCTTGGTATTCTGTACATCCGGGTTCAGACAAAATGTACAACGATTTGAAGGCTGTTTATTCGGTATGTGTTTCTCTTTGTTTTGCTTGTTTAAAAGATGTCAAGATCCAAGCTTTATGATGGATCTAGGTCTTAAAAACACGATTCGCTTCGGATCTAGTGATTTGTACACCGAAATCAGACCGAAAGTTCACCCGAAACTCAAGAACACAAAAACGTAAATTAATCTCTGTTTATAGCTCGAATTGGATCACTGATTACATGAATAGACTCGATTTATAGTAACTAATCATGATCCTGAATCAAAATCTCTCTGAAAAACAAAATCAAAAACTCCTCCCTCTCTATGAAATCAATCTCAGAAAACGGTTATGCGAGAGTCTACTTACCTCCGAACTCCAACCTTCATTTATATAGGAAACAAGTTTGTGAGTGCCGAACTTCAGGTTCGGCTTCCACTTCGGATGTAGTTCGGACCTTTGTTAAATCTCTGCTTGTTGTTTGATATCTCATATATATTATATATGTGAGATAATATATCACACACCAAGTCCCTCAACTTTAATAGATTGACACAAACTGCCCTCTAACTTGATTTAACTATTCTAACTAAATCAACTAACAACACTAACTGTAATACACACACGTCACACATATTTTGCACCAACAAACTCCCCCTTGACGTGTGCTGTATCAGATCTTCAAACTCTTTGAATCTGTTGTTAGTTGATGTAGGGTAGACATGGCTGGAACAGGACTAAGTCAACTGAACCATTTCTGAAAGTGATAAACTCTTTGACAACTTTGCAACCATGCATGAAATCCATTCTGAGATCTTTATCTGAAAGACTTTGATGATTTCAACCTGCAACCTTCAGAAGACAAAAGTGCGGTTTTTCTTTTCCAAACATAACTTTAATCTTGGAAACAAAACTTCTCCTTTGGAGAAACCAAGACATTTAGATTTTGAAAATTTGTTGTATCCCGTGTCGATCAGATCAAAAACAAAGAAGAAAGAAAATCTTTTTGGATTTTACAAAGTTTATATCAAAACACACTGAAAATCTTTTTGATTTTTCATAAACTGAAACATAAATGCAATATAGAATTAAACTCTATTTTTGTTTTTGGTGAGAAAGATCACAACATGAGATCATATCAGACATAACGCATCGTACACACTGCAATTTCAAAATACTAAGCATGCAAGCCAAGCTGACTGAGAATACAACCATTTGGTTTATTTCAGCTAAAGCAGGTCATTGTCTATAGCTTTCTGATATGAAATTAAGTGTATTTATCGAGCATTGATAACATGGTACCCACACAATCAGGAATACTGGCAAACTGCTTATTTCATATTTTTGTATTTTTCTTTTATTCAAGCCAAGTTACTCGCAGCAGATTTCTCATACTGATATTGTAAACTTGCTTATACAGAATCAAATGCCATAGAGATATCAAGTTCATGGTGTTTCTTGCAAAAAGAAAGCAGAACCCTAAACAAACAACAATCAGGTCGGCTGGTAGGCACGCAGAGAAAGTCCGATTGTTTAGGAAAATAAGAAATGTAAAATAAAGCAGAAGTTGTATAATCCAACAACAATCAGGTCGGTACTCACGTACACGCAGAGAGAGTCCGATGGATTATACGAAACACCAAAGAAAATAAAGCAGAACGTCAAACGAACAACGATCAGGTCGATCTTTCGATACGCAGAGAAAGTCCGATCGTTTGACAAAATAAAGAAAATCAAACAAGTTGAAATTTTTCAAAATAAAGCAAGCATACACCAGAACATCTCTTTATTCTGTTTTTGGTATTTTCTCATTTTATTTTGCCAGATATGCACAGTACCCATCATGATTTGTAACCACAATTATCAAGCAAGCGTTATCTTTATATCATACTCGCATATATCAGACTACTCAGCACATTCAGTCAAGTCAAGCAAGTACCTACAGCCTTTCTTTCTACTTTATTCATGGCAGATAACGTATGCTGATGTACCATCATTTCTCACATGGTTGGATCAATTTCTCTTTTTGAGATTTTCATTTTTTTTTATTTTTTCATATTTTTCATTCATTATTTTTTACATATTTTGTATTTTCTCCCCCTAAAATTCAACAAACTCTATTTTTTGAATTTTCCAAAATTTCTCCCCCTAAAGATATGAAAGAAAGTAAAAGGAAAGAAAATAAAATTGATCGACCAACACGGATACCTCGGATTTTTAGATTTTGAAAAATCATTTTTCTCAAAAATGTTTGTGAAATATCAACTCTGTGAAGCGCTAACTTAAGCAAAATACTCCACTATCAGCAACTTTGCAATCACTAATAGGTCTTCTTGAAGTACCTGCACACAACCTCAAACAATTTTTAGTTAAATACGGGAACCCAAACCGGCTTGGGTCGTCCCGTATCCTCAACAAAATCGTTTCCCGCCGAGGTTGCCATTTTCTGTCTCCAAGAACAAATTGGTTTAGACGATTTCGCCCGATGCGAATCAGAATCATTTACATACCGTGACAAGTTGGAAACAATGTTTAACAACTCACCAACTAACATTTTCTCAGATTTTGGATGACGTTGGTGATGTTGTCTAGGCCCATAGTAAGAAAAATCATTTGAATAAGGCATTTTAATCTCATTTTGGAAAAATTGTTTTTGTTTTGAAAATTGTGGTGACCAATCATCATAATTTGAGGTTTTACCAACAACCGGCTTCTTATAAGCTGGCTTTCGTTGGTTTTCCTGATTTTGTCTAACAGGTACCTCATTGAGAATCATTGAATCAGATGATGACGATCGATATGAACCACAGTGAAAACCTTTTTCGAGTAGCACAATCACGAATCACATGTCCCGTCTTGTTGCAGTAAAAGCAAGCTCTCCTATCAACCGACTTAGGAGATGACATGGATTCTGTTGACATTGTAGAATGTTGAGAAGAATCACTCTCTAGACTCTCTAACTTAGAATTCGTTGACAGAAAATCAGCATCAGGGTCACACAAGATATGATTCTCAAGTGGAATCTCCTTTTCTTTGTGAACCTTGATATCCTCCACAATTTCTTCTATCTCAAGCACATCTTGGAGATCATTTCCAACATTCACGTTCTCGTCTTTGCTTTCATATCCTAGACCACCATTCTTTTTAGATTTATCTGGTACCGACTTAGGCTTCTCATGACCTTGTGAAGCAAGTCGAGAAAACTCATCCTTGATGGCATTTAAATCATTTTTATTGGAAAGCAATGATTCATCAATCACAATCTCCGAGAATTTGTTCGACTTTCACTTTTCCTGGATTGCCGTCAAAAACCTTTTCCTTATCAAGCAATATGGAACTTGAAACAAATTTAGTTCTCTTGTTAGCATCAAAATTCTCTTCATTTTTCTTCTGCGACTTTGACTTTTTCTTCTCAGAAGAATTATCAGCAAACTTTGAATAATCATGAACTTCTTCCGTTGATTTCAAAGTATTGATAGAATTCTCAATAACCACAGGAGGTGGAACATTTTTCAGAATAACATCACCAAAAATCTGTTGAAAATTCTCCTTCTTGCACAAAAAGTTTGTGAAAGACGATGAATTATTGAGATTATGCAATTGTCTTTTGAAATCACGAACCTCAATCTTCATGTCTGCAATTTTCTTTTGCGCTTCAGCCAACTCTTTTTGTGTTGCAATAAATTCTTCTGTTGTTGTATTCAGAGTAAACTTTTCTCTCCTCAACTGATCATGAGCATCATATGTTTCTTGAATAACCTTTTCCCATTTCTGTTTATAAATCTCAACATTCTGCTTCAAAAGCTTGTTTTCACGGAGCAATTCAGCTTTAGCATCTAACAGCTTTGTGTTATCCTCTTGATGACTTAATTCTTTAGCACTAAGATCAGCAACATCCTTTTCTAGACCTTCAAGTTTGATCTTTGATTTTGCAAACAAATCATCAAATGCTGCAGCCATATCATTTGCTTCTTTCTTCCATTTCTCAACTTTATTTATCAAATCATCATTTGTTTCAGTCAGCTTTGAAACTTTTGCAATCAACTCCGCAATCTCATGCTTAAGCTTCAATTCATTCTCAGCAGCTTCACATTTTGAAGAACCATCTTTTTGAACTTCTTCAATTGGAATGTCTTTGTTTTTGTGAACCTGGACATCCTCAAACACTTTTTCTATCTCGATCTTTTCCTTGTCATTTTGAATACCATTGAGAAGTCTATCTATTTTCTGAAGAATTTTGTTTTCTTTCAATGCAATCCTTTCAGACAATGTCAATGATATGTCAGAAGATGAGTTTTGAATTGGAAATGTGTTTTGTTCTTGATAACTGTTAAGTTTGGTAGTATATTCAGTACACGTTTTTGTCAGAATCTTACAATTTGCACAAGATTCAGATTCCTCATTGTCAATCTTCTTTCTGGATTTATTCATTTCAGCATATTTCTGAGCAAAAGCATCCCAAAACATTTTAGAATTCTTGCAAGTCTTGAAGTGAGGCAGTAGTTCTTTTGGTAATGCCAGTGTAAGAATATCATAAGCTTTTAATTCTCTTTCATAACATTCCCTTTCCTCAAATGAAAGATCTCTTTGCATTTTAGGTACCCCATTAGAATAAGTTGGGTAAGTACACTCTTTCTTCATTGAAATCCACAAATCTTCATCCACTTTATCAACATATGCTTTAAAACTTGTTACCCAACTAGGATAATCCTCAAGCTTTATCAGTTTTGGCACATTCTGATGTTCACGAGCAGTAAAAGCATCAATTTTATACATTTTGAAAATTTGTATAGTTCTGCTTCAACAAACCGATAGAAAATTTTCAAAAATATTTTTGAATTTTTTTTAATATTTTCTTTCAAGAAAAACAAATTTTGAATGGAAAAATGTTTATAGTTTTTGTTTGGATTTTAAGAAAAGAAAACTAAACAATGAACAAAATCAAAGTAAAAAACGGAAAACAAAAACAAACGAATCTATATTTGTTAACCGATTCACTAAACGCAAATATATTTTGCGTTCATGAAACAATTTAACGAACACAAAACCTTTTTTTTTGTAGATTTAAAAAAAAAATATTTGTGTTGTTGTTTTGTTTTTTTTTTTTAAATCTTTGTTGTTTAAGAGTTGTTATTATTGTTTTTTTTAAAAAAAAATATATATGAAACCTATTTAAAAAGATTTTGAAACTAGAGGGGTGAAAATTGAAATTTTGTATAATAAGACAAAATAGTCGAATGTCCCGATCTCCCTCTTTTGTTTTCCGGCGAATGACCGGCTGGAACCAAAATTTCCGGTCAACAGAAACGTTTTTCCGGTAAGCACCACCACAATCTTCAAACACCTGTAACTTCCTCAAATCTTGACGAAAAATCAATCCGTAAGTTGCTACAGATTCGTGACGACGAGATGATTCATACTAGCACCATTGTTGCTAGGTTTTGATCAACGAATCACTATGAACGATGAGGATGAAGATTGCGAATTTTTTTAAGAAAAATAGTGCTCAAAACCTCAAGAATTTGATCTAAATATGTGAAGAAACCTCAAAATAAATTGTAGATATGAATTTGTCATGTAAAACCGAGCATGTAGCAATGAAAATCAATCAAAACCGTTTAGATTTGACAAATCCGCCATGGAAAGACCATGAAGAACCATGAAGAACGTATATACGTTCTGTAAAATTACGATTTGATCAAATCTTCACCAAAATCAAATCTGTAACTTGCAACCGATTCGTGTTGACGAGCTATAAGTACTAAAACCAATCACTATCACTAACAAACACGAATTGAGGTTCAATTTTAGAGTCAAAATATGATCAATTTGACTCGAAAAAGTCAACTTCGACGATTTTGATCAAATTAGCCACAGATTTCAATCTGAAATAGTGTAGAATCACACCTGGATTCGCTCTGATACCAATTGAAAACACGATTGCGCTTCGGATCTAGTGATTTGTACACCGAAATCAGATCGAAAGTTCACCCGAAACTCAAGAACACAAAAACGTAAATTAATCTCTGTTTATAGCTCGAATTGGATCGACTGATTACATGAATTAGACTCGATTTATAGTAACTAATCATGATCCTGAATACACAAATCTCTCTGAAAAATAAAATCAAAAACTCCTCCCTCTCTGTGAAATCAATCTCAGAAAACGGTTATGCAAGAAGTCTACTTACCTCCGAACTCCAACCTTCATTTATATAGGAAACAAGTTTGTGAGTGCCGAACTTAGGTTCGGCTTCCCTTCGGATGTAGTTCGGACCTTTGTTAAATCTCTGCTTGTTGTTTGATATCTCATATATATTATATATGTGAGATAATATATAACACACCAAGTCCCTCAACTTTAATAGATTGACACAAACTGCCCTCTAACTTGATTTAACTATTCTAACTAAATCTACTAACAACACTAACTGTAATACACACACGTCACACATATTTTGCACCAACAGGTCTGATTTGTAGTAATATGATGATATCTTAAATAGATCTAGTGTTTGTGATGATAAAGTTTGCATCTTTGAATCAAAAATGTGAATTTTGTGCAAGTTATGATGATACATGCTAGATCTAGGGTTTTGCATGGGAAAACATGGTTGCATGTGGATAAAGCTTTAAGATTTGTGCTAGATCTATGTCCTAATGACTTGATGATGATAGATCTAGGGTTTTTATGCAATAAAGTTGCTAACTTTACGTGAGATCTAAGATGGAAACTTGATTTCAGTAGTCATGCATGCTAGATCTTGAATAAAGGCACTTGATTTGAGTTAGATCTACTATGAGGCTTGCTTGATCTAGGTTAATGGATGCATGATAGTCTATAAAGTTGTAAACTTGATGTTCTAATGCATGTGGATTATTTTATAAATATTATTTACATGAAAATGTGGTAAAAATGGCCTATTAGGTCAAGATGACATTCATGCATGTGGTTAGGAGTCCATGACATGGCTTGAAATGTGTTAATTAATGGTCTATGTGACTTACATGAGATGATGATGATGATGATATACAATCATGAAATTAGCCTACATGTGGTACTTATATATTTATTGGGGAATAGATAACTATGAAAATGCATGTGTATGAGTATGAGATTACTTGGTTATGTGTTTGCATGTCATTAGTCAAATTTGTTATGAATTATACGATTGTACAAGTTCTAAGTCCTACCTTGGTGGTAATGACAAGACTTTGTACGATTTCTCCGTCAATCGTACATCATATACGCGGGATAAAGTCGTAAGTAATTGTGACACGTTATGTTTATCATAGTACAATGTGTTGTATGTGTGATACATGTTAGGTTAAGTATAGAAAATCTAAATTCAATCACCAATGTGTATTTGATTCCACTTGTCTGATGTCCGCGCGTTGTCGGGACAGTTGGTCAACATAAGTCAACACTCACACGATTGCGTGTCAATTTTCATAGGTGGAGTCTTGGAGGAATTTACCTTCTCTATCCAAGCGTTTACTATTTGGAAACTTATTTGCACCCTAAGGTGAGTTCTCAGCCTCACTTTTTAACGTATTATGCTTTTGGGGGAAAAGACATGTGATTTACTTATTTCTTTTGAGAAATACTAAACTTATTTATGTTGAGAAATACTGAACTATTTTCTATTGAGAAAATACTAAACGATCCCTGTTGAAAAATGCTAAACTTATTTTATATACTATTTGTAACCAATAGAAGAAAAAATGCCAAGGAAGTCCTTCCACAATTCGTGTACCATTAGTATCATGTGATATGGGCTTGACAAACCTTGCCCTGGCTGGTCGCTCTAGCCCCAACGCCTTCGGGGGTGGAGAAGGGGTATTATATTGTCCTAACTCGGGTCATGCTCGGTATAGCATGGCAGAAAGGCAAAACTTAATTGTCCAGAATGGGGACACGGGGCCTATGGTCTTATAAATAATGTGGTCTAGCTAACCTAAGTATATAGAATGCATATTATCTTTTCCAGGATGTGTGATTCCTTATGGGTTATGCCTCGTTGAGGGTAACTTGTTAACTTACTGTCTTAAATAAATTGATATTTATTTACCTACTTAAACTCAAAGAATTTACCAACCTAGCGTTGACACTTTACATGTTTCTTCTCAGGTCTTTAGGAGGTTTGGTAAGGAGTGCACGTAAGTATCATGGGTATTGGTTTGCATATGTTTATGTCATTTCTAAACTTATATTGTCGCCTTGGGTGAAAGACATGCTATAACTATTTTATGTTATCGCTTCCGCGTATAACTTATTAGACTTGGTATCTTGTCGCTTCTGCAAAAGACACTTCAAAACTTGATAGATGCTTCCATGCTATTTTAATTAAAGTTTAACTCTGATGAACTTTTTTAAAAACTTAATTATGTTGTTGAGTCGAGCATATAGATGTTTGAAGTGTCTGACGACTCAGGTCCTGGTCTGGCTCGCACCCTCGCTTGCGGGTTTTACGCGGGTGGTTTTTACGAGGGCGTGACACATAATCATGCTTTGACCAGTGGACCTACACTATCAGATATATTCAGATATGATTCATATATTTTCATGTGATTACACTTATGAATGTCTCAAAGTGTTTTGTATTAATGATTTAGTCAAATGTGTTCCATGCAAAAAGAAATAAGAACATTAAATCTTCTACCTTAAGGCCGATCTTTCGATACACAAATAAGACATCGGATTTAATAAAATAAGAAAAAATAAAAACAAGTTGAAATTGTATAATTCAACAATAATCAGGTCCGTCTTGTGGACACGTAGAGAAAGTCCGATGAATTATACGAAACACTAAGAAAAATAAAGCAGAACCTCAAATGAACAACTATCAGGTCGATACTCATGTATACGCAGAGAGAGTCCGATCATTTGAGAAAATAAAGAAAATCAAACAAGTTTAATTTTTTACAAAATGAACACATGTATACACAGTGACTTCTCATCTTCTTTTTTCACATATCTTTTTATATATCTTGAAATATGCATCAAGATGTTGTCCACTAAGTCAAACACTACATTTAATGTATATCACATTTGTATACTTTCTGATTTTTCGAGCCTATATCAAACAACGGTCTTATGACTTTTTCATCTACTTTATTCGTGAGTCAGACATGTCAACCACTTTACCATCACTTCCCAATGATTAAAATATACGGGTCCATTCAAGTCGGTTCGTGTCAGTAAAACAATAAAACATGATGCCTTAACAAAAAATTACATTGCCATTAGAAAACACATAATAGAACAGTGCCAATAGAATTGCAATAAAAAAAACATTACAATCTATAGTTGTTTCATACTATCGAGTTTTCATGTTTTTGAAAAAGATCAAATACATCTTCGACTGAAACATTTGCAAAATCTCTTTTTGTAACAAATGCAAGAATCATTCATGTATTCATCAACCATCTTGTTCCATAATTCCGTCTTTACATGCTACACTGAAGGAAAAAAAAATCTCAACACTTGATGTTGCAACCGATAAAACTAGTGAAGACTTCAATAAATGATAAACCAAGGTATACTCAATGGATTTTTTTGTTTACACCATCTTTTATACGAGATTAGATATATCATTTATGTTGGAAAACATTGTATCTTCTTTCACAATAGCAATGTACTTGCCGAGCTCATACATAAGCTTGTCTTTAGCATCATCATCAAAATCACGTGGATACTTTTCGGCCAACATTAATAAATTGGGAATATTAAAGTCATGTAAATTATTATGTGGGCTCAAAGAAGCCATACATATAAGCAATTCAGTGGTTACCTCGTTGAAATGGTTGGTAAACTTTTGGATTTGCATATTTAACACCGTGTTGAAATTATCAAACTCATAAAAATGAAGATTGGTTATGATAGTCTTTTGTTAGAGCATTTTCTGTGTGACGTTTGTGTATCACAGTTAGTGTTGTTAGTTAATCCAATTAGTTTGGTTAAATCCAGTTAAGGGTAGAAAGTGTCTTAGTATCATAGTTCAAGAGTTGTTTAGTTAATATGTTTTAATATGTATCACAATGTATCACATACTTTTGTGATACATATTAAAACTTCTGCCAGTTTAAAGAAACAATTTCCAAACCAGATTATGATACCAACGTACCATTTGAGGAGGCTAGCGGACCAAGATGGTGAAGGAGCAGCGTACCAGCGATCCTATATATATATATATGTGTGTGTGTGTGTGTGTTGTGGTTTGACACATTGAACTTCACCATGAACGTACCAGCAAACCCCCAGTTCTATTCTCTGATTCGATTCTTCTAGGGAGAGGTTTTTTGATCTTGTATATCAGATTCTTGATCGTTCTTGAGTCAATCATATGTAATCTAGATTCAATCAATGCTATAAACCGAGTTTTATTTACTTGATTATGTGTTCTTAGTTTTTGGTAAACTTTCGATCCAATTTCGGTGTATAAATCACTAGATCGGGAAAAATGGGTTTTACAATTGGTATCAGAGCATCAGGCTCGTGATTCTACACGTTTTTGGATCGATTTCAGTGGCTAATTTGTTCAAATTTAATCTGTTTGACTTTTTTGGTCAAACTGTTCATAGCTTTGATCTTAAAATTGGACCTGAATTCAACTAGTTTAGGTGTTTTGGTTGATTGAAGAAGATTCAGTACATCAACACGACTTCAGAACCTCTTACGAAATTAATTTTGGTCCTGGTTTGAGTGAATCGCAAAATCACAGTACGCTTGTTATGTTCTTCATACTCAACAATGGCATATCTTCGATTTCTTGATTTTTTGGATGAAATCAGTTGCTACACGTTTAGTTTGAATGCAAGAAGCTAATGCAACAAGAAATTTTGAATTTCATCGACGTTTGATACGATTTCAATTTCTTAGTTCATGTTAGTTCGTCGGAGTTAATCTCAAGCTTGCAAATCAATATAAAATGTACAACAATGGTGCTTGAATGATTCTTCTCAACATCACGAATCCGTAGCTGCTTTCGGAATCGATTTTATTGTAAATTGGGAGAGAAATCGTGTTTTGAAAAACAGGAGTTTTCGCCGAAAAAACGAGATTTGCCGGAAAATTCAGTTTTCGCCGGATTTTTTAGTTCTCCAGTAGTTCTGGTGGCCGTTTTGGTTCGGCGTAACCGACCTCTGGTTCGCCGGTGGTCACGGTGGTGGGTAGGTTCGTCAAACGCCGGAGTAAACAGGTTCGCCGGAAGGTTGATGTGTTGGTTCGCAAGTAAAGAAAAAAACAAAGGGGAGGTACACGACTAATTTGTCGTATTAGGCAATAATCTCACAAAATTACAGTTTGGTCCTTCTAGTTTAAATACATTAGTTTTAATTCACAATTTAAAAAAAAACCAAAATAAAAACAACTTAAAAAAATTTCACTAGGTTTTTCAAATAACAAAAAAAAAATGTATGTTGAATTGATTCATGAACGCAAAATTTATGTTGTGTTTCTTGAATCGGTTAACTACCATTTGTCTTTTGTTTTCATTTGATATTTTTTAGTTACATTTTTCTTTCTCCTAAAAGCAAACCAAAATTAAAAAAAAGGTTAACTAAATTTTCAAACCAAATTTAAAAAAAATCACGTTGGGGGTTCAAAGGACTCGAATACAATCAAGGAAGTGTTGGATTTGTTATTCAAGGAGCTTATTCAAAGGTGTTCAATCAAAAAGAAAGGGTTCACATTAAACGAGGTTCAGAATTTACTGGTGTTTCAAAAGAACCAGGTTCAAAATTCAAATTGTTTCATTGATGTGATCACGAAAGATGGCAGGTTATTACCGTTATTCATCTTATGGTACTTTGATATTTTTCATAAGGATTGACAGTGAAGTTCCAATGCTTCTTCATTTTGATGATTATTGCATTTGGAAATGTCAATTTGAAGATTTCTTAGCTAGTTTCGACACATATCTTTGGAATCCAAATCAATGAGATGTAACAGAGAGGGGTCTAAGAATATCACCACCAAAGATATTATCAATGATGATCGAATATGAGGTTATAGATCATGATAGAGAGAAGATAGCTTATTATGCTTTGACGATGGTATTATCTAGTGAAATTCTCTGTCAATTAAATCAGTATAAAACTTCAAAAGAGTTATCGGATGCCGTTGCTCAGAAATGTGCTCAAAATGTGGATATGACAAATGTCAATGCATGGGATGCCGAAATGAATGAATCTGGAAAAGCGGCACACAGTGAGGAACGTGGATCTTGTGCAAATTGTGAGATGTCTGATAAAGTTGATTGTTCAGTTTTGACAGAAGTTCAACTGCAAAAAGTTAACACTGAGTTAGTGAAGAAAGTTTCTAAACTGACCAAGAAAAATGATGGTTTGTTGAAAGAAGTGGAGAAATAGAAGATAGAAGTTAAAGAAGCTGTAACAGATTTTGATGATTTGTTTGAAAATTCAAAAAATAAAGTCGACGTTCTTCACAAGACATGTGAAGGACTTGCTGCGAAAGCTGTGAGTTATCATAATGAGAATATAACTTTTGTTGAAGCTAAAGTTGAATTGATTGAAGAAAACAAGTTATTGAAAGAAAATGTTGAGATTTATAAACAAAGATTGAACAAGGTTATTCAAGAGACACGTGATACTCATGGTGAACTGATCAGAGAAAAATATGCGTCATATATTGCTTCTAAGCATTTCATTGATTCTCAAAAGGAATTAGCAGTGGCACAAACAATAATTTCCGAGTTGAATATTGAAATTCTTGATCTAAAGAGGAAGTTGCATAATTTTACAAATTCTCCATCTTTCACAAGTTACTTATGTAAAGATAAGAATTTTCAACAAGTGTTTGGTGATGTCATTCTGAAGAGCGTTCCACCTCCTGTGTTTATTGACAATTCTATCAATACTTTGAAAGCAACGGAAGAAGTTCTTGATTATTCAAAGTTTACTGATAATTCTTCTCAGAAGAAGAAAAATTCTAAGCCACATAATAAAAATGAAGAAATATTTGATTCTAGCAAGAGAACTAAATTTGCCTCAAGTCCCACTTTTCTTGAAAAAGTGTTTGAAGACAATCCGGGACATGTTAAAGTTTAATAATTTTTAGAGATTGTGATTGATGAATCTTTACTTTCCAATAAAGATGATCTGAATGCCATCAAGGATGAGTTTTCTCGACTTTCTTCACAAGGTCATGACAAACCTAAGTATGTGCCAGATAAATCTAAAAAGAATGGTGGTTTGGGGTATGAAATCAAAGAGGTTCAACATCAAGCCGTCGGCAAAATGGATGAAATTTCCAATGATGTTCAAGACGAGCAAGTTAATGTTGGAAATGATGTCAAAAATATGATTGAGATAGAAGAAATTGTGGAGGATATCAAGTTTCACAAAGAAAAGGAGATTCCAGTTGAGAATCATATCATGTGTGAACCTGATGCTGAGTTTTTGTCGAAGAATTCTAAGTTAGAGCGTCAAGAGAGTGATTTTTGTTCAAAGTCCACAATGTCGTCTGAATCCATGTCACCTACGAAGGTCGATGAAAGAGCTTATTTTTACTGCAACAAGACGGGACATGTGATTCGTGATTATGCTATTCGGCAAAAATTATCACGTGGTTCAAATCAATCATCATCATCATCTGATTAATTGATTCTCAACGAGGTACCAGTCAAGCGACATCAGAATCATCAACGGAATTCATCTACCAGGAAGCCGTTTGTTGGTAAAACTTTACATTTTGATGATGATTTTCCACAATTTGCAAAACCAAAGCAATTTTCAAAAAGCAAACAATTTTTCAATAATGAGTTTAAATGTCCTACTCAAATGATTTTTCATATTATGGGCATAGACAACATCACCAACGTCACTCAAAACCTGAGAAAATGTTAGTTGGTGAGTTATTAAATATTGTTTCTAACTTGTCACAATATATCAATGGTTCTGATTCGCATCGGGTGAAATCGTTTAAACCATTTCGTTCTTGGAAATAGAAAATGGCAACCTCAACGGGAAACGATTTTGTTGAGGATACGGGACGACCCAAGCCGGTTTGGGTTCCCGTATTTAACTAAAAAAATTGTTTGAGGTTGTGTGTAGGATGCTTCAAGAAGACCTATTAGTAATTGCAAAGTTGCTGATTGTGGAGTATTTTGCATAAGCTAGCGCTTCACAGAGTTGATATTTCACAAAATTTTTTAGAACAATGATTTTTCAAAATCTAAAATGTGAGGTATCCGTGTTGGTCGATCAATTTTATTTTCTTTCATATTTTTAGGGGGAGAAAGTTTAGAAAATTCAAAAATAGAGTTTGTTGAATTTTAGGGGGAGAATATTTGAAAAAGCCAAAAATAGAGTGTTTTTCATGTAAGGGGGAGAAAACGAAAAATATTAAAAAATTGGAAAAATGAAAAATATAAAAAATATCTAAAATGAGAAATTGATCCAACTATGTGAGAAACGATGGTACATTAGCATATATGCTATCTGTCATGGATAAAGTAGATGTAAAGGCTGTAGGTTATTTAGCTTGATATGTGTGATGTGCATGAAAATTCTGATATATGCAAGTATGATATCAACATAATGCTTGCCTGATAACTGTGGTTTTTCATCTTGATGAGTATTGTGTGATAAATCTGCAAAAATAGAATAAGAGATATCCGTGTGTATGCATGCGTTCTTTTGAAATATAAACTTGTTTGATTTTCTCAAATGATCGAACTATCTCTGCGTATACGTGAGTATCGGCTTGATTGTTGTTCATTTGAGGTTCTGATTTATTTTCTCTTGGTGTTTCGTATAATTCATCGGAATTTCTCTGCGTGTCCACAAGACCGACCTGATTGTTGTTGAATTATACAACTTCAACTTGTTTTATTTTTCTTATTTTGTTAAATCGATGCCTTATCTGCGTATCGAAAGATCGACCTTAAGGTAGACGATTTAATATTCTGCTTTCTTTTTGCATGACACACAATGGATGGTTACATCTCTGGAAAATAAATTCTATAAAAGAAAGCACAAAGATGTGTATGATTGAAAATATCTACATGATATGGCTTAGCTTAAAAATTGATGAGTTGCCAATATCTCTGAAAAGTGTGAGGACCATGTTATTAGTGGTTGAATAATATACCTTAAGTATATCAAAAAGCTATAAAAATTGATTTGTGCATGCTGAAATAAATAAGTATTGTATTTGCTATCATCTTTGCTTGCATGCTGACTAAGTTGAAATTGAAATGTGCTAGATGTGTTATGACTGATCTGATCTCACGTCATGATCTTGCTCAACAAAAATAATAGAGTTTAATTCTGTATTGCATTTATGTTTCAGTTTCAGAAAATTTAAAAAGATTTTAGGTGTGTTTTGATGTAACGTTTGTAAAATCCAAAAACTTTTTCTTTCTTCTTCGTTTTCGATCTGATCGACACGTGATACATCATGATTTCAAATCATCTTGGTTTTCCGAAGGAGAATGTTTATTAAAGTTATGATTAAAAAAAATTGCAACTTCTGTCTTCTGAAGGTTGTAGGTTAAAAAGATCAAAGTCTCTCGGATACAGATCTCAGAATGGATTTCATGCACGGTTGCAAAGTTGTCAAAGAGTTTATTCCTTTAGCCAGTCAGAGGACACGGTAACAAAGGATACTTTCACAAATGGTTCAGTTGACACAGTCTTGTTCCTGCCATGCCTACCCGACATCAACTAACAAAAATTTTAACGAGTTTGAAGATCTGATACAACACACATCAAGGGGGAGTCTGTTATAGCGTTTTCTGTGTGACGTGTGTGTGTCACAGTTAGTATTGTTAGTTAATACAATTAGTTTGGTTAAATCCAGTTAAGGGTAGAAAGTGTCTTAGTATGAATGTATGATACTTCAAGGGTTGTGTAGTTAATATTTTTTAATATGCATCACATACTTTTGTGATACATATTAAAACTTCTGCCAATTTGAAGAAACAATTTACAAACCAAATTATGATACCAACGTACCATTTGATCAGGAGGCTAACGGACCAAGATGGTGAAGGAGCAGTATACCAGCGATCCTAAATATATATATATATATATATATAGGTTTAGGGTAAAATACATCAAGCAAAAACGCTACATCCATTGCGGATTGATCTGGGGCGTCCATCAAGATCATCCAACAGCCATGATCTATGGTGTTTCCGCCTATGGTGTTTTTTTTCACACCGAAAACGCAAACACCATAGATCTTGGTTGTTGGATGATCTTGATGGACGCCCCAGATCAATCCGCAATGGATGTAGGCTTTTTATGTAATGTAGCCTAACTCTCCTCTATATATATATATATATATATATATATATATATATTATATGTGTGTGTGTGTGTGTGTGTGTGTGTGTATGTTGTGGTTTGACACATTGAACTTCACCATGAACATACCAACAAACCCCCAGTTCTATTCTCTAAGTCAATTCTTCTAGGGAGAGAGTTTTTGATCTTGTATATCAGATTCTTGATCGTTCTTGAGTCAATCATATTTAATCTGGATTCAATCAATGCTATAAACCGAGTTTTACATCTTTCGTCTTCAGTATTTTGGGTCAATGTACTCGGCTTTAATGTCAACTGTTTCAATCTTATATTTTTGACAAAAAGACATGACATCTTTCTTCTTCAGTATTTTGGGTCAATCACTAGATCGGGACAAATTGGTTTTACATCTTTCTTCTTTAGTATTTTGGGTCAATGTACTCGGCTTTAATGTAAACTGTTTCAATCTTATATTTTTGACAAAAAGACATGACATCTTTGAAAAGTGAAGGGAAACCTTCAATTTTATATGTGTGTAGTGCTATGCAGTTAATACGGTAAAAATTCGGAATACGGTCGAGGACCGATATACGATATATCGGTTATCTCGGTGAAATATCGGTGGGATATCGGTCATTTTAATATATAGTTATATACATTAAATTTTTATATATATAAATATATATATAAGTATATATATATATATATATATATATATATATTTGGAAAAGTGTGTGTGTGAATGAGATGTTAATCTCAAAAGGTTACACATATCCCACATTGGTGGGTAGACAAAACAAAGTATGGTTTAAATGTGTAATCATCCAAGAAAGAATTAAATCTTGTGCTATGTTTTACTCCGGCTACTACCCTCGCGCAGGGGGGGGTGCAGAAATTGGGAGTTTGGCTCAAAGAATCAAACTCGTGCCCGCGCGACCTGCGGACACGAATGCAACTCAAAAACACGGATCCGTGCTAGACCCGTTTTTTGGGAACGTAATATTTGACTTGACTTTTGGCTTTTGGTTAAAAAATGAAAAAAAAATCGACCTGCCGTATTTTTTGAAAATATCACCGAATTTTTTTTCCAAAAATACGGCGATATATCGGTTGATTCGGCCGATATTATCGGTACCGTATTTTTGAACCGTATTTTTGCACCGTATTTTTCTACAGGTCCGATAACCGATATCCCACCGATATCCCGGTGGGATATCGGCCGTATTAACTGCATAGGTGTAGTGTGATAAGATGCATCTGGCTTATTATAGTTTTATTATATAGTTTTATTAATCAGTGTTTGGCTTGTTTTATGTTGAAATTGAATAATCAAGTAGGTTGACTGAATTGTGTGGAAGAAAAGAACGTTTGTTAGTGGCTTCTAATTAGGAGAAAGTGGGTCTAGTTTTTAGGGTGAAATTGTTGGTGTTGCAGGCTATTTATAGCATTTTCTTTTACTCAATAAAATAAGTAAGGCCCCGTTTGTTTTCTGTCAGAGATTTACGTCTGAATCTGAATACCACATCTGAATGTTAAGAGATGGTTCAAATGTCTGAAATCTGAATCATTAAAACTGTTTGTTTTTTTAAAACATCTGAATATTAATAAACATCTTATTCACCACACATACATATAATATTATGTATATAACTAATGCACACATACAAAATTGATACAAAAAATAGAAATTTCACACACATACACATATACAAAATCGATGCACACATATAAAATTCACACACACAAAATCATAGATAGAAAGCTAATGGCTGCTATATAATTGATATCACATACACACATATCAATAAACGAATCTGGGACATGCATGGATGGTTCAAGAATTAAAAACAAAATTACAAATTAGAAATGAAGCAGAGGAACACACGCCAACACCCCTACTTACCGATCGCTGGTTAAATGTCAGAGTAGGGACTGGAGGTCTTTAATCTCACATCTCGGAGCATTCGGGTAGACAGGGGAAAAACAATCACCACCACCGCCTGAGCAGTGGCCGAAATCGGAGGCCACCACCACTATGTCGTCGCGTAAACGAGTGAAATATAAGAAGAAACGTGACTGAAAAGAGGGAATAACCCACCACGATCGGAGCAAGAGGACGGCGCGATACTGTCATAGCGAGGTCACTGGATGGTCGTCGTCGCCGGCCATGGTCGAAGACCGGCGGGATTGCTCGCCGGCCATGGTCGGAGACCGAGATATCACATATATAAAGATCGAGAGAGGCTGGAGCTCCGTTGAGAGAGGCGTTGTGTTTAGGGTTTAGAACCAGAAAAGGAGAGCATCCTTTTTAGGGGGAGGGGAACCAGCGTGTTTTTTTTAAGAAGGTCTGACCGAGATTTTTTTTAATTAAGAGGAGATATCATGTCTTATTAGATTAGAGGTTATTAAGATATTATTCCTCTTAATAACAACTAAAAAACAAACACCCATTTATCTTAAAAAGTCTGACTGATTCAGACATAAGAGGATATCAAGATGTTTTTTGAAAAAACAAACATGCCCTAAGTTTCCATTTCTCTCTCTTGTTCTCTGCACATTTCGTACAGTGCATCACCCATCTACAAAAACTTGAAGCAGCCATTAAACCAACATTTGGTATCAGAACCTAGGGCTTAATGAGGAGGCGATTTCATGTGAATCGTAGCAAGTGAAGACCGTGACCGAAGAACCGGCGAGAGAAGAAGACCATGGCTGAAACTCAGTTCTAGTTAAGACTGTGAAAATCGTTAAGCACGAAAGAAATAACGTAGCAGTGATTGAGAAGACCGTGAAGTCGCATCAAAGACCGGGACCGAAGACCACACGAGATCGTTGATAGAAAGAAGCAAGAACGATGGCAGCAAATGACTGAGTCGTTGCAGTCCGTGATCAAGGAAGCAAATATCGCTTCAATGGCCAAAATTGACCGAAACAAACTATAACTCTTGGTCGATTTTAGTCGAAACGGTGTTGAGAGCACATGGGTTATGGAAGACTGTAACCGGAGAAGACAAAGATGAAAATAGAAACTACACCACTAAAGCTATCATTTATCATACTATCCCTGAAAATGTCCTTTTGCAGGTTGCCAAACATAAGCGAGCAGAAGATGTCTGGGGATCCATTCGGGTTCGGTATTTAGGCACCGATCGGGTATAAAAGGCAAGGTTGCAAACCTTAAGCGGTGAGTTAGAAAGGTTGAAAATGAAGGAGACCGAGTCGATCAATGACTATTCGGCTAAAATTAGTGGCATAGTCCAAAACTTCAATAGTCTTGGCTCAACTCTTGATGAAGAAGTGATAGTCAGAAAGTTCCTTACTTCGGTTCCAAAGAAATACTTACCTATTATTGCTCCTATCGAGCAATATTTCAATCTCGACACTATGCCATTCGAGGAAGTGGTGGGGAGGCTAAAAGCTTATCAGGATAGAATCCAAGGAGATGATGAAAATGAAGATCAAGGACAACTCTTGATTGCATGTGAAAGTAGAGGACGCGGGAAAGGTCGTGGAAAGAATTATGAAAAAGGCGGAAGAGGTCATGGAATAGGAGCGGGTCTAGGTGACTTGAGTAGGTTTAGATGCTACGATTATGGAAAGTTTAGGCATTTTAGCTACGAGTGCACAGGATGAACGAACACTGACAAGGAAAACGAAGCCAACTTGGTCGAAGAGGAAGAACCTGTGGCGCCCACTCCCAGACTTGGCAATGGGAAGGTGCTACTCATCGGATTTATTAAAGAACACAAGGTATAACAGAGATACTAAAGCAGCGGAAATTTTAAAACTTTATTTATATAGCCAACTAGATATTACACAAAGTCTAAGGTGCTGTTTGGTAACATATGCGCCCTTAAGTGCTGAACCAGTAAGAGACACTGAACCAGGTAGTGCTGAACCAGTAAAGTGTTGTTTGGTTGGATCTCTGAATGACTGTGTAGAATGACTATTTTACCCCTCTGAGCTATTTCTTGCTTATTGAATTGTATCTATTTGGTCAGAACTCTGAATGACGAATAATTATTTGAAAAAAAAAACACAAACCATCATAAAAAGTCCAAAATCACACATAAATCCTTTGAAATTCATGTAAACATAAAAATCCAAATAGAAATTAAGCGTACAAATCCAAATGGAAACTAAGCATTTGTCATAAGTTGAGTTGCTATCTCGTCACGCAAAGTAGTCATAAACTCAACGCTTTGTGAACCCCATTCCATGTCGTGAACGGACTGACCATCATTTTCCTCGTCATGTATTTCTGTAAACAGTGTGTTCTCTTCGTACTCCATAAATAATTGATCATGAATATTCCATTTCCTTATAAAGTTATGGATGACGAAACACGCAATAACAACGTCTCTTTGTATTGGAAATGAAAAGGGAGCCATTTGTTTTTAGGATTGGAAATCTTACCTTCAAAACACCATATGAACGTTCAATAACATTTCTGAGTTGAGCATGAGCATGGTTGAATTTTTCTTCCTTTGTCAACGCACGTTGCTGTCGAAATCCGCCAAACAATATCTTGTATTACGATAGGGAGTCATAAACCCATGAGTGTTGGTGTAAGCAGCGTCGCAAAGGTAATATTTATCTATAAACGTTAGTATCAAAACAATTAGATAAAAAATAGATAAAGAATTTCATAAAAGTTAATGTATGTTTAAAGAACCTGGTGGGGAGAAATAAAAGCCGGAAGTTGGATTAAATGCAACTTCTTTCAATATACGTGAATCATGTGCAATGCCCTCCCATCCAGCCCTTACGAATGTGAATATCATATCAAAATTACATATTCCCAAGACATTTTGAAAGCATTCACCTTTTCCTCTACCCATATAACGAGTCTGTTGATCAACAGGTACGAATGCATGTACAAGAGTTCCATCTAAAGCACCTATTGCTCTAGGAAATATTTGTTTTAGCCTTCTATGTCGTTCTGAAGCATTTGCGATTGGAGTTGAAGACGTAGGTACTATAACTTCTCTTGTGAATTCCATCATTGCATTTAGGACCTCATCAAAACATCTATGAATTGTTTCCGTCGAGTGTTGGAACCTTCGTTTAACCATTCGAAAACGCTCATTATGTCCTATGAGAATAAAAAACATAGCCATCTTTTCTTCAAATGTTATCGACCTACTACTCTGCAACCAATTTTTTTGGTTAAAATGATTGCATAATAGTACATACGCATCACGTGACATGCGCATCATCTCATGACATTGTGTAGAAGATCCATGCAACAATTCTTGTGTGTATTCATGACCGGTCAATGATGAATTCAAATCTTGTATCCTTTCATTTCTTCTTGAGACTAATAGTAACCAATACTAGTAAAGGATCAAAGAGACCATAATCTCCTCATCCGAGTCCATAGGCAACCTGTCATACAAAACATACAATCCAAAACATATAGTCCATTAACATACAATTCAAATAACATCAAGTAAACAAAAGACATTCCATTAACATAAAATTCAAATAACATCCAAAACATATAATCCATTAACATAAAAGTCAAATAAGATCAAGTAAACAAACGATCCAAAACATAACAATCCAAAAGAAGAAACAACCCATAATTTGAATAACATCCCGTAATCAAACCATCCAAACGACAATCACTAGCATATCGCATAAAGCATCAAAACAACCCATACTTTGCTCCTGCGTTTTTTACCCATATCTCACAGATCTCTGGCTCAAGTAGAAGAAACATTTTCCTAGTATCAACACTCTCAGCCAATAGCAAAAGCGCGGTCTGGTATTTTGCATCCCTTTTTTCCCATCCTAATGTTATCAGCTTCTCCAAGCACTTCCCCATGTCATTTGATTTTTTCTGAACCAACAAATTTGCAACTCTAGTAAGATTCTCCCCCATCTCTATGATCTTGATTTAATTGACTCCTTACCTTTTGGTTTTTTAGACTGAATCAGTGGCTCATCATTAACACCTTGAGTCGGTCGTGTTCTTTTAGAATGATCTGAAGACTCCTCACTAACACCGTAAGCCAAACTAGTGAATTCAGGTGGCATTTGAGTGCCATCAATGTCCTCAAAACCACTTTGATTAAACACATCCGTAGAAATACGATGAATTGTAGAAGATGGACCCCAACTAGCAAAGCCATTAGAAGTAGATCTTTCAAACAATTGTACACACAAATTGGGATAATCAAGCGACCCTCTTCTCAAAGCTTCTACATACCTGGGATATGTTATATATATGTATATATAAATTAATATATTGATCTCAAGTTGCCATTCTTCTTCAGATAAGCTAAAGGTGTTTGTTAGAGGGTTATACACATTTCCGGTTTTATTCTTAAGCTTTGACCAAGCTGTAAACTTTGATTTTAAGTAGTCATAACGATTCTTCATTTGCTTTTGATTCACTATAAAGGCATGTTCCGTTTTAAATTTTTCTACCACATTCTTCCATGACTTTACTTTCAAACTCCCACCATCACGTCCATTAATTGTCACTTCAGAAATACATGATTCTAAAAAGGTTTTATCAACACCTTCTACCTTCCAATTAACCCTAATATTTTTTCTGCTTTCATAGATAAAAAATCTACCAAATGTGTAAACAGAAACCACAGCAATAGGTGACCTAATCAAGCATCAAACATAGAAAAAAAGCAAAAAACAACACATATAAGGAAAATAAAGGTTGTCCAGAAAGCAATTAAACACATATAAGCAATAAAACACATATCACATATAAGGGCCGACTATGATTAAAGAAGTTGAATACATGATGGCCTCCCCATATATTATCACCACCAATCGATTTTAAAGGTAGTCACAGAGATGTTGCCTAGTCACAGAAAGATTGCTCAAACTAAAAAGAAAACGAATTTAGATATGCTGTGGAGAGGGATATGACTATACGAGACAAAAAAAAACCACAAAAGATGGAGAATCGAACCAGAGAATGATTGTTGTGGAGGTATGGAGACAAAGAAATCGAATCAGTAAGAGAGGGAGACGAGAGAAAAAAAAGACATACCTGGTGAAGAGGGGCGGTGTGCGGCGCTGATGGTGGCCGGAATCGCGATGACAGTGGCTGGAAATCGAGACCCTGTTGTGGAGATGTAGGACGAGGGCGATGTTCTTGTTGTCTGATAGATGGGGGCGCAAATAAGAATGAGGGGTAAGGAGGACAAACTCACGTATTTTTTTTATTCAGATAGGGTTGGGGATCTGTCCGAATAAGACTCTATTAAGAGGTTTTTTTTCATTAAGATGTTCCAACCAAACGGTCTTACATCTGACCGATTCATATGTTTAGTCATTAAGATGTTATTAAGTGGTAACCAAACAGCACCTAACTAAATATGTCTATGCCAGCAGTACAAAAAGTCTCCTGTGATAGTTTGCCGAATCACTTCTTTATCATGAGAGCCTTACCCTTACTCCCAGAAGCCTCACCATCACTTGATATACATACTTTTAAAAGTCAGCTTACGCTGGTGAGTTCTAAGTTCTAAAAACTCTTTCTTGATCTTTATGATAAATCAAGACCCTTGGGTCTATTCGACCCTATTAGCAAATATCCATCAAGTATAAAACACAACAGAATTATACAACATACAAGAATTTTACTCATAACTAGGCATTTACTCAAACAGGAATATCTATCCCATTAACCTTCCTAGTTCATTGCATTCAATCTATTCATGCACTAACAACGTCTTGCTATGCCTCATTCTTTATCTGCTACCCAAGAGCAGCCTAAAGAATCTCTTGTCACTTGTGGTTCTCAAGTACTCCTTAGGGTAGGATAGTATTGTCGACTGCCAAACAGCTCATTACCATATAGGCTTCCTGATGTGGCCAGTCTCACTACCTTATGTAGGCCCTTTCGTAAACCGGCTAGAGAAACACTACCCTTTTTGTCTCCCTATTTCAGAAGCCCTAACAGTACCGTCCACCCCATGACCTTACGGATCGTTTACTTATGATATTCTACTCCTTTAATACTAAGTATCTTACTAGCAATCCCAACCTTCACGGTACCACTACCCGCCCCTAGTCAAATATCCAAGGGCCCTGGGTTTATTAGTAGACAGTGATAAGGTATTCATATATTGCAACTAATGAGCTGTTGGGTTACGACAGTGGCATTCGGGTCTCGGTAATAGGAATTTTTTTTTTAAGGAAATAATTATTTACAATAAATAATTATGTAATCAATTGCTAGTAAATTAAAATAAATAATTAAATTAACATTTAATTTAATATGCAGCGGAAACGTATTAATTTACAAACGCGAAAACCAGATAATTAGCGTAAACCTAAATCAACAGGATTCGACAACCACCAGACACGCAAACACCAAAAACGCATTAAACAAAACGCGACATATAAATATAATTAAACAATTAAATCTAAACTAATAACAAGTTTAGATATACCTGAGCGGTGATTCAAACAAACGCTTGAGACACCGAAAGTCAACGGGTGACGCTAGGGTTTCACAGAACGTGATTCGTCTGACGAATCTAACTTTCCTCGCGGATGCGGATTTTCAATGCGGTGAATCAAGCACCGAGAAAAATCTCGCACGTCGGATCGGGCGCGAACTAGGGTTTCGCGGACGACGGCGGAACACGCGAGAGACGCGGTTCGCGACTAGGGTTGTCGGCGATGTAACCGGCGACGGCGAGGAAAGGCGGCGGCCGGCTGGGCGGCGGCGGCTAAGCGACGGTGAGGCGGCGGCGGCAGCGGGGGGCGCACGGCGGCTGTGGACGTGCTGCGGTGGCGGCGAAAGGCACGCAGCGGCGGAGGACGTGCGGCGGCGGTGGAGGGCGCACGGCGGTGTGGACGGCGGCGGTGGCTAGCAGGGCGGCGGAAAACGGCGGTGGCTAGCGGTGCGGCGGACGGCGGTGGAGGCTAGCGAATTAGGGTTTCGCGACCGGGTCGTCGGAAACCAAAAGGGGGCGGCGGCGGCGGGGTGGCCGTCGGCGGCGGATCGTGAGAGGGAAGGGAGAAGGGGGCCGAAAATCTCACAATGGTGGATTAGGGTTTCGCCTCCCTAATCAGTTATATTTATAACTGATTTAATTTCCGTTTAACCCCTTCGATTAATTTAATTCTTAATCGAACCATTTAATTTTCAAAGTTAACATTTAACTCTTTAAATGTTTGTCGCTAGCCAAATATTAGTCAGACTAATAATCCGTCAATCCACGTCCATTACGTTAATATTATTTAACGTTTCGTCGCTTAATTAATCTTAAAGATTAACAGTGATTTTAAGTAATTAATGATGTATCCATTAAATGATTTAATAAACACATAATTAATCTTTCTGTGAATTTGCCGGTTATTAAGTAAGCGGTCTTTAATACCCGTTGCCTCCGGTGTAACTCTTACGGGTCTTGACCGGGTCGGGTACTTGATTTAGTCGGGTCTGGACACCTAAATCCAACATGAGCATCTCCCAATTTACCATTGGAGTTTATATATAGGATGTACCAGCAGCGTATCCACCACATTTATGATATATCGGGTAACTAATATTATTATGCTTATATATAGGAAGTACCCGCGGCGTGTCCACCACATAATAATAACGCAAATGCATCATTTGTTCTCGTATATAAATACATACTCACTATATGTCTTCTAATAATTCCCTCATCACTTGGACATTTAATATCAAAGCAGAGTACAGCTACGCATCATACTCAATCCATATGCATAATAACACGTATAAGCATTTGGAAACACTTTTCATAACATAGTATGTATATCAGCCCGAAAACGTTTAAAATATTTAAAACATTTAAAAGTGGGCTTATAGAACTCACCTTAGCTTTACGAAGCTATTATACTTGGGTTAAGTCCTCGTGAATCAGTTATCTAAAAGTTTTAATGTAATGTCCTTATCAAGACATCCTAAAGGTTACGAATAACGCTTAAGGCTAAGCCAATTAAGCAAAACCCAACTCTTTATTGGTTATAACCCTTAATTATCAAAATGACCGTTTTGCCCCTTAAAGGAAAAATACCCCATTTCTAATGATAATATGAAGACACGCGTTCCTATAAGTAAATGCTCACTCCGAGATCACCCAGTGAGGTATGCCAGATCCCAGTTGGGATTTATGCGCTTAGTCTTCCGGTCCGCACGAACTTCTAAATATCCAATTAACTCGGTATTTTTAGTACTTTATTATTTATTCATTTTATCTTTATATATACTTAAAATATATATAAACATGTTACTATACCAAAAATCAAACCCCCATACCCTTCGGATTATTTTATATTAAATAATCTTATTTCAAAACCTTAATTTGACGTAATTCTCAAATTATTATCAAAAATCTTTTTATTATCAAATAAACTCAGGGCTTTAATTCATATTATCATATTATGATATACTTCAAAAGATGGGACCTTGATTCAATCCTGATCATTCAATTTTAGCAAAACAATGTCTAGAAAACCCTAATTTTGACCCGTTTCTCAAAATCATACCAAACCTTTTCAAATAATGAAATTAATTTAGGGCTTTTTTAAAACATGTTATTTTAAGCTTACATACCAAAAATCAGACCTTGATTCCAAACAGATTAATCAACTTTAAAGAATCATGCTAAAGAACCCTAATTTCGGATCTTTTCTAAAAAGCATATCTAGGTGTTATGAATCACGAAATTGATTGAGGGCTTTTGTAATACATACCAAATAAAGCTTGACTACAGAATATTAGATTCTAAGACCTCCTGGATCAACTGACTTCGAGCTATGAACGTTCTTGAGAGTTTTAGGGTTTTTCTAAGCTTTGATTTGTGAATTACCAAGTGAATCTTATGAACTAAGGTTCTATTTATAGTATAAGGTGTGAAATATGTCTAGACACGTCCCATGGTGACTAAGGATAAAAAACAACACATGTAGGGGTCCAAAATGGCGCCTGTTTGTGATAAACTTGAGTCTGCCGACTTCTGCAAGGCTTCGCGGTACACGAAGGCCTTCTTAGAAAGCTTCGCGATACGTGAGCCCTCCTGCAACCTCAATTTTTCACTTTTAGCCCTTATCCTTTGGTTTTATGCAATTCCACCCCTTATAATTTTAATGTAATATCATTTTAAGTCTTTAAACATATTAGGATATATTCCTAATTATTTGTACCACTCGAGATACATAAAACGATGATTCTAATCACATATATCATCACGTATTTATCTTTTTCTTAACTTTGCAACTACGTATTCACGTGTATCATTATTCATATATACATATAACTCATATATAACACATATAACACATAAATATGTATTTCCTAATGTTTTAACTTGTTAAACGAATAAAATAAGCATAGTTTTATATATTAACTATCAATTACGCATTTTACCTGAATCTTGGGATGTTACAGAACCGATACATGGTTTAGGATGAAATGGTTCAAGATTAAGGGTGAATATTGGGTTAATCTTGACTTCTTATAGTTTTATTGTCTTGTTTAATTAAGAGTATTTAGTTTGTTTCATGTTGCAATTGAATAAAGTAGAAAGTCAAGTAGTTTGACCAAATTGGGTGGAGGAAAAGAACGTTGGAGAGTGGCTTCAAATTAGGAGAAAGTGGGTCTAGTTTTTAGGATGAATTTGTTGGTGTTGTAGGCTATTTATAGCCTTTTCTTTTACTCAATAAAATAAGTAGTTTCCATTTTTCTCTCTTGTCCTCTACACATTTTGTATAGTGCATCACCCATCTACAAAAACTTGAAGCAACCATTAATAAGCACAACAAATACTTCATTTTTCTAGGGTTAACAAAGGCTTGAACCAGCAGAGAGGCGTTTCTTGAATTTTCGAGGCCTCAAAGGTGTTGTTGACTTGTTACGAACAATGAACGTGTTGTTTTCTTAGAAATGTTTAAATGTTCGATTGATCTCTCACACAGGAGATCTTTCGTAACCTTCTTGATACCCTTAAATCTCTTCTTTTCGCGATCATTTCTTTTTGTTTTCTTTACTCTTACAGTAGCCAAAGCCCAAGAACAACATGATTCCCTAATTTAATGCTACTTGTTTTTCTTCTTCATATGCAAACCACCAGCAAAACTAAAACAGGAATCCACTTTTTTTCTTGCTTTTTTCTCGTAAGCCTAAAACTTATCCTCTATTTTTTCAACACTACAACACCTTATTTGACTTCCAATTTCTTTTTGTAAAAAAAAATCCAGTATAAATTTTTTAAACTTCAATTGTAGTTAAATTCAAATTGTAACTTTTTAACGACTCAAAAACCAACAGTTCTTTCAACAATTTGTGTTTCACACAGAGATCTGTATCACACAGTTTTCTTCAAAGTTGGTTTTTTTTTAATCGTCTCACATGATTGGCTTCTCACCTCGATACTGATTGTTTCACACGACTACATTTCACAGCTTCTTCCATAGTGTTGGAACCAATAACATGTTTACGATATTGAATATCTATCAGATATTCAATCGGCTGGCTTTGTTCTTCATAACTTGATTGTTCATTCTCTTCCTCGTCTTCACAGGCTTTGTCTTTCCCCGTTTGTTTTTCCCGCTCTGCTACCAATTGATGAAAATAATTGGATCGAGCACAAAAACAAACACAATCAGATTTACGTGACTAATCACAAGTCACAAAATCTAATATTACCATGAACGAAACCCACCCTTTACAAAGACCCTACACCCTCTATTTATATTAAACGTATACATGTTTCCCAATTAATTAAGCTAATTTTATGAAACTCAAGATACATGTACCAAATAAACAAATAAAATCTTTCCTGAAAACTTTAATAATTATTGATCAAATTTTCTCAACCGATTTCATGCTTCAATCAGAATCGTCAGAATCGAACCTGGATTGATTCCAAGGGTAGCACGTGCTACCCCTTAAACTTGTACGCCAAGTGATTTTTTTTTTTTTTTTGGTTTTTATATACGTGTGTTACCCCTTAAAAACAATTAGATCGCTACCTAACCTAAATACCCCTTAAGATGAGACTCACATTATAAAACAATAACAAGTTTGAAAAAAATCATAGACCGGTTTTCGGACAAATTAATTTCTAATACGTTTTTCATTAAACAATTGGATAAAAAAATAGGCAGCTCGATCCACCGGCTCCTTGAACCCAACCAGAGGCTCTGCCCTTTAAAACCACCCATAAGCTCTAGTGCATTAGATCCCGCCAGAGACTCCGTCCCTTATACCCCCACTCTCTTGGAAGCACTGACTAAACCCCTACCAAATAATTTATACTAACGCTTAAAAAATTTCTAATTCCAAGTTCAATTTAATCCTAAATCAAAATTCACCTTTTAAGACTCCTTAAAGGCCAAGTATATGTGGCTGACCACTCATCTCCGCCAGTCGGCCGCATCTAATTGGCAAAAGTCTCGCTCAGACTGATAAATAAATGTTACACATGCAAATAACGATGACATATTATTAAAATCTAAAAAACCATGCACGCTAATTGACATATAGCTCCAAATTTATACAGCAACCTTACTATCTTTCTATAAAATAATGTTTGTTAGGTCCTAAACCAATGATCTTAAATTCATAAAATATCCGCCCACATGTTATTAGAATCTTAACTTATAAAATGTCTCTTTATTATAAGATATATGATCCAAATACTAGTAGCAGGGCCGTCCCTAAGAATACTAAAAAAAATTAGGCCCGGCTTGAAAAAATAAAACGTGCCCCTAAAATTCAAAGTGATCAAATCTAAATATAAAAATATTATACTGTGAAAAAATCAAATGAATATATGATATATATTTATTAATATAAGTAGTATTGGTTTAGATTCATTTGTCTCAAGTTCTTTTAAAAGAAAAAACATCTTTAAATATAAGTTTTTATAAAAAAAATATATAAAACCCAAAAACCTTGTGAAATTTTAGTAAATTATTAATTAATAAAACGTTAACACATAAACTAAAAAGTTAAAATAAGGCAAGAAAAAACCTAACATCTTTCTATATGCTATTAAATAAATTAAAAAAAAGTAAATTTAATTAAAAAAAAAATTACCGTCCACTTTTCTTACACACCTCACATTCGGTTTCCCTTTCCAAATGCCAACCCTAACTTAAAACTTCCAATTGCATGTATTGGGCTGTTTTAAAAAGGCCCACTTCACCAAACATCACTTTAGGGTATCTCTTCTTCACCAAATCAATTTACCAGAGCCGCTGCCATCGGAGCCATTCTCAACTAAAAAAATGATCATCTCAGCTTCGATTTCTTGTTTTCTCATCTCAATTGTTTCCCGTCAACAATATCTGAGAGGGTCAAACTAAAAGAAAGTGAAGATGTTCAAAGTAATATACCTGAAAATTGTCTCACCACCTTGTCTCGCCGGAGGGTCAGGCCCCTTTTTTCTTCGGGCCCGGCGCGGTGGCTGATGGTGCGCCGCCCCAAAACCGCCCCTGACTAGTAGTACCCAATAACTATTGCTATGGCGGGCCGAGAGAAAACAAACATACAAACAAATTAACTCACCCTCAGATTTATATCTTTCCATAACCTTCCAACCCCCTGCATATATTCTTGATCATTTCTTTCTGCAAATTGTATTTAGCACTCATCTCTTTCTCTATCTAATCTTTGATGGAGGGAGAAAAACTGGAAGATTACTCGGTTACGATATCTCTACTACTTAGCAACCAAAATGGAACAAAGGCGGAGGAGCAACAGGTGACCGCCACAACCACGGTCACCACCGGCACTTCATCTTTCTTCAACACATGTCTCAATGTTCTAAATGCTCTATCAGGTTACTTTTATTTTCCCATGTGTATTCTATTGATTTTGATTGTAAAGGTGTGTCATGTGTGGTATATTATGCCGGGCCAGCCGGTTTCAATAGAGAAAAAGACTATGGTCTTCTGACCCCCAAAATTTTTAGGGCCTATAAAAAAGTTGTTAAGGTATTTTGTTATTAAAGAAACTTTGACAAGTTCTACAAGCAAAAGTTCTTCTAGTTTAGTTGTAAAATATCCTATAGGTTCCATGGAGATTTGGGTTCAAAACCCAGCAATTAATAACAAATTTAATACCTCTTTCAATATCTTTTTTTATTACTCTTTCAATATCTTTTTTTTTTTTTTGGTATATAAAAAACCAACTTAGAAGCAATCCAATTTTGTATGGTTTTCTTTTTATTTGTTTCTTTCTAATCTTAATATTTGTTAATATGAAAATAAGATTTTTTTTTAAAAATGCAGTCTTTTAAAAATGAAATCGAAATTGATCAATTACAAGAAATATTATGTGAATGAGTTATGTAACCATGGGATTAGTCGACACCCATCAATTTTCTTTTTGTATTGTAATATAAATGATTCGATCTTAACCGACACCCAAGAAAATTGGGCATCGACCCTCATACAAGCAATGACGGATCTAATCCGGCCACCATTTCTAATGAAATAAAAACAAAAGGAAAAGATGTGTTGGAGTAGATTCCAATGTTATCACACTATTCAGCTTTCAAAAGTTGCAAGTTATATATATTTTTGTTATCGTTATATGACCCGACCCCAACAAACATCTCCGAGGAAAAATTAATATACAGCTATAGACAACTGAGTCGTGGAAATTTTTGACCCCATAAAAAATCATGAATTCACAAATTATCGTATAGTTCATAAGATTATGAATATTTTGCTACGCTTTAGTGTATGTTGTTATCAAACTCATTATGGTTCGTTTTGACTTGTCCCACTTTTCCTCCCATGATTGCTACCACCTAGTTTATTAGTTGATTATGTGACATATAAGTTCTTTATTAGTAATTTACATCTCAAATAGAAACTGAAAACATGGAGAATTGTTTTTGGAATATAGTCAAGTTAGTTTTTTACTAACGGTGTGAAAAGTAGGTTGCTATGTATGTAGATGTCACATCATGCTTGTCAGGACCGATTTCACATCGAGAATCCCGATCTTGAGCAAGAACAAAGGTGAGATTGGGAGACGGGATGAAGAGAATCATAGATAATAAATGACAAGAAATAATAAATCAAACGATTCATTGATTATTGTTGAATGATTACAACGAACCGAAAGATTACAAACTCGTCATTGGAAATCCATGGTCACATTGGGTTGAGCTCAAACCCAATGTGTGACTCTCTCTCTAGAATTGATAGCTCACATCTCTCTAGAACATCCTTATTCATCATCTAACAAATGAAGCTATCCCTTCCTATTTATAGAGAGCCCATGTGTTCACTAGCCCACTAACTAGCTAACACACATACAAATGAGCAAATACAAATAAACAAATGACATAATTATTATTAATTAAATCAAGGTTGATTTAATTAATATGAAGCTTGACTTGCTCGAACCGATCTTCCGTTGACTTTTACGTTGACCGTTGACCCGAACGGTTGACTTTTCAAGAAAACGTCTTCGGTCCAAACTTGCAAGCCTCGAGCATCACAACCCGCGTCTCTGAATCAAAGCACAATGGATTCTTCAACCGAATTATTCGAGAATAGATTTGATGGCGTCAGTCACACTTATTAAAAGTTCCAACAAATGCTCATATGAGTTGCGAGTGTTATAAGTGATTGTTAGATGTTAGATCTGATCGTTTAAAAAAAGTAATTAATTGTTGATATTTTGATTGGTTATAAATTATAAGAATATTTATCAATGAAGCAAGGAGAAGATCTGATCTGTACATAGAAGAAAGAATTGCCAAAGCCGAAAAGAAAGGTCTTTCAGACAGAGTTGAGATGTACAGAAAGCTCTTATGTAATGAGTATAGGATCATTCGGATGAAGAGAAGTGAAGATAACAAAATTTTAGTAGGTCAGTTCAGTGCAATGCTCAAAAGCAAGGAGTGTTTCACTGATGCATGGGTTGATGATATGAAGGGTGATGACTTGATCAAGTGGATGTACATGATCCTAGTCATCAGAGCTGATCAAGCCAAGGAGATGAATGTAAATAGATTTGTTGATAGCTCTTTAGAACAGGATCAACAAGAGAAGCAAGGTACTAGATATCAAACTCTATCTGAGGAGGATGACTTGCTGATTCATAAATGGTACTTCAAGGAAATCATGATGGAGGACCCAAAAATAATCAACTCTTGCAAATTGCCAAGGCTGAGAAAAGACTATGAAGCTATCAGGAAGAGCCAAATTGAAAGGGAAAGAGTTACTGGTGTGAAAAGGCCACCAGGTATGCATGCTCTGTTTGACTCCATACATCCTGAAGGTATCAGCTACCTCAAAGAAAAGAAGAGTAAAGCTCATGTGCAAACTACTCGGCAAAAGAAGCCAAAGATCAACATTATCAAGGAAATGTTTGACACTGTCTCTGATCCTCATCTCTCATCATCTCAACCCTCCACCACAGCCTCACAACCGACTGCTCCCTCATTACCAGGTGCATTTTCTGGTCTGAACAGAACTCTAGCCTCACAGCAACCCAAAAGAAACCCTGCTGCTAGAACTATTAGACCAGAAAAAAAACCTAAACCTGTAAAATTAAAGCCTATTCCACCAAAGTTTAGAGCAGATAACTTCACACCCATTGTACCACATCCTCACCTAAACAAACCCCGAAAACCCTCATCTCCACCCAAGTCACCAGAAAAACCACCCACCAAGAGAATAAAGTCAGTGGCTAGGAAGGGAAAAGGAAAAGTGATCTATGAGGAGGATGAATACAGAGATGTCCATGCTGAAAGGAGAAGAATCATCTCCTGGAGGTATGATGATGAAGCGAAAGTATACCTGTTCACAACCAGTTCATGTGAGGTACTAAAGTTTACAGCTGAAGAAGCTATGTGCAACCTCACTGACCATGAGTTGGGTGATGTTAGACAGTCACGTGTTGATATGAAGGGTGCGTGTTCACAAGAGGAATCCTTAATGGTGAGGATAAGGATGTATTTGGATGAGTTATACGGGGAAGTAGACGAAGCCACACAACGCAGCATTGACAATCCTGTTTCGACACTTGAAGTTGATAAGGATGGAAATTTGGTAGTCTATAGAGCTGATGGGTCATTCACAACGCATAGTACAGTCCCAGATCCAGAATGGAGCCAGGATGACAAAGACCGAATCCATTTAATAATGACAAGTAACAGGCTTCATCAGGTTTTTATTAAGAGAAAAAGGGTGACCAACTGGGAGTATAAGAAAGAAACAAACATGTATCACATTTTCACCAGTGAAGGTGAGACAATTAGAAGCTTACAGGATGCTCTAAATGGGCTTTCTGAAGATGAGATACGAGATATTGTCAGGATTGGTGATACTGAGAGCAGAATAATGACACGGACCTTTCATGAAAGTCTCCTATGTAAGAAGGCCAAATTTCGGTTACAAGCTATTGAAGAGGAGAACAAGATGGGAACCGGATGAAGTTGGCTGGAAGAAGAGTTGATCCCTGTATTTGTGTACAATTGCATAAGTTGTTGATCCAGTTTGTATGTTAACATGATAGTTGTTACAGTTTTATTCATACACTTTTCATCTGTAATTAATAACATACACATTTTCAATGAATCATAGCAGACCTCCATTTCACTCATAACTGTGATCTTACATGAAGGATATATTCATATGCTATGTTAGTGTAGTATATGTTGGCATTTTGATATGGTGGGATGAGATGATATATAAACAGGATAAATTTTACTTCTTAAGTAAATTGGAAGAAGAGAAAACCGGATGAACTACAATTCTTCAGGAAGAAGAGTTCATGAGGATTGAGAGAAGATGAACTAGAGTTCTTAAGGATGAACCGGATAAACTAGAGTTCTAAAGTTCTTCAGGATGGTTAACCAGTTTTCTTCTATTATAAATACATACACATTTTCAATGAATCATAGCAGACTCCATTTTACTCATAACTGTGATCTTACATGAAGTATATATTCATATGTAATGTTAGTATATGTTGGCATTTTGATATGGTTGGATGAGATGATCGATTTATAAACAGGATAAATCTTACTTCTAAATTGGATAAAATCACATCAGTTGACTGTAAAATCTACTTGCAACAATCAAATTTAGAATAAAATCAACTTAAATGATTGAGATAAAATCTGTCGTCTATATAATTAATGGTGTTAACCAAAACAAAACATGAGGAAGAGCTTACAAAAACTTTCATATATATATATATATTGATCTTTATACAAAGATTTTCATCAGATCCTATACAAAAATCTATCTAACTAGCTAAGACCTAGCATCCGACATATAGTCTTCATCATCCAAGAAGCTGCTGCTGCTGCTGCTGCTGCTGCTGCTGCTGTCATCAGGAAACAGCTTTTGACCAGGGGGTTTTCTTTGTCCCAACTCAGAGGTTCTGTAGGTGGAATCCCTGTTCCGGATTAAAAACACATCCAGCTCTCTCTCCCCCTCTGGTCCCTGGAGATGAATTTTCATATCCCTTACAATTTCGGGAGTGATGAAATCAGCATACTGAAGCCCGTATTTGATGGACAGAGGCGGGATCCTCCAGTAAATGAGGAAATACCCAACCGATGTGTGGTTTAGGTATTGCACCATTTGATCCAGATCATTACAATCAAATTTGCGAATGTCGACATAGTCGAGATAATCTACCTTTCCCTTCCACACTTCGTGGCCGGCGGCATTCCGGTGGAAATCGCCACAGTGATGGACCTTTAGGGTGAACCTCCGACCACCTGTAAAAAACCCAAATGCAGAGTAGAGAGTAAGTAACTAAAAAACATAAAACCCTAAAAACCCAAATGCAGAGTAGAGAGTAAGTAACTAAAAAACATAAAACCCTAAAAATAAAAACGTACAGCCATTGTTGAGTGAAAATACACTTACGGGGAGTCTCGCCGTAGTAGGGTGCTGGTTCATTAACACCCCTAATCCTCCATTGTTTACCGAAGGCAGCCATTGATCGATCGAAGTTTTTTTTTCTTGTTGATCAGGAAATACGTTCGTACAGAAGATTTTGGTGGTGAAAAAGTGGAAATTTAAAGGCAGCTGACAGGGCACGCTACCAGCTATGGTGGGAAGAAGTGGAAAGGTCAGGCCAAGATAACCGTGTATATTTATTACCTTTACCACGCAAATCCTGTTTTTACCGTGTCTATTTATTACCTTTAGCAACGCAAATTTTGTTTATCAATTATTTCTTATGTGATGGTAGTAATTAAATAAGTTCTGGCTAAAATATAACCAATTAACACTTCTGTCTCAATGGTTCTTCTTAATCTTGTAGTGTGTTCCTTTCTTTTGACTGACCCAGGTTCAAGCCTTGTTTGCTACAATTTATAATTTTTGATTGTCTAATAGTGGATGACAGTCATTTATAAACTGGCTAGATTTTATATTCTTCAATAAATTGGAACAAAAACAAAACTGTATGAACTAACAAGAACAGAACCGTATGAAGGTTCAAGCCTTGTTTGTTTGCTACAATTTATAACTTTTGATTGTCTAATAGTGGATGACAGGATTTATAAACTGGCTAGATTTTATATTCTTCAATAAATTGGAACAAAAACAAAACTGTATGAACTAACAAGAACAGAACCGTATGAAGGTTCAAGCCTTGTTTGCTACAATTTATAACTTTTGATTGTCTAATAGTGGATGACAGGATTTATAAACTGGCTAGATTTTAATTCTTCAATAAATTGGAACAAGAACAAAACCGTATGAACTAACAAGAACAGAACCGTATGAACTATAATTCCTCAGGAAGAACAGGAAGAATAGAATCGGATGAACTAGAGTTCTTCAGGATCAAGAGTAATTATTCAGTAATAGAACAGGATGAACTACAGTTCTTCAGGATGAACTACAGTTCTTCAGGATGAACCGGATAAACTAGAGTTCTTCAGGATGAACTATATATACTATAGTTGTTATTTCTGTTCGTAGTCTATTGGATATTCCCATGTATTTAAACCCATTATCTAGTGAATTAAAATCATTCTGGTTGAATACAATTCTCTATACACTAATATTTAGTCACACAACCTAATATATATATATATGTAGAAGACTATAACCTTAGGGAGAAGATTTCATCCGGATTGAGAGAAGATGAACAGAAACGGATGAAAATACATTATATTAAATTAAAAATCAATTCATTACATAAAAGGGAAAAGAAGCGGCTGAAGACAAATCCCTCTTTGCTTTCTCACATTGTTGCTTTAACAAACACAATTACATACACATAATCCAAAGGGTGTATGATTCCATTAATACATTGATCTATAAAATTACAACTTTAAAACTACTAACTTAAAGGGATAAGAAGCGGCTGAAGACAAATCCCTCTTTGCTTCTCACATGGTGCTCTAGAGAGATTGCCTGAGAATCATCATATAACGGCTACGTACTTGCTGCTTTCTCACATGGTGAAGCAGTGGCTGGAAGAAATCAGGTTCATGGGGCCAGAAGCGAGAGAAGCACCCAGGAGTTATGAAGCCGAAACCCTTGGTGTCGTTGAACCACTTCACGGTTCCTGATTTCCTACCGCCTTCGTCCGCCATTTTCGTTTTCAGATTGTCTGGGGCTGAGGGAACTGAAAATGGTGAACAAGCATCTCTTTTGCTACATCGTTCCCCTTCCACAATCCAACATCGTTATCCGGGCCATTTGAGTGATTGGTACCACCCAATGTTGCAACTAAAGTTAGATCTATTATTAATAACAATAATAAATCATAATTTATCAAGCACATTATAAATTAATCAAGGAATGAGTAAAAGAAAGAAAGGAGGGTAGTGAGATCAACTACCTTGTTCAAGTTTAGGGTTGCAACAAACAGGGCATGCAAACCTCATATGGGCCCTTACTGCTGATTGTTATAAAATTACACAATAACTTAAAATCTGCTCGCAGTAAAGCATTTGTATGAACCATTAGAGACTCCTCGTCTCCATGGTTTCCACAATAACTTAAAATCTGCTCGCAGGAGATACAGAGTGCAATCTTTCCCTGCACAAGATAAAATTACCAAATCTGAGACGAAAATTTCAATCGAATTTCAGTGGTGAAGATGATAACTTACCGTTTTCCACATACGGATGATGCCAATTCCACATTTTTTGCCGTCGATGATGGACGAAAAACAGAGAGAGAAAGACTGGGAGAAAAGGGTCATGGTGGATATGATGATGAAAACTGATACAGAGATAGTATATATCGATACTCGAGGGGCGTGGTAGATGGAGATTTGAAAGATAAAGTAAATGATGATGAAAACTGATACAGAGATTGTATATATCGATACAAGCGCCGTCGACTGTTTTTCTTCTTTTAGCCACCTAAAATTAATATACCGTGACCATTTGTCATAATTTGTCACGCAACCAATGTTTAATATGAGTGGCCATATCACAAGATAATAAAAAATGATAAACATATATATAAACACAAATCTTATCTTTTTCGCCACGCGATTAATATTTTACCGTGACCATAAAATAGATTTTTGTCACTCACAACCTACCATTTAGTCACGGTTAATATATGTGGCCATAGGTAATAGATGTTTGTCACTCACAACGTACCGTGACCATTAGTCATCTAATATTTAGTCACACAACCTAATAACAGTGGCCATATGTACTAGCTTTTAGCCACATAACTAAGTAAAAAGCGTGGCCATTGCTCACATTTAGCCACACATAATATATACTTAATAGTTTTGTTTTCTTTTAATTTACTAAGTAATAAAATCTACTCTTTCGTCACACAACATTATTTAAGCGTGGCCATACATTCCCTTTTGGTCACACGAATAAAAAATCATAAAAATTCCGTCGCCGTTTGGTGCATTTCGCCACTCTTTTTTAAGTGTGACAAATAAGTGCCACATGTTTTTGTAAAACAGTGGCTAAAGCCACTGTAACTGATTGTTGTTGTCACATAAACAACAAAATACGTGGCTAAAAGGGTCCAAAGGCTATATATTTGGCCACGGGTACAAAATATGTGTGGCTAAAACGAGAATTTCTTACCTTTGGCCACGCTTTTTTCAAATAAGTGGCTATGCGTTATCAAAAAAACCGTGGCCAAAGCCACTTTTTGACGTAGTGAGCGCAATTCCATCAAACGAATCTCTTTACCTGGTGCTGTTCAAAAAAAAAAAAAAATTCTCTTTACCTGGTGGTCCCACGCTGAGTTTGCTTCCAACCAATGAGGGAGCGACAGCAATAATGCCATCAACGGCTTATTTGAGACAGCAGGGGCCCACGACAAATGTTACAGCCAATGAAGGAGCACAAGAGAAAGTCTTTAACGGCACATTGGGCAGACCTGGCCCCACTCATGAATGCTCCCAGCCAATCAGTAATCAACAACAAAAAGGAATGTCTGTCAACCCCACATGTAGAGAGAGTGACAATTCAATGCTGACCAATGATGGTCAGCCACGTCATCATCGTCATTCTCAAACCCCGAAACCCTAATTAACTCATCCGAACATATTGCAGATCGCCAGAAAAACGAAAACTCTCGCCGGAAAAGCGTAAGTGAGCCGTATCTTGCTTAATACTTAAAGAAATCCCTCGTTTTTTATGTCGTTGAACTCGTAATCGCATCCTCTACAATCCAGAACAAACAAAAGTAGAGTTAGGTCGAGATCCAGTTGTTGAGATATGTCGAGATCGCCAAGGTCATTCGAAATCGCCAAGGCAAAAACGAGGTCGCCAAGGCCATATTCGAAGTCGCCAACACTTATTCGAGGTCGCCAAAACCATGGCGAGATCGCCAGGTTATGAAATCGCCAAGAAGTAATCGAGATCGCCAGGAATAAGGTTGAAGTCGCCAAGTATATCTTCAAGTTCATTCCAGATCGCCAACAACATCTTCAACAAACCCAGAAACCTTTATGAACACATGAATAACAGCAGAAAACCCAGAACTTCGTGATCGACTTTGAACCACCAAAACATGAGGAGAATAAAGATCCATGAACGAAAATGAAGCCAAGCATTAGACGAAATCATTCTGGCCACAAACAACTCGAATCGCAGCTTCAAACGTCCCGAATCAACCCTCGAAATCTGGAAATCCATCAAGAGCACGAAGAACACCTAGTAAACACCGTTAAGTGTGTGTTTCTCTAGATCTGTTAAATCTGTTGCGAATCAGGCGAAACCGATGCTTCCATTGGATCCGGAACGCGTTTTCCACCAAGATTCATGTTTTATTTCATCCAAAAACACTGATTTTAGCACCAAAAACTCAGAATCAAAGCTCAAAACAATCTTCAAAACCCCAAAAACGGGAAAACTCTAACAGCTTCGTTTTTCTTGCTCAGATCTCGTATTTCTTCACTGATTATGACATATGGAGCATGAAATCACTCCCAAATGAACCCAATAACAATAATATATCATCAGATTCATCCGGAAATCATCCAAACAGCTCCAAAAATAAGAAAAATTAGAAAAAGTCTCCAAAATGGGTATACCAATCAGCACCTCATTCAAGCTCAAAATCAAGATCCGAGTGATCAGATTCGTCGTGAGACGAGATCTGATCGGTACCCGCTCTGATACCATTTGTCAGGACCGATTTCACATCGAGAATCCCGATCTTGAGCAAGAACAAAGGTGAGATTGGGAGACGGGATGAAGAGAATCATAGATAATAAATGACAAGAAATAATTAATCAAACGATTCATTGATTATTGCTGAATGATTACAACGAACCGAAAGATTACAAACTCGTCATTGGAAATCCATGGTCACATTGGGTTGAGCTCATACCCAATGTGTGACTCTCTCTCTAGAATTGATAGCTCACATCTCTCTAGAACATCCTTATTCATCATCTAACAAATGAAGCTATCCCTTCCTATTTATAGAGAGCCCATGTGCTCACTAGCCCACTAACTAGCTAACACACATACAAATGAGCAAATACAAATAAACAAATGACATAATTATTATTAATTAAATCAAGGCTGATTTAATTAATATGAAGCTTGACTTGCTCGAACCGATCTTCCGTTGACTTTTACGTTGACCGTTGACCCGAACGGTTGACTTTTCAAGAAAACGTCTTCGGTCCAAACTTGCAAGCCTCGAGCATCACAACCCGCGTCTCTGAATCAAAGCACAATGGATTCTTCAACCGAATTATTCGAGAATAGATTTGATGGCGTCAGTCACACTTATTAAAAGTTCCAACAAATGCTCATATGAGTTGCGAGTGTTATAAGTGATTGTTAGATGTTAGATCTGATCGTTTAAAAAAAGTAATTAATTGTTGATATTTTGATTGGTTATAAATTATAAGAATATTTATTTGGTTAAACTCACATTAGCCACTCACACCAGCCACCCACTCATGGCCACCTCTCATGCTGAACTAAGACGGTGTTTGTATTTCCGTGAGCGTGTGATGGCTAGGTATCTATAGGTATACCGTACACCCCTAAGGGTGTTTCTAATGGTCACCCCACACCTTTCACTCCCCACACATTCACTTTTATGTAATAACCATCATACCACCCTTTAATTCTTTTTATTATATTTAAATATTAAAAATGAAGAAAGAGAAAAAAAGAGGAGAAGAAATGCTTTGTATGTACGGCGCTACACCACCACCGCACAAAACAAAAGCTATGACAATATCGGGAAGTGAAGCAAATCACCATAGTTAAAAGTTAAAATTTTACCTACAACACAACATGTAAAACAAATATATATAGTTGATTTTCTCAATAACATTTCCTTAAAAGTTCTGCAACAACGAGTTTTTATTTTTGGAAAAATGGATTTTAATAATACAAGTTTTATCTTGTTGGCGGATAATAATACGAGTTTTGAAATTTTCTCACAATAATACGAGTTTTGTGGGTATTGGATTCTAATGATACACCGTTAGTTTTTTACGAACGGTGTTAGTATGTTGCCTACGTGGTAGGTGCCACGTCAGGTGCCACGTAGGAGGAAAACAGTCCACGTCAGGTGCCACGTAGGCAACAAACTAACACCGTTAGTTAAAAAAAACTAACGGATATCATTAGAATCCAATACCCACAAAACTCGTATTATTGTGAGGAAATTTCAAAACTCGTATTATTATCCGCCAACAAGGTAAAACTTGTATTATTAATATCCAATTTTCCTTTATTTTTTTTGTTTTGGAATACCAACTCCTTTTAGAAGTTTTGTCCTCCAATAGTTCAATATCTTATGTTTGTATTAGAGTTTTCCTTACTCGTGACTTTGAGTGATCTTAATAATATACTTCATACTCAAAGTTATTGATGGGTTTTTCTTAGGTGTTGGGATCCCATATATTAAAAATAGAGAAAGAGAAAATAAAGAGAGAGGAGAATTGTTTTGTATGTGCGGCGCTACACCACCGGACAAAAATAAAAGCTACGACAAGATTGGGAGGTGAAGCGCATCACAACAGTTAAAAGTTGAAATTTTACCTGAAACAAAATATCATGTAAAACAAATTGATAAGACTAAATTTTCTCAATAACATGTCCTTAAAAGTTAAATTACCTGCAATAACCCATTTTTTTGTGTGTGTCTGTGTGTGAATACCAATTCCTTATAGAGGTTTTGTCCTACATTAGCTTAATATATTATGTTTGTATTAGATTTTTCTTTACTCATGACTTGAGTGATCTTAAAAATATACTTCAAACTTACAATTATTGATGGTTTTTCTTAGGTGTTGGGATCCTATCAGTTCCATATGCATTAGCATCAGGAGGGTGGTTAAGCTTGTTACTTCTTTTCATCATAGCCATCTCAACTTTCTATACAGGCTTACTTATAAAAAGATGTATGGATACTAATCCCACGATAAGAAGTTATTCGGACATTGGAGATCGAGCATTTGGTAAAACAGGAAGGATGATTATATCAATCACCATGAACATAGAGCTTTATTTAGTTGCTACAGGTTTCTTAATCCTAGAAGGTGATAATTTAAGCAACTTATTACCGGAAATGGACTTTGATCTTTATGGGATACAAGTAGAAAGCAAGAAAAGCTTTGTTGTTATTGTTGCGGCTATCATACTCCCCACAATTTGGTTGAACAATATGAGTATTCTTTCATATATATCTGCAAGTGGTGTCCTAGCATCTTTGATCATCTTAGGCTCGATCTTGTGGGTTGGTGAGTTTGATGGTGTGGGATTTCAGGAAAAATGTGAAATTGTCAATTGGAAAGGGATGCCTCCGGCTATTAGTTTGTATGCTTTCTGCTATTGTGCCCATCCAGTTTTCCCTACTTTGTATACTTCGATGAGAAACCCCCATCAATTCTCAAAGGTACTAGTAATCACTAATTTCAATTTTTGTTGTTCATATAGGTATTATTACTATCATCAATAACTAACACTTTCTATTATGGCATGGGTTCTAAAATGTAGGTGTTGCTAGTGTGTTTTGTCTTCTGCACGATTACATATTCGTCAATGGCAGTTGTTGGTTACCTCATGTTTGGTTCACATGTAGAGTCGCAAATTACATTGAACCTTCCTACAGACAAAATAAGTTCAAGAGTGGCCTTATGCACCACAGTGGTGAACCCGATAGTTAAATACACACTAATGATGACACCAATTGTCAACGGGATTGAAGAAAGATTTCTATGCAAAACTAGAAAGTTTAGCCTCTTGATGAGGACAACACTGGTAATTAGCACAGTAGTTGTAGCCCTCACACTCCCTTTCTTTGGGTATTTAATGTCACTTGTGGGAGCGTTTTTAAGTGTCACTGCATCGATCGTATTTCCATCGTTGTGTTACTTGAAGATTTCAGGCACTTACAAGAGATTTGGATACGAGGTGGTTCTTATTGGATTCATTGTGGTAATAGGGATTTTGGTTGCAATTGTAGGTACTTACACATGTTTGGCAGATATAGCAAGGAATATATAGGTGAGGAATTGCTATTTGTGCAAGTGGAGAACTATACATAGGAATATATATAGTCAAAAATCATTTTTTGGTTTGTACCCAAGAATTAAAGAGCAAAACAGGAAGAACATCTCCAAATTTAATCAAGATTTGGATGAAAATTAGTTTTCTAAATGTTTGTAGGCAGGAGTTTGGACTTTCGTTTTCACATTGATGTAAAATCAATAGAATAATAAAATGGATTGCATTGTATATTGGATAAGTCCTTACTTTTATAAGATCTAACATATATATTAAATGATTAATAAGGCCCACGTGAGAATAAAGTAAACAAACTTTGTTAACACACGAGTCATATCTTCTGAAGTTGATTAAAAGAAAGGGATATGTTAGTGGTACGCCACATCAATATAGACACCGGATTAATGTCAACATTATGACAAACCTTAGTCATCTTATATGGGTCGTGCCTTTTCCTTATTTTTGTCGTAATATAAGTTTTCATAGATATGCGTTACCGCTCCAAAAATGCAAAGACAAGATCGGACCCTAAGCGAAAATAAAAACCGGGCCCTTATAATATAAAGAAGAAAAAAAAGGAGTGGGTAGAATTTGAACCAGGGACCTCTAGGTTATACCTTTATATCAAACATTAGTACAATCTATGCCAATGACTTTTTTGTTTTAATTTCAAACTACAATATATTAATACACAATTTGATGTATATATATATTATATATATAACAACATATTACAAAACTTCCGGGCCCCTTAAAATCCCGGGCCCTAGGCGGTCGTCGTTCTCGCCCCTCCCCATAGCCGCCCCTGTGCGTTACTATTATTTGACCCAACATAAGATTATGTCAGTTATTTACCACTAGCAGATTCCGTCAGTTAATTGTCATGACACAAAATTTGGGACCAATTGTTTATTTTAAAAGATTTAATTAAAATCAGTCTACTAATCACACATGCCACAATACATCTGGAATACAAATACAAAATCAACGATCTAACAATGCGTAGTTTCGGTATGACTTTTTGGCATAATTTAGAAAGTAGGAGTGATATTAGGAACTAAGCCAATAATATCCAAATGGTGTTGGTATCCATGACTAGAGTGAGATTTGACACACTGAAACCGAGTATTGTAAAATCCTCAAAGAAGGCTCACAATATTCATCGTTATTAATATTAATATGTTATGTTCATTATTCATGTTTAACTATCTTTTAATTGTTATTTTCTTGTCATATCACCAAGTTCAATCTTTCATCCACATTAGGGCCATCTTTCATCATCTTTCACCTTTTCCTTAATTCTTGTTTGTTTTTTGTATTAACAAGAGTGTTTTCTATTATCGGGGAGGACCAATCACAAGGGGTAGCAACAAAAAAAGAAAAAAGAAAAAAAACAAACACGATGACTTTATTATTGATATGATGGAGTTCATCCTAATTTGTTGAAGATATATATAGATTAAGAAAAGATTTGAGGATATCAGTTTATTACTTGTTTAATATATTTTTTGGTTTAAGATATTTTGTTATTATTTGTTTTATTTAGTTTTCTAGTTTGTGTGTAATTAGGTTTCTTGTTGTCAAAGATTTAGGATTATATCAGATTAGTATAAATAGAGGGGTTAGGGATATTTGTAATTTGTAGTTTTGTTCATAATAATATTTTTTCATACAAGACGGGTAGTCTCTAAAATTATTTGTATGTTCTTTTGTTTATATATTGATTCAGGGCCAACAATTGATATCAGAGCTTAGGTGAAACTCATACTCAACGATTGGTTGTTGACCTTGCAACTGAGAAGAAGACGGGAAAAAGGAAGCCAACCAATTAGATTTAGGGTAGATTGATAAAAGTGAAGACAGATCGTGTGAGAAGAATAAAAAGGTTGTTAAAAGAACAGGTGTTCGGGGTACTATTTTGGTTGAACTTTTGTTCGTGTTTCACAAGAAGAAGAGAAAAAGAACTTCTTGGATGATGATATAGTGCATCCATTGTAATCACAATCGAAGTTACATGTGCACTCGTGAGGGGTGTGATGTCTAAGGTAATCAGTTAAACAAGATTGTTGTTTGCTCAATCACCTGACCAAAATCGTAGCCAAAGGACTGGTGGTGCTAGATCTAAAGATCGACAGAATGATCGAGAATGAGATTGCGAGAATGGTAAAGATAGGGGGTATCGAAACAACATAGTCAAAAAATTACGAAGATTTTCTAGGTAGGAAAAAGATTGGTGTGGACTTTTACTGATGGGCCTGAGGACGAAACATAATCAGTTTTTGACAGGTGGCATGAATCAAAGACGCGTATTACTTGGAATCAAGAATTTTGGAAGTTCAAATTAGGATTAAGGGGGATAATGATGAAGTTAATCTAATTTGTTGAAGATATTCATGAATCAAGAAAAAAAATTATATATAAGTTTATTATTTGTTTAATATATTTATTTTGGTTAAGATATTAATTGTGTCATTGCCTGTTTTTATTTAGTTTTTTAGTTTGTGTGTAATTTGGTTTCTTGTTCTCAAAGGTATAGGATTAGTATAAATAGATGGGTTATGGGTCTTTTTTTTTTGAATGGTTAAAGTTTTATTAAAGACTAGCAAGGAGCTAGAAAGAGGAACAAAGAAAGTTACACAATGAAAGAGATACAAAAACTATTCCAATCTAGATCAAACATATTTGCGCGGTGTTTGAGCCATAGGAAGGAGGTAGCCTTGATCTCTTCCACAAGCTTGGCCGGATGAGTGTTAAGGTTTTCAAATTCTTTCCTATTACGAGCACACCAAATTTCCCAAAGGGAGGCCGACGCAATAACCATTAAGACCTTTTTTTCCTTGAGCCGGACAGGAGCATCCTCGATATTAGAAAGCAAATCTTCTACTGTGGAGCTAATATGGAATTTAAACTTGCACCATATCGGGATTTTTTCCCATGTTTCTGCAGCCATAGAACAATTTAAGAGGATGTGTGTAACCGATTCAGCATGTATATTACACCAGGAGCATAGGAGATTAGTGATTTGAACACCCCGTTTTGCGAGTTCTTCTTTAACGGGTATTCGGCCCCGTGTAGCCTTCCACGATAGAATTTGAGTCTTCAAGGGTACCCAACTTGTCCAGGGATGTTTCTTGTATTGGACCACCATATTTGCTTCAAGTTGCTTGCGTATAAATGAGGTGTGAAAGCTGTCATCAGCAGAGCCCAACCAACTCCATTGATCTGGGCCAGGCCTGAACACATAACTATTGATGAGAGCAGTCAGTTGGGCTAGTTGTGCCGAATCTGGGTTTTGAGTCCAGTTCCAGGTAAAGACATACGGCTGGGATTGAGGTGCAAGTCTTGCGTTTATAGTGCAGGATTTATTATTCTCAATGTTATAAAGATCAAGGAATCTATCTTTCAGCGTTCCAAAAGCGAGCCATGGATCTTGCCAAAACATGGTTGACAAACCATCACCAATTATTGCCTTCATGTCTTCACGATATAGAACTCCCCTTTGCTCGATTTCATCAAACGCACCTATGATGCCTTTCCAATATCCCGGAACTGATTTTTTCAGGGGAAAAAAATTGTGGCTTCGATTTGATTTGTGAATAGCACGAATGGTTCTGGCCCAAAGATCATCTCCATTGTGTTTAAGTCTCCATCCCCATTTCGATAAAAGAGCAAGATTGGAGGCCTTTAACGAACCAATCCCGATCCCCCCCCCCCCCCACCTGTTTAGGAGCGGTAACGAGATCCCAGGCAACCCAAGGAATCCTATGATGATCACCAATCTTGCCCCAGAAGAAATCCCGACGTAGACTTTCAATTTTTTTAATGATCGATTCCGGAGCTTTGAAGAGGGACAAATAATAGGAGGGTAGGCAACCGAGGACAGATTGTCTTTCTAATTTGTGGTTCTAATAATATATATATTTTTTTGCATACGAGACGGTAGTCTCCAAAATTCTTCATGTGTTCATGCATTCATATAACGATTGTGGCCAACAATCATCATGTGAGGCAAAATATACGATGGAATCGGCTACACCTTATGTCAAGCCGTTCGGTTAAAAGGAATGTTTGAGGAGTTAACGGGTCCAAAGGTGGATGCTAATTATGAAAAAACTAAACTTTCATGGCCAAACCAAACATATAGTTAGTTTCCAAGTAATATTTCATTAGGGAATGTGTTCATAAGATTTGGTGAAAGCTAAACATGTAAGGGTGAAGAACAATGTGTGTATATTTTAACCAAAGCTTTACCAATGATCAAGTTTGTCGAAATGAGAGAACGGTTGGGTGTTTAAGAACAAGACAAGAAAGTACCGAAATTATCGGGATGATTGTTGGAAGATTATCGATCAATAGAGATAAACTTAACCCAAGTTAGTTTCCAAGTTGCTTGTAATTTCTAATTTAAGCTTAATCAGGATTATTTACTTATTTTCCATGTATTAATTTGTCTAGCATAAAATAGATCTTAGACTTTATAACTTTATGTTCAGTTTTTCATTAATAAAGCCAAAAGAGTTCAGTTTTTTCATAAAGAAGACCAAAAGAGTCTTTATAACAGTTTTGCCTATACATTCTAGCACCTTTCTGTCACATGAAAAATTTCTAGTCAGTTCATGATAGTTGACAAATTTAGAGGACCTAGTGGGTATCTTATTGTGAGGTGTTCATCATTGCTTTTCATTCTACCAAATTTGAGTAACGAAACGTCGTGTTCTGGTTCGTTTGCAGATCGTATAAAACTGTAGCACAACACCCCGGATAATGTTCCTGTAATCGGACCAACGATATATACCCATATACCCTTATAGTTGTTGCTAACTAATGCTGGTCCGATGGTGCGTGCTGGGTTCATTGATCCTCCAGATACCGGCCTGAAAAATAGATTTGCTAATTATAGATTTTTGTTTTTCGAAATTATTTAATCTACTTAATTAGTAGTACTATTTTAGAAAGTGATGTTTTACCCTGCTAAGATGGAAGTTATGCAAACTGCAGATCCAACTGCTATACCTGCCAGCTCTCCAATCTGCAAATGAAATAAAAATGAAAATTTCCCTTTTGTCAAACATGCAATTGTTTTAACTACTTTGTAGCATTTGAGGTTTTCTTGAGATGGAAAAGCGGCAAAGGGTTCTTACGGCTTTAGTGTCTGTTGCTACTGCTGAAGTGACAAACATCATTGCGAAAGTTACAATGATTTCCATGGTCAAAGCTTGTAAATGTGTCCCTGAAGGTGTGGTGGTGCCCAAATTTTTAATAGGTTGTAATAGTATCCGTAGGGCGAATGATGCCGATATGGATCCTGTGAACTGCGCTATTACATAGAAAGGAACCTATAGATACATGAAAATGTCAATATAAAATAGTAGAACTTTCCCACATCTCTGAAAAAGTCAAACTACCGTTTGAAAAGTTTAAAAAAGTCAAGCGTTGTTTGACTATAGTCAGATTAATAAAAAAAAGAATAGCCAATTTGACCCACAATTTTACCAAATTGACCACCAAATTTGTGCCTTTTCCAAATGGTTATTGACCAGACGAACCAGTAAGGTTCAGCCATGTCAACGCCGAGGCTCAATCACATCGCCACGTTTACTAAACGAGCCAGTACGTAAGAAGCTGCCATGTAGGCAAGGCGGCAACGACGGCAAGGCCAGTGGCCACGTGTCCACCTTCCAATCACTGAATAAATTCTAGGGCCCACACGACACCCAATCAGATCCTGCCACGTGTACCAGAAGGCTAAAAATGATAAGAAGGCAAAGTTTGTCCGGCAAACTTTGCCTTCTTAGTTTTTTAGCCTTCTTGGACACGTGGCGGTTGCTGATTCCTTGACATGAAGGACCATATACAGAATATCCAATGATTAGAAGGTGGACACGTGGCCGACAAACTTTGCCAGCGGAGCTTACATAACTTGCCGTGATTGGCCCAACTTGATCGATAACTACGGTGAGAATGCAAGATTTTTATGGTTATTTTGTTAAAATTTATGGTCCACGTACAAGGTCATTTATATGATTGTCCGGAAATAAAATGGTCATCTGAACTATAACTATACCATTGGGTACTCATGTATATACTTTTATCATATTAAATTGATATTTTGGATAATAATAATAGTGTCTTTGAGTTGTAATTTGCAATATGATAATGGCTAGTGTTGGTACCTGCTTCCAAGGAAAATGTCTAAAAGTTGCAAAGGCTATGGTGACTGCAGGGTTCATATGTGCACCTGATATATGTCCAACTGCGTAGATCATGACCGTTACAATCAAACCACTGGCCAGCGAAACTCCTAGCTGGGACACCAAGTGTTCATTGCTCCCAACTGCCGCACATCCACATGTAACAAACACCATCAGGAAGGTAGCAACCATCTCCGCAACCACCTGTCGACACCGAATTCTGTTGGAAGTCTGTCTAGACTTGATCACGAACTAGAATCATAATATTATACTTTGCACATAAATAAAAGTTGTCACAATCCGACTTAGGATGGTTAGTTTGTATCGATTAGAATAGGTGGTTATAATGCAGTTATGTTCATGCCTTTTAATTGTGTCAGTTGGGACAACCACCAAAGGATTGTACCTATAAATATTGAGTCAATGGCTCATTTGTGGACACATATATATAAAAGTTTCTGTGATAGAAACTTCTGCCTCCTCTCTAGCTCTGCATACGAATTGATTCATTTTACTTAAAACCAAATATCATTCAATAAATTCATCATAACCAGTAGCATATATAGCCAGATAATCTACATTAGTGAGATGGAATTTAAAGAATCAATAACCAAGTATTTAGTACATAATTTATAATGGAAGAGGAGATTGTGACACTTAAAGGTGGTATAGAATCCGATAGTTGAAGCCGGAGAAAATCAGATGCTTAGATATGAAGAAGAACAATGAAGGTAAAACAACTTCGAATATACAATCTTTCAAAAACGAAAGAAACTAAACCCATAATTAAGAAAACTTTGTGGTAGCAAACCAAGGCTATGGATCTAAGGCCGTATCGGCATGGCAACATGCACAATAGAGCTATAATGATGGGAGTTACGATTGTGAAAAAAGGAGCTACGTGTCGGCAAGGCAGCAACAACAAGAAAAAGAAAAAGAAAAAAAATCTAATATATATACATAATGCTCCCCTCGGCACGATGAGAGGGAGGAGAGAGAAAAGCTGCGGAAGAGGGCTTTGATGACTACAAGATAGAAAAAATAACCGCGATATAATGGTTAGCGATGAAGAGTATTAGACTAGCTATTATTATGTAATTGTGTATTAGAGTGAGGGTGACATTCGTAAATATTTGTATTATATATTGTAACCAAATCAATGAGAATGACAAGCAATTGAATCCTAACATGGTATCACCCTAATTACGATCCTCTCTCTTTCCAATCTCCCTAAATTTTTCGGCCTAACCCTAGCCCCTCCTCCCCTTCGTCGGCGGTTGTTTCCTGCCCTCCCCATCGCCGCCGCAAGCAGCCCCTCTCTCCCTTGCTAATCTTCTCGATGGCCACCACTCACCCCGCCCTCACCGTCACCAACATCAAGAACTTTATCCCCTTCCCTCTCGAACTCAAATCCTCTAGACATACTCAATGGATGGAACTTTTCATTTAGAACATTATGTTCAAGATGATCATAGCAGTTGAAGGCTTTACAATGGATCTTGAAAAGTTCCATCCATTGAGTATGTCTAGAGGATTTGAGTTCGAGATGTAAGACGTAATTTATATTAATAAATATATATATATATTTAAATCGTGTATATATATATATATAATATAAATCTTATTATGTCCTCTATCATTTATCTTAAATAATCAATTACATATTTAACCCTATCTGGCATTACTTGATGGACGTAATCGCCCTTATTAGATAGACTAGGGTTTCCCCTTGGGTGTATAAATATAGAGCAACATTAGAGAGAGGAGGTTAATCACCACCTACACAAAATTCGTCTCTCTCTCTCTCTGCTCTCTTTCTAGAATCGTAAACCCTTTACGATTCTCAATCCCATCAATAGCGTACACCCTAAACGGGAACCAAGGCTACTCACAGGATGGACAATCTGACTACTGCTGATCTCAACCAGTTCACTACAGGTAATCTTTATTATTATTATCTGTATTTATTTATTAACGATTTCAAGATTCGATCAACATGTGGTATCAGAGCATATGTTGCTCAATCGAATCATTAATCTGAATTCGTTATAAACCCTAATCTCGAAATCATATGGGTTTTTCGATTCTATCTAAATATCTATAAAACCTTAATTCGACTTTAAGCAAATAATCATAAATCGGTTTTAATAACAAATCTGAAAATCTTAACATTAATCGAATTTTCGGATGTGAAAACTAACAAAAACTCTAAAACTGATTTCGACAAGATTGGTTTACTTTTCGATCGAAATTTCAAAATTCTCGATCGAAAAGCTTAATTTGTTTTTTCCGATTACATATTTATTTTCCCGATCGACACTGTGGCTTTGTCCCGTTCCCTCGATCGGAAAATATGATTTTTTGATCAAAAACGTACTTTCCGATCGGCTTTTCGATCGGCTTAAGGTTCGCGATCGAAAAGCCTATTTTCGACGCTGCTCAATCGGAAAGTATACTTTCCGATCAGCCCGCACCTTTTCGATCGACTTTTCGATCACTTAATACCTTTTCGATCGAATCATGTGGCTTAGTCCTGCTCTTCGATCGGACCATATGACCTTTTGATCGGCTTTTCAATCGGGCCATATGGTTTTCGACCGGCTTTTCGATCCGATCGAAAAGTCTACTTTTCGATCGGAAAGCCTACTTTTCGATCAGGCTTATTTTCCGATCGGATACCCTTTTGATTGAAAACCACTTTTCGATCAGGTACAACTTTTCGATCGCTTGCATCCTTTTTCGACCGAAAATCTCACTTTTCGATCGGATACCCCTTTTCGATCGAAAAGCTCACTTTTCGATCGGGTATACCTTTTCGATCAGGGCACACATTTTCGATCCGCGGTTATTGACAGGGGGTTTTCTGCTAAATTTAGGGCTTAATATTGAATTTTTTTTGTTTTGTTTAAAACCTTATATGTTTATGTTTTACAAAACTTGTATAATAAATTAGTTTAGATCTTTAACTTTTATTAGTTGTTGACAAGTAGTAATTCTGGCCAAAGCTGATTTGCTACATTAATAAATGTCATCATTATACCTAATACTGGTTAACTTATTTGAATTAAACTAAATTATTCGCTTAACTTGATAACACTTTAAGACTTCGATTCTGGCCAAAGCTGATTCGTTGTTCATACAATGATTATCAACTAAAATTAAGCAGTCGCCTCACTTATACGAGTGTTTCTTTTCTGGCCAAAGCTGATGAGTTATGCTTATATTTAGCGAAACTAATTTGTACATAAAGCTTAGATGCATCATTTCTGGCCAAAGCTGATGTGATGCATTACTTTATGCACATACCCCTTATTTTGTTCATAATACTTAGGTGATAGGCAAGTAACCAAAGCGAAAGCCGACTCATTTAAGTAGAACCTTAATTTTTGTCTATTAATTTTGGTGATTGTAATAGACTTTATCACAACTTACTTGCTTCATTACTATGGTCCTTATTCATGCCTGCTCATTATTATAATAATTACATAGCATGAACTTCCGTTAACATATACTAAATAAAGACATGTAGAATGCATATTTTATAAAAACCAATGCTTAAACTTATCTTTTTTGTGTGTGTGTAGGCAATTGAAGGTATATAACTTGGATAAGTTTTTGTTCGTCTTTTGGGTGCTTCTTGATTTTGATAAATTGAACATGCAAATAAAATAAGATTATATTAGTAACCAAATTATCGTTCAAGACATTACTTATAGACAAAAATAGGGAATGTGTGTGTTCTGGTTATTGAACAAAGAGAGCATTGAATAAAAACCAAAAAAAAAATGAGTTAACGTACCTTCTAATTGGTATGGCTTCCTTTTGGTTTACTCTGTTGAAGATGTGAAATCCGATATGTACTGTTTTTTTTATTTATTTGATATTTGCAACGGGAGGGCCAAGTTAAACACTGGATTGAGAGCTATAAAAATGACAGTTTTGAAGGTATTGTGTAATAATTTTGGGATGCCTTGATTGAAAGGATTGGAGTGTGGAGTATCCTCGGGTTTGTGTTACCATGCAAGGTGATAATGCCAAGGCATTCGATTTTTAACATGGTATACATTGCCTCATTGAAGAGTATTACATTGTCGCTTGAGGCTTCATGAGGTCTCGTCGGATCATGATTCTTAATTGATTATGATGCAAGTTAACAATTTTGGTCTCAAGGCTTGAGAATGTGGATAAAACGTTAAAACGGTAGCGTTTGTTTCACGAAATGTAATGTAATTGGAATTGTAAAGTTTTCCCTTTAAAGTTGTGCTTAGTTGGGTACGGAATGAGTTTGAAATATAATGAATTCTTCAATCAAGGGAATTTAGTACTATTTCAACATTGTTTAGAAAATCTTTCACTTTAATGAAGGAAAGTTACATGGTTTCAAAAAATATGATTAAGGAAATTCATTGTATTTCAAACTCTTTCTTACCCAACTTAAGCACAATTTTAAAAAGAAAACTTTACAATTCCAATTTCATTACATTACGTGAACCAAACGCTCCCTATAGTCATTTTGTTTTCATAGGTTTTAAAACAGGCCTATGTGACCTGAATATCTACCTTAATTTTCTTTTTTTTGTATAACATGTTACTATTGTGTTTATATAATTATGACATCGAAAGTGTGTTATTAAAATTGAATTAGTAGAACTTTATGGCCTTAATTAGAATACCTTTTTATCAATGGCATTCATGTCTAGAATTTTAGCAACTGGAACTCTTACTCGAACTCTTTTTTCCATGGATAAAGCTATAATACTAATCTAAATATGAGTAAAGTGATTGAGGACATCTAGAGAAAATCACATAATTTATATCACTCAAAAGTACTTATGTTGCCATTTATGTTAGGTGGTGTTTCCAAGATTGAAGTCACGGGTTTGCACGGTGACATCTTTGTTCATGTCATCAACATGGTCGCTAGTCATTGCCGCCATGATCTCCTCTCGTTAAACTGTGTTCTGTCTCCTCCATCAGCTATTGAAAAATCCAAATTCAGTATTGTTAGTAAGCTTTGCACACATAAACCATATAAAGCTTAAAAAACAATGTTACTCAAACCAACAACTCATAAGTCAAAAGTATTCAAGCACAGCTATATGAGGGGCAAACTTATCATACAATAGACAATCAATTTCCTTTATAAATGGGTATTCAAACAACAGCAATCCAATAACCAATTGTGTACATTGAACATTCCTTTCAAATGGCCTTAAAACACGAAAAAGAAAAATGAAAATCACAAAGTCGAAGATCAATTCAAAATTTAAACCAATCGATCACTGAATTTCTTAGAATGAAAGGAATGAATAAATGAAATCAAAAGTTGATTTATAAAAACTAATCCAACTAAATTAACATGTAACTGTAAAATTAGGTATTTAGGTAGATAATAGATCTAAGGACGCGTAATCTAATACATTGTTATAGTACTACGAATGTGATCAAACTGAAATATAATGAATATAATAAGATAGATGCATATGTGGATACAAAGAGGGTATTTTTTTTTAAAAAAAAAAATTTGAATAGCATCTGGGTGTAGAACCTATAATAAACTCTAGCCGTATACTTTACTCCGTTTTTTGGTTTTAAGGTTTTCATATTACTTAGTTCTTCGAGGATAAGTTAGAAACCGGTACCATTTTTGTGTATTTTATAATTTAAATAACAGGCTGTAGGTATAGAAACTTGATTCGAGCACTATCATCCACTCGTTTATACCCTTTTCGTATATGTACATATACAAGTATTTAAGCCCGCATGTTGCTGGGCGTATCTATAAATGAGTAAGACATTGTAGTGTAGTATTCTCAGATGATTTTTTTTTTAAAGTAAACTGGTAGTATTTACTGAACATGATACTATCGAAGATGAATGAAAATATAACTTGATATTATCTAAACTTATCTGGACTGTAAATGTGAGTTTGTGATTCTCTTGTCTCCATAAAAGAACAAAAGTGACATATTTCTATGCATTATCATTGATCAGCCCAACATGACTATCGGGCACCTTGTGGCTACTATCTCCGGTGCTTCTTGGTGTTCCTTCCCTGGGGGGTTTTCTTCCATTGGCTCCTATTCAGGTTTAAATGTACTTGCATGCATCTTCTTCGTCGCCCATCAATCGTAAAAATGCCATGTAAATAATTGTCATTCCCAACTCAAATTCTTCAAGTGAACGTGGAAGTACCTCTGAAAACAATGGAATGCCTGTGATGAGCAACATTAAATTTTCTCAGAACCAATTGCTAGGCAGATTTCTTTTGGTCTTCAAGTCCTAAGAATTGTATCTCAAGTATTAAACAAAAGAAATATGCGATCTCAAATGCTAATGAAAAGAATTCTTACGACTTGAAGTTTTGACCAAAATAAATGAGGCCTCACCGGCTTCAAAGGTAATCATGAAGCAATCCAATCTCTCCAAGAGATGAACCAAGAAGCCAAGATCTAGTTCACAAAACCAATACAACACAAACATATTCCTTAATTATCATGGATTTCCTTTTAGCAGTTTCCAATCTGTAGTACATTAAAGGACTTCAATGTAGACTTTTATTCTTTTATGTTTTCCATGAAGTACTCGTTTCATTTTACAAAAACTGTAGCCGTTTCCGTGTTGGGATTTCTTTCGAAAGTTGTATCAACATCCTGTAAGGCTGTAACTTCGTGTATTAACATCCTGTAAACTTCATTTTTGAGGACTACTTATGAATATAATTTTTGACAAACAGTTATTTATATTAGGTGTCTGCATCATAAAACAATAGAAAGAACATACAAATATGTCAAAAAACAACATAAGTAATGGACAAATATGATGAAATATATTGAAAGTTCTAGCATCTTTATAATTTTTTTAACAGACTATCATACTTCGATTTCAGTGTATATATTGCTAATCTTGACAGAGTATATATTATACAGTGGCTCATATGGCTCTCAATACAAAAAATCGGATTTTATTTCAGATAATGAGTGATTTAACCCCAAAACATAAAAAAAAAAGTTGTACGGTTACTTGCTACACACAAATTAAAATTCAAAGTGTCCAACAACATTCCTGGACAGTAATGACGGGTGAGTGTAGAATCATTGTAGGCAGGTTGATTATAGGCGTCCCTTACCGCCATCTGCATATGTAGAATTTAATATAGATAGAAAAAGCCATCTGCATTTGTAGAATTTAATATAGATAGAAAAATGAGCTCTGACAAACACAAACATGATGACCAAATCATGTGATAATTTGCATCTTTAGTTTCATTAAACTATAAAATTAAGTTACAGTATTAGGTGTGTATATATAACTAACTAACACTTTATGTTTCTAAGAGCCAAGGTGGATGTTCTCTACATACCAATTAATAAATATATCACATAGATCTTCTGCACGGCAGTGCAAAATCAAAACATATGATGAAGAAAAATTATAAGATTATAAAAAAAGACATATAATACAGCTAAATTATCATGCAGTACAATTTTAGTGCTAAAATCCCTATAAGATAAAGACAGATAAACAGTATATATTTGGTCTAAAATCCAAATCAGTTATCATCCTAAAGCAGTGAAAATATGAGGATGCTACACCTTAAACAAAGATCCTTTTTGTGCATGTGAACCCTGAATGTTGCCACTACTTTGATCGACCTCATTTATAATAGCTTAAACACAAAGCTACTAAATCGTACTCCAAAGTCATCTTTGTCCTAGACGGGAATTTAACCCCCAACCTCAATAAGAATAAAGGGAGACTATCTTAATGCTTACATTGATATCATTGGGTTATAAAAGTGATCGTGTGATATAATGATTAAGAATTAGATAATCAATTGTAATGCAATAGTTATGGTAAATTAACAATCAATATGCTTCAGTTCTACCTTCAATCATTACTTTTCTTTCATAAATCTACAGCAACAACAGGATTAGAGAATACATAAAACCAAACCTTTAGGCGCAGCCCGTTGTTAGAGCCTTCATTATAACAGCGTCAAAAGTTTAAAAATTTACTTTACCTGTCTTCCCTATCTTCCAAATCCTTATATTCACACGCCATTACCGAATTGATTCTTCGCAGTAAATCTCCAAACTATCGCCCCATTTTGTTCGTTGATTGTTTCATCTTCTACTTACTTAGTTTTATAAATAAGAATCCACATTGAAAAAATAAAACATAGGAAACAATGTCCATAAAAGATGCAGACAATAGATAATTAAAGAGAAGATATAATAATATGTGAATCATGTTGCTTTTAAGCAATCATCGCTCCTGAAAGTCAATTTAGCATCAACAGTTCACAGGTATGTGAAGGGGTATTTGATGGTCTCTTATTCCGATCTAAAATATAGAATATAGGGTTTGAAAAAATTGAACCCATAATGTAAAAATCAAAACCCACAGAGTATGAATTGTTCAATTAATGTACAAACATAAAATCAAGATCGCCTATATTGTTACCTTATTAAGAGTATAAGCCGATGCCCACACGACATCAGTTGAACAATCGCATATTTCTCCAACAGAATATGAATTAACGTCCTGACGACCGTATTTTCCCCTGTAAAACATCACCTTTCAACAGCAAAAACAGCGGCGACCTTCCATTACACATACATCACAAAAACGCAGAGAAGAAAACAGTGGCTACGGATGTTTCTAGGGTTTTGAAGGGAAAAAGGTTGATTTTTGACGCAAAGAGAAGAAGAAGAAAGTTCTGAATAAGGCGACATTTTGTATATGGAAAAGGTAAACGTCGCGAAGGTTGAATGGCGATGAATCGGAAAGGTGGAGAAGGCGACGGTGAAGAGGAATCAGAAAGGGGACAGCGGAGGTTGAAGCGGTACGTTTGGAAACGTGGTGAATATAATATTCAAGTTTAATACAATAGAAGTTGTAATTTGTATATTAAGGTAAATTATTATACTATTATAATTATCCGACTAATCCCTACACATATCTTCGCCTAGTATCTTATTTTTTCTCTCTCTTGTCCACTCTAAGCTTCTACCTTCGGAGTCGAAACCTTAACTGGCACAAATTTTGCTGCTTGGAAGGATTCTGTGAATTTGGTTCTCGGCATATTAGGCTTCGATCATGCACTCCTTAATGATGCTCCTGCTGACCTCACTACTTCAAGCACTCCTGAAGAGAAGACTGCTCATGAAAAATGGGCCAAGTGCAACAAGATGTGCCTTTTGATCATGAAGAAGTCCATTGACATTGCCATAAGGGGGGCCATACCAGATTCTGACAATGCCAAAACTTACCTAGGGTCCGTGGAGGAGTACTACAAAGGAACCTCAAAAGTGCATTCTGGCAACCTAATTCTGAAATTGCTGACTACTAAATATGATGGAAAGGGCAGCATTCGTAAGCACCTGATGATGATGAATGACATCGCCAACAAGCTTAAGGCTCAAGACATGCCGATTGGCGAGACGTTTCTGGTTCGCTTCATTATGACCTCCCTTCCTGCTTCTTTCGAAACTTTCAAAGTCAACTACAATGCTCAGAAGGACAAATGGAAAATGAGCGAGCTGATTGAGATGTGCGTGCAAGAGGAAGAACGTTAGAAGCTTGACAAACCAGAAGTTGCTTATCTCGTGACTGCCAACTCCAACAACAAGAGGAAGGGCAAGTTTCAGCAAAGGGAGTGTCCTAAGGTTCAGAAGAAGGATGAAGGTACATCATCCGGCTCTAACATCTCCAAGAACAAACCTTACTGCAAGTTCTGTCGCAAGCTTGGACATAAACAAAAGAACTGTAAGGGTTTCAAGGAGTGGCTGGCTAAGAAAGGTAATCATCTAAATATGATAACTGAGTCCTTTAATTCAAATGTTCCAACTAATTCATGGTGGTTTGATTCTGGTTCTATGGTTCATGTAACCAATTCTACTCAGGGCTTCCATTCAATCCAGATGCTGGAAAGAAACCAAAGAACGCTTAAGCTTGGGAATGGAAAGGATTTAGCCGTTAAAGCCGTGGGATCCTTAAATTTAATAATGAAAACTGGTTTATGTATTAAACTTTATGATACCTTATATATTCCTGAGATTACTCGGAATCTTGTATCAGGACCAAAGTTAGACATGGACGGTTTTGATGTTTCTCATGGTCATGGCAAACTTACTATCTATTTTGATTCTCAAGTATTTGGTTTTGGTTATCTGGATGGTGGTCTTTATAGATTAGAACTAGATGATGCTTTCTCTAATTCTTTGCTGTCATATAATGTTAATGATAATTCAACAAAGAGAAAACCCAAAAGAGACTTAGAAACTTCATCTATGTTATGGCATCAACGTTTAGGCCATATCTCACGTGATCGTCTATCGAGACTCGTGAAAAATGAAATTTTACCATCTCTTAACTTCAATGATTTTGGAACATGTGTCGAATGCATTAAAGGCAAAATGACATCAACCAATAAGAAGGGTGCCACTAGGAGTTCTAAATTATTAGAAATTATTCAGACTGACATTAGTGGCCCCTATACTACTACTGGAATTACAGGACACAACTCTTTTTATCACTTTTATAGATGATTATTCTCGTTATATGTATTTGTACCTCATCAAAGAAAAATCTGAGTCACTAACAACTTTTAAAGACTATAAAACTGAAGTTGAAAAACAATGTGGTCTTCAAATAAAAGTTGTCAGGTCAGATAGAGGAGGTGAGTATTATGGTAGACATACGGACTTAGGTCAGGCCCCTGGTCCATTTTATGAGTTTTGCAAAAGCTAGGGGATCGTAACCCAATATACCATGCCTGGTACTCCTCAACAGAATGGTGTTGCTGAAAGGAGGAACATAACCTTAATGAACATGGTACGAAGTATGTTAGCCAACTCAGGATTACCTCTATTCCTCTGGACCGAAGCCTTGAAAGCAGCTGTTCATATACTCAATAGAGTTCCCTCAAAATCTGTCCCTAAAACTCCTTACGAACTTTGGACAGGAGAGAAACCGAGTCTAAAATATATGAAAGTATGGGGCTGTCTTGCCGAGGCTAAACTCTATAATCCTTTCTTAAAGAAACTTGATATGAAAACCGTAACCTGTTACTTCATTGGTTACCCCAAACATTCAAAGGGTTATCGGTTTTATTGTCCTTCCCATGTCACTCGTATAGTAGAAACAAAGAATGCCGTGTTCCTTGAAGATCATAACAACAGTGGGAGTAGTGAAAATTCTCCCGATGATTTGCGAGAAGTACAAGACGCGGGGGGGGGGGGGGGGACTCTTCGTCGCTTACTATCACTCCGATAACTCCTCTTGTACACGCCTCTGGCGCTGACACTGCACCCACACAACCTCTCACAACACCTCCCTCACCAGGAAATGAAGACACTTCAAACGAACAACCACAAAACAATGCTGAACCCGTTGAACCCGTTGTTCAACCCAGGAGGTCAACTAGGGCTAGAAAGCCTACTAACTTTGATGACTATGAAACATACCTGGCTGAGATTGAAACGGATGGTGGAAAGTTCATCGACCCAAACTCTTATAAAGAAGCCATGAACAGTGATCAGTCTTCTGAATGAAATAAAGCTATGCTTGACGAGCTTGACTCCATGAAGAAAAATGACGTTTGGGATTTAGTTGAATTACCCAACGGTGTAAAGCCCGTAGGATGTAAATGGGTCTTCAAAACTAAACTAGATCCTCAAGGAAACGTTGAACGCTACAAAGCGAGATTGGTTGCAAAAGGCTACGCTCAGAAAGAGGGAATTGATTATCAAGAGACCTTTTCACCCGTCTCTCGAAAGGATTCCTTAAGGATCGTTGCGGCCTTAGTAGCTCATTTCGATTTAGAGCTACATCAAATGGACGTTAAAACTGATTTCCTGAATGGTGACTTGTATGAGGAAGTGTTCATGACGCAGCCTGATGGGTTTAAACCAGAAGGTCAAGAACATTTAGTCTGCAAGCTTAAGAAATCGATATACGGGTTGAAACAGGCATCGCGTCAGTGGTATCTAAAGTTTGATGAAGTCATGAAGAAAAAAGGTTTCCTGAAGAATCAAGTGGACCAATGCACCTTTCTTAAGATGAGTGGGAGCAACTTTACTATACTTGTCCTATACATAGATGACATTCTCTTGGAAATAATAGTTTAGACATGTTACATGAGTCAAAGCGATTACTTTCGCTTAACTTTGACATGAAAGATCTCGGAGAGGCTTCTTACGTTATAGGCATCGAAATTCACCGAGATAGAGCCAAAGGGATCTTAGGCTTATCCCAAAAGGCCTATATTGAGCGCGTCCTTGCTCGATATAACATGCAACATAGTAACCCCTCTAAAGCTCCTGTAGTTAAAGGAGATGTTTTCGGCACTTTCCAATGTCCGAAAACAGATGAAGAAAAGGAGCAAATGGGAATGATACCTTATGCGTCTATAGTTGGTAGCATCATGTATGCTCAAGTCTGTACTCGTCCAGATATCGCTTACATTGCTGGCATGTTAGGCCGTTATCAAACTAATCCTGGCCATGATCACTGGACAGCAGCTAAGAAAGTTCTTAGATATCTGAATGGGACGAGAGACTACAAACTAACCTACAGAAGAAGTGATAATCTGGAATTAGTTGGATATTCTGATTCCGATTTTGCTAAATGCAAAGATGATAAGAAATCCACTTCGGGATACATCTTTATGTTAGCAGGCGGGCCCATTTCATGGAAGAGTCATAAACAACAGCTAACTTCAACATCCACTATGATGGCAGAGTACATTGCTGTTTACAACGCAACCTGTCATGGAATGTTGCTCAGAAACCTGATCACTGGACTCAAAATTGTTAATTCCATTTCTAGACCATTGAAGCTTTATTGTGATAATTCAGCTGCCGTTACTTTCTCGAACAGTAACAGTTCGACTGGCGCTGGACTATATCTCGATACAAAGTACTTGTTCATTCGTGAACGAGTTGAGGAAAATGTTCTTTGTATTGAATATATAAGTACTAAGGATATGCTTGCGGATCCGATGACTAAGGGTCTCCCAACTAAAGTATTCGAAGAACTTGTTTCGAGAATGGGCTTTACTAAAGACCTTAACTAGCATATCATACTTCCTATTTTAATTTAATTTCCTCTTCCGTTTGATTTTGTCTCTAAATATGTTATGCATGCATTATTGACATATAGATAGTTTATTATAAATCAACATTAAGGGCTTATTTTGTGATTGATTCTGAATTTATGTTGAATTTTAAATTTGGGGTTGTAGTATGATTAATGAGGGTCTTGAGTTGGATAATCAACTCTATGACTGTATTTTTCTGCTGCAATTTTGGTTTAAAATTGAAATGAGTATTAAATTCTGATCAGACTTAGCTAATACCTCATTATAGATGATCATTCGGCCAAGTGGGAGAATGTAAGACGTAATTTATATTAATAAATATATATATATATATATTTAAATCGTATATATATATATATAATATAAATCTTATTATGTCCTCTATCATTTATCTTAAATAATCAATTACATATTTAACCCTATCTGGCATTACTTGATGGACGTAATCGCCCTTATTAGACAGACTAGGGTTTCCCCTTGGGTGTATAAATATAGAGCAACATTAGAGAGAGGAGGTTAATCACCACCTACACAAAATTCGTCTCTCTCTCTCTGCTCTCTTTCTAGAATCGTAAACCCTTTACGATTCTCAATCCCATCAATAGCGTACACCCTAAACGGGAACCAAGGCTACTCAAAGGATGGACAATCTGACTACTGCTGATCTCAACCAGTTCACTACAGGTAATCTTTATTATTATTATCTGGATTTATTTATTAACGATTTCAAGATTCGATCAACACGAGAGGGAAGGGGATAAAGTTCTTGATGTTGGTGACGGTGAGAGCGGGGTGAGTGGTGGCCATCGAAAAAGAGAGATGCATATGGAGAGAAAAGAAGAAAACGAGAACCAAATGCTCTAACTTACCTTCTGAAGAAAACCAGGAGGATAGTAAACTAATTGTAGCATTGTAGTCGCTTTGACTCGTTGCTTTTCATGAGGTGTTTCGATGGTGATCACAGGCAACTCGTTTGTGACACCACTCGAATGTGCTATCGACATGATTGAATTCGCGATGTATACAGATACAATCAAGGTTTAGAAAACCCGAGTATATGAATTACTAGAAAATGACCATATGTGTTATCTTTTCAAATGCATACCTAAGGGTGTGCTATATATATATACACTACGCGTTTGTCCCTTCTTTCCTCGAAATGGAATAATAATCCAAACATACAGGACTATCAGAAAAAAAATATATCTTATGCACTTTATCTTGGCTGATTTCGAATTCCATTAGGACCTAAAAGCAACAAACGGTTAACAAATGAGGGGATGACAAGCATAAATCAAGTGATATGCATAAAAATGATATCTTTTATAAAGTTGAACAATCATATAGATACCAAACCATGATATAAGTGATTTACGTGACATCAAAATATATATGATTTGTGTTAATGGAGCGGGTCAAATTTGGTATCTTGAAGGAGATCTACCTAAATTGGTCTATACAAGATGTTTCGATCGGCGCTCCGCGCCCGATGTGGTTTGATGGCAAGTCGTTGGAGCACTGCTTGAATTAACACATTTAATAAATCTGACCTGGAGTTCCTGAAATTCCCGTGTGTTTGCTCCAATCCATGTCAAGTATTGATCCACATGAAGACCCAAACATCATTGCAACACCTCCTGCAATTGACCAAAGCAAACAAATCTGGGCACATCAGAGGCAATATTAGGAGTGTTTTGAACTAAAGGAAACGATGGATTGGCAGAATTATCATAACCTAATAGAACACCCAGGAAAGTCAGCAGTAGAACATCCAAACCCATAATTATCATTCGATTTAAGGAACTAAAACATGAAGTAAAACATCCAACCACCCAAAATTGATCAAAATGCTTACAAATCAGAGAGTAATTAGAGACACAAACCAAACCCAAAATCATACCTGGAACTGAAAAGGGTGACACGACCAAAAAAATTATACATTTAAAAGAAGATGCAACCACCAAACAACATTAATTCAGTACCCAGTTGAAAAAAAAAACCCACATCCAACCAAAATAGCCATGAAAAATCGATCCAAGTACAACACCCCAAACATCAAACCAAACAAAATTAAACGAAACCAACTATTCAAAACCCAAAAAACATATTCCAAAATCAAAGGCACTCACCAAGCAGAAACTCCATGAGTCCCACTTTCTTAGCCGACAAAAATAAGTTAGGCAAGCTTTAGAACGGGTCAAATGGGTCGTACATGTTAAAAGTACATAAAAATATTTACCTTATCGTGTACTAAAGAGGTGACACGTTTTAACTTGTTACCCATTGCCTAATCGTGTACTAAAAATGTGACAAACATAATAACAATAATATTACCTATACATATACTCACCTGCATGCACTTGTATATATGAAAAGGGGCCAGCAACTGCAATGAAACACTAATGATGCATCAGATTATATCGGGGTCTAATTTTATACAAATACCAACCCTTTTTGAAAAAAAAAATATGTTTGAAAGGTGAGTATTTATAGCAAAGTGCCAATAAAGACAACCACTTTGATTCTTCCCTATATTTGTATAAAAACTAATCATCCTAACATCGTGAAAAATTAAACTTTCATTCCTGGTGTAACATAAAGAAACCCTTATTCACAGATACAAATTTCCAAGACTGTTCAATATATATTTAACAATCTGATGACTATTATTCATTATAAACATTGTTCACGTGTATGTGTATGTGATGTGAATTAATGCAATTTTATTATTACTATTGGTTTTCTTTCAATTATGGTTCTATTACAATTTGTAAAAATTGTAAAAGGACGTTCCTGTCCTTCACTTAGGAACAACTAACTGGCTTTCATCTTCTACAACACCCACATTCACCACCAAAATTGCAAAAATTATAATGTCCAAACCCCTTAACTTGTACCAATTGATTTAGTACTCTGAAACATAAATCAGAAAATAAAATCCAAAATCCTAACAATTGCCGTGAACCAAACTGAATTAGAAGTAAACGTAAATGTTAGATTTTGATTCCCGCAACAACAGTGTATAAATTTCAGTAATCAAGAGGTTAAAGATAGTGGAAACTTACATTAGAAAATACCACCTGAAAAAGCCAGAGATAGTTCCAATTAACGGTGCGGAAGCTACAGTATTTAGAACTCAAATTTCTTCAGCACGAACCCATAAACTATCACCGTCGGTATGCCACCGTTGACGCCACTGGTTTGTATTTTTTTTTAGATTGCTAACCTGGTACGTTATCAAAGTGCTGATGTTGGGTACAAAATACAATGATAATATATTTGATCTGATATGCCATGGTTATATCATAAGAATGCTACCATTAGGACAGCCATTAATATTAGACTTGTCTATGCATTCAATGAGTTAGTTTCTTAATAATAAATGCAGTCACTACAAATGCGCTTTTAAGCATATGAGAAGCTTATATGAAAACATCCATTTCGTGAAATAAATTAAAAGCAAGAAAACTTGAGAGCGTGGTAACTTGATCAACCTACAAATAGTACAATTGCAAATTTGTTGTCTTATAACTGATTTAGCTCAACAACTTAACCAAGTACCAGTATGTTGATGTTAAGAGGGAGATGCACATTTCAAAAAGAGCTTATAATAATATAAAACAAACAACAGTTCACATTACATGAACAATTCAACTACATCTTTTCTTAAATTAAAAGAGTAATACTTTGTATAACATAGTAATACTGCAGCTTGGGATTATTAGAGCCTGGCAGGACATGAAAACAAAACCAAATTGAAACATATTAGAACTTGACAGGACATGAAAACAAAAATAAATTGATACACAGACAGCCTACAATTTTATACATATAAACCATACAAATACCCAAAAAATCCACCAATACAGGACACTTGCTACAAAATTTAATAAAAGCCTATTGAACAACTTTGGAATGATCTTGCTATAACAAACAAAATAGGAATAGATCTATCACAAATCTGAACACTCGATATGAACAACTTTGAACATAATTGTTCATGTCATCAAACCCTAATCCGAAATACATATTCAGAGACATACCTAGCCTTCCAGAGTGTATAAGGAAAGCATAACCCGTTGGCATCGTCCTCCCCTGGTAGAAAATTGTGGTTGTAATCCAATCCCTGAGTAGATCTAGAGAGAATACAACATGAGAAATGAAGAACAGGAGACCACTCATGATAATTTTCTGAGCTTAATCAAATATTGCCCCGTTAAACTCAAATCGACACCAATATAAACCGTAGAAGAAACACACCTTTAAAGGAGTTGTAAATCTCCGATCCATGGTCTCTCTATGACATCGCCGATGGAGCAAATGGGTGTTGAAATTCATCAAATTTCAGCGTCTGGCTATGTGAGCTTTTTGCCCTAATTTGCTATAATTATACCATTACATGTCAAAAATCCAATTGAAGCTGCCTGATTATTCCATCAAGTGATGACAGAGGGAAAGAAGCGCACACACCTTTATATATGATTCCCAATCCGGAAGAACGCATCGACCATACGCGGTCTTCAATTTCTTTATAGGGGCAAAATGATATGAGAATTTGAGCAAGGAAGAATGAGATGTGGAAAGGAAAGTGATGATAGGGAAGAGAGGAGATGGGGGTGTGAAAGAGCCGGTAGGGTACATGGAACACATCATTGTCTCGTAAATCACTGATTCGCAGTATCGTCTACCATCATCCTTCGTCGCCGCCTATCACCATCCTCACTGTTCGACATCATCTTCAAGTAACCCTACACAGAAAAATTGATGAGGCGATTAACAGATAACAAAGCCCAACAAAAGAGATCTTAAAAGAAAAGGAACCCGTATTCAACACCATCGACGATTTAATCTTATGGATCTTCCGGATCTTCTGGTTCTACAAAACACACAAAATACAAATCAGAGTAGAAATCAGCGAGTAAATGAAGTGAAAGAAAAAAGAAGGTATGTGAAGTGTCTTGAAGAAGGCGCCGCTGGATCTGGATTAGATTGTGAGAGTGGTGAGGGAGGGCAGATGAAGCAACGTGAGGTAGAGTATGATATGAGTTATCTCGTATAAAAAGACATATACACCCTTCAGTATTATAATCACATAAATTCCATAACCAATAAAATATTGAGTTTTTAGTGGAAACTAAAGCATTGGGCAGTTGTAGCATATACATCCCAAATATAATATCATATTATATTAGATCTTGGTGCATAAAACACTTGTACACTCTGCATCACTAATATAATATAGCATTCTATTTGATTTTCTAGTTGTATTTTGTTTAGGGTTTTTAATATATCCAACTATGTTAATGTTTTTAAGGGTTTCTAATATATCATATTTAGTTATTATTATTGCCACTATTATTTCTATTAAAATTATTATCATTTGCAACTATTGGAAAATAAAATAAAAAAAAGAGAATTATCTAGGCCAGGGTTATATCATATGAAATTGTAGTTTCTTTTCTTAATAACCATTACATAATATTTGTATATAACTGGAAGTAAGTTTGAGCGCGTTGTGGTAGAGATGTAGCGGGTGTATAAAACACTCACTTAGCGTGGGCGGTATATACCACTCGGGTAGTGGTATCCGGGTAGTTAAGTTATTCGGCTATAAATCGGGTATCATACCTTCTCCTTCGGCTAGTTACATTTTGGGTAGTGTGGATCTAGAAATCGGCCACTAGTAACCGAAGAAACCCAAGTATTTTTGGACCGTTTTTTTCCAACCGTTTGTTGTGCAATGGCTAGTAGTTCCTTTTTCTATACATATTAATTAACAATATAAAAACTCTCCCTTTCACCCCCATTTTATACCATATTTGCCACAATCTTCTGCATTTCTCTTCTATATTTTTATACCCACTCTCAACTGGATCCAAGAAAAAGGAAGTCACCCGCTACCGCCAATAAAAAGTTTCGACCGATAGTCCCAATGACAACCGGTCAAACTTCTTCTTTACCTCCTTCCCAACCGCCACCCGTTTTCTACACACAACCTCCTTCACAGTCGGCGTTTTATCAACAACCATCGTACGTTGATTTGATAAGTGGTCGATATGGATCCCAACCCGATTGTTTTCCGTTACACACTTCGCAAGTTCATAAATGTTCGTCTACAAACCAACAACAATCCATGCACCAAAATAGCCAATTTCGAGATCCACGACGTGTTGGCGATCTCGAATCCGAAAGACGAAGAAGTGGAAGAAGTAGAAGTAGAGGAGGAGATGGAATAAGATGAACAAGAGAATGAGGTGGAAGAGGATGTCGAAGAACTTGAGGTCGATGCGACTCACGTAACGAAGGGGAAGAAGACGGGAAAATATGTCAATCGGACGAGTCGAACAGATTGGAATTCTAATCAAGAGAAGGTTTTGGTGCAAGCTTACATTCAAATAACCGAAGATAAAAAGGTTGACGGCAAACAAAAGGCGGAATCTTTTTGGAATCGAGTTCTTGAACACTACAACGGTTTGATTGGTCGTGATACCGGTCGAACCGTTCATCAAATAAACACAAAGTGGAAGATGTTGAACAAAAAGTTGATGAAGTTTAGTGGGCTTGTGAAACAAAATGTAAGTATATATATATTTTTTTTGTAAAGTTTATTTTTATTTTTTCAAAATATATAATTTGCTTCTTCTAAATACGTAGGAACATCAACGGGCTAGTGGTGCGGATGATATAGACGTATTTGAGAAGACATTGGTCGATTATCAAACCATCTACGAGAAGTGAGGTTTTCATCACGTTGAATCTTGGAGAGTTGTAAAGGATCATCCTAAATGTTGACTTCCGCATATTATTTGACTTTATTCAAATGTTGTTCCTTGTATTCCTATCTAGTTTGTTAGCTAAAATATATGACTAATAGTTTTTATCTCTTTATATATTTTTCTGAATGGCATTGAACATCAACT
>JBCNJP010000017.1:16832802-16858277 GCA_039602395.1 Deinandra increscens subsp. villosa
ATCCTCAAGGACTATTACCCCCTGCCCTTTATTTTAACATTAGAGCCATCACCAAACTTCACATTTCCAGTGATGTTTGTGTCTAATGTAGTGAAGTTTGACCTATTTCCTGACATATGGTTTGAGGCACCATTGTCAAGGTACCACACTTCACTTTGGCAATCATTAGTATCATAATTTGATGAAAAAATGCTAAGCTCATTTAAATCTACCTCCTGGTCCACAACCTGGTTTAGATGGTGTTCATGTGAGTCTTTCATGACCATTAGAAGGGTGGGCTCTGCATCAGATTCCTCAATTACATGTGCCTCCTGATCTTTTACCTTTTGCTTGCCACACTCACTGGCAAAATGTCCAAAATGCTCACATTTGAAACATTTTATTTTTGACTTTTCCTTCTTTCGCCTAGTACTTTTATCCTTTCTTGAAGAGTTTGACTCTGACTTACCATAGCCACCTGCTTTAGCCCCTTTTTCAGACCTGTCCCACTTCTTCTTTGCCCTGGAGTCTTTGTACTTAGACTGCCATTGAGAATAGGTTAACAACAGTTGATCTTCCTTGTTTGTTACAGCTATGTTCTTCTTTGTGGCAGTTCTTTCCTCAAATGCCTTCAATCTCCCTATTGCTTCTTGGATCACCATATTGTCTAAATCCATAAATTGCTCAATGGTGGCAACTATATGGACAAATTTCTCAGGAACTGAGTCCAACAGTTTTCTCATAAGAACACTATCCTCAATTCTTGAGCCCAGCTCTGCTGATTTGGTTGAGATTGCCAATAGTCTACCTGCATATTCATCAATTGACTCGGTTTCTTTCATTTGCATTGTATCAAACTCCACTTTTAATGTCTGCAAACGTGCCTTCTTGACCCTCTCCTGGCCAACATACCGAGTTTTGATGGAGTCCCACATATCCTTTGCAGACTCAAGGTTGGCAACTTGTAAAATCAGATCCTCCAGTAATGCTTGAAGAATGTATGCAATTGCAGCACTATTCTTTTTCGCATTAACAGCTGCTCCTTCAGCTGGTTAAACCACATCCCACATCGAATGAACATTGAAGATGGCCTTCAATTTCACCGCCCAGATACTATAGTTTGACGGAGTCAGCATTGGTACCTGAAGTGGAATTGTGGTGAAATTATCCCGATTGTTGTTGTTCCGGTTGCCTCCTTGTGGATTGTCGCCGTCTGCCATCACTGGTAATCGAGATCTGAACGGAGAAGATCGGGGAGAACGCCTAGGCGAGTTGATTAAACGGTGAATCTTCGATCAAAATTGAGAGGATCAGCGATCCCCCTTTCACAATTTCAGAGATGGAGATTTGAGAGGATTAGATCGATTGAATCGATCGATCAGAAGCCACAAATTGGCTCTGATACCAATTGAAGATAAACGACGAGTAAAATTGAGAAAATTGAGTTGAGAAAAACTTGATCAGAGATTCTTATTCATCACCGTTAACAAACGTACTTAAGAACCTAAATAACAACCATTCACCACCTAACGGCTATTACACGCTCCTAACAAACTTATTAAGACATTTACAAATTACTACCTTGAACTATCAAGAATTACACATATTGAACAAACAATTTAACTAACAGAAAGAAGAAAAATATTAAGAACAAAAATCTCTTTGTAGAGTGGGTGATTTGAACGAATAACCTAGAGAATAAACTAACAACCTAACCATCGAGCTAAAACTTATATTTATTAGGTATGACAACATATAATATGTATATACAAAGGTATTTGAAACAAAAATTAGAAATAGCAAGCCAAAAAAAAATATATACTAAATATTTGAGGACGGAGGAATCGAACACGCAACCTACCGTATGCAAAATTAAGATATATGGCCTGACCTAACCACCAAGCTAAATCATATTTGTGTATAATATCAGAAAACAATTTTAAATATAAAAACGATTTTAGAAAAAAAGACAAAAAATTGTTAGTTAACATTATAGAAGCCTTTGATTTTTAATTTATATATATAATTATAGAAGTATCATAGTTACATAAATATTGATGTGTTTATAATCTAAAAGTGTTTCTTGTATCCGGGACGACTCAACTATTAACGAGGTCTAAAGCAAATGATGAAATTAATTAAGGCTTTTTTTCTAAAGCATATTGTTGAAGTCTAGTAAAACTATTAAATGTCAAAGGTGAATATTAATCTAAAACAACACTTGTTTAAGGGTATGGATAAATGTACAAACTTTAGTTAAAAAGCAGTTTAGTAATGAGGTAATTATTACATTTTTAAGCAGTTTAGTAATGAAGTAATGATTACATTTTTCTTGAAAGTTTTTATTTCTCACTCTTATTTTTTTGGAAAGATGTTTTATATATACGAACACTACTAAATGTACCAAGATGTTGACCAATTATTTTTTTGAATTTGTTCTTTTTTAGTTTTTAATGTTGTATTAAATGTATCAAGCAGATAATAATGATGTCTTTTTTATATTATTTTATTTTTATTTACCCTTAAACTAATTAAAATATTTAAGAATTAAATATTTTATTAATAAATATATTTAAGATTTTAATAAAAAAACAAAAAAGGTTCACGGGACTCTAATAAAAAAATAGTAAATGTAGTAACACTGAGACGAGCCAACTCGGCTCGTTTAAAATTGCGAGTATTATATTGACCATTTCGGTCCAAGGAGTATTTTTATCTTTTTTATATAAGTTAAAATAAAAGTTGAATGGAGATAAATAAGTCAGACTTAAACCAATGTAAAATGTCAAATTAATAGATTCAACCGACCTTGTGTTTTTAATTTAAATTTTGAACGTTAAATATTAGGAAAATGTTATAACAAATAATTCTTTAAATCATACGTTTTGAAAACAAGTAATTTGAATAAAAGCTTCGAAATGATTTTTAGCTTCTATATACTGCTTTATAATTTACTATAACACGTATAGTATATTTTAAGAATCTTTTTAATAAAATATTGGACATGTCTTCAAAAAAAATTTACATGTATATTTTTTTTTTGAACGGCCAAAAATATATTAAAATGGAGCAACTAGCAAGGAGCTAGGATTACAAGGAAAAGATATATGAAAAGTTACACCAAGTTTTCGAATCAATAAAACAAAGATTGCTCCTATTTTTGATCCACAAGAAGGACAAACATTTGATCTCTTCGAAGATTGAGGCAGCGTCTTTGCTCCGATCTCCAAAGACCTTGTCATTCCTAGATTTCCAGATTTTACATGTATATAATAATAAAAATAATAATAATAATAATAATAATAATAATAATAATAATAATAATTATTATTATTATTATTATTATTATTATTATTATTATTATAATAATAATAATAATAATAATAATAATAATAATGATAATAATAGTAATAATAATAGAATGAATCTCTATTTATTAATATCAATGAGGTGTAAACCGCGTGTTGCAGCGGTTTTCGGGTTGTATCAAAGTTACAGTGCATGTTACAAATGTAGATGAAACATAGTGTTACAGATCTAGATGAAACATATGTAAAAGATATTCACATACATAGGTTGAGTATATATAACATTATTATACTTATTAATCGTAACTCTTTTTCTGTTCGATTTTAAAAAGAAAAAATTTAACCTCCACCACATTAGTTTGTATATAACCATTACCCGGTCTTCATACCTTAAAATTATATTAGAACGATTCACCACACGCATTTAATAACATTAAAATTAGCCCCGTAAGTGATAACGTTATATTAAAATTATATTAGAATGATTCACCACACGCATTTGATAACATTAAAATTAGCCATGTAAGTGATAACGTTTATATTAGACTCCTTTAGGAATTTATAACCCTCAAACCAATAAACTATAACAAAATAATTAAATACGAAAAATAGGCATATATAGCCTAGAAATAAATGGGAGTGTAACTGAAAATGTAAGAACATCGACCAGGAGATCGGTTAGGATTTCTCAGAATCCATTGTATTCATCTTTATTCATTCGGGTCTTTAGCTAAAATGTTGTCCAGTTAATACTAATTGCATAATTACCCGTTTACCCGCCCAACCTTCTAAACCCACTAAAAACACATGGATAAGAAATAAAAACATTGAGATCATAACAAATAATATATAACAATATTAGTTCTAAGGCAAAACTAAGTATACCTTACCTAGAAAAAAAATCCATAACTTTCCAAGAGTTGTGTTTGATCTGACAATTTAATTGCGTAATTTGTAGTATGAAAATAAATTGAGAATATCAGGTAAAAATATAAAATAATAAGAGGAGAAAATTATGGCGGAGAAGACTAAAGGCTCGAACTGGTAAACGCAATGTGGTAGCTAAGATTACTATTACGTAGCCGCTGAAAAATATATATAATGTTAAGAAAATATCAGGTGGTTCTCACAACAACTTTTCTCATAATAATAGAAAATATCAAAACTTCTAAACAAAAAAGTTCTCAAAACAAAAAATTTTTCAATTCATCATAACCATATATATAGTTGGAGGTTTGTTGTATACACAACCTAAACATATAGACCTATATAATTTTTTTCACCATTGAATCTTGATGTAATTAATAGTTGTGATTAATTTTTTTTTTTCATTTTTTATCTCTCTAGAAGATAGAAGATTGGGCTTTGCCGGTTTAATTAAAAAACAGGAAGGCCCACGGAATCGAAACTGGGACCTTCGATAGGGATTTCAAGACCTACGACGGTTGGTGTATAGATCATTTATTAAGTTTTTCAAACCTAATATATTTAACTTAGAAATTTTTTTCTCTCTTCTAAAAAGAAGTTACTGATTGTATTATATTGGAATATTAATACTAATAATAGTATTAATGATTATATAATAAAATGTTTGCCGTTTAAAAAAGTAAAAATAAATTTGCTATTAAAAAAATAATGTATAAAATTATAATAAAAAGAAAATATATATCCAAGTGAGAAATGAAATCTTCAAGAAAAATATATGTATTACCTCATTATTAAGCCCTTTTGACTAAAGTTGATACATTTGTCATCTTGTCTTGGTACATTCATCCCCACCTTTTTTAAAAACTTTTAAAACTCGATGAAATTGAATCATTGCAAAATATTCATACTTCTGTAAAAAGTTATAATAAAAAGAAAGTATCTTTCCAATAAAAATAAGACTGAGAAATGAAGCTTTCAAGAAAAATGCAATCATTACCCCATTTTTTTTTGAACGGCCAACGAATGCCCCGGAAAACCCGGGACTATTTACACCAGTTGAGCTCATTCCAGGAAAAATCCATCTCCGCGAGCGGTCGGGTGGTAAAACCTGAGAGCTCAGGGATCGAACTTGTGACCTTACAGCCCCAAGTCTCCCCTCATCGCCAATCATTACCCCATTTTAAGCCGCTTTTAACTAAAGTTAGTACATTTATCTTACTAGTTTGGTATATTTATCCATACCCTTTAATATTTATTTTTTTAAAAGGCAAACGAGACTAATGATTTTCAATGTTTCATTAATTCATAAATGATTAGTTTAGCATTTGATATAAATAGAGTAACATGTAAAAAGTAAAAATTAGTTACCCTTTTAGTATATTTAACAATATCCTTCTCTAATTAACATATAGACATGAAATATGTTACATTGTGTTTTTTATTTATCATAGTATTTAGCTATAATAAACAAATTAAAATTAAATTATATACTGAAAGAATATAACTTTATAAAAAATCAAAATATAAGACACAATGATATGAAAATAAGACACAATGATAAATACATATTACACAATAATCTGAAATATAAGACACCGTGATCTGAAAATAAGACACAATTACGAGTATTAGACACAATGATAAATACATATTACACGATAGCTTGAAACATACGATACAATGATTTGAACATAAGACACAATGCTTTGAAGGTAAGACACAATGTGTCTATTTATTATTTAAAAAACGACACAATAACCAGCAAAAAGACATGAACGCCAAGTGAAAAGACACAATAACGAGTATTAGACACAATGACACAATGCTGCACTACGAAATTGAAAGAGTATATTTTATTTTATTTTATATATAGCAACACTATACGCGTTTTAAAGATAAAAAATGCTCGTTTTTATGGTGTAATATTTAAAAAAAAATTAATGTCGTATGTAAAAGTTATAAAGATTTAAAAAAATGGGGGAACTTTATAAAATATTAACAAAAATTGCTAAGACTAAAATACCCCACATTTAAAAATAATAAAAAGACCCATGTCGTCGCAAAAGCATTCTTAGCCTTCTTAGAAAACTAGAACTTCTTATTTGAACATTTCTCATATAAAAAACTTGTAGAAACTAAGTTTTTTACCATGTAATAAAAAAATTGTAATATCTTTGGTTATCTGATGTGCTCTAAAGTACACATCTATTTTATAGTTAAACGCCCTTATTTGGTGATAGTTTATGCGCTATTTTGTTTCATTTTTACCTTTGTTTGGTGTAGAATGTCATAAACAGGTCCTCAAGGGTAGCCAAAGTGATATTTATGGATTTTAGAAGGTTTTGAGGTGAAAAGTGATGCTCGGAGTTTAACTTCTTTAGCACGTCACGACTCGTTATGATGTAACGACCTGTTACAAGATTTATGCCAAAACCCTAATTAGTTGATGTCTAGTGGAGCTAACGGCCCGTTATGATCCTAACGACTCGACCTCATTTCCGAAACCCAAACTTATGACTATAAATACACTTCTTTCACATCTTTTTGAAGAGTTCCAGAGAGTTCCCACGAAATTAAGTTCTGATTACGTCTATAGAAGCCCAAGAAGTCGATTGAAGATCGTTTGAGTGCCAAACAAGTGTTGAAGCCTTCCTGATCCAAGATTCGACAAGTTTTTTCCTTCGGTTTTGTTGGGAATTCCCGAGACCGACGAGTTCAAGATTTGGTTAGATGAAACTCAACGTACCACTTACCGTTTAACCGGTCGCACAACACGGTGAAGTTTATGACTCGAGACTCTCATTAACCGAAGACTTGGCATTAGTGACTTTATTATTTATTGTTGTATTATTTATGTCACTACTAGTTGTGTTATTTACTAGATTGCCCTTAGTCTTAGTTGGTTAGTATATATAGTTTGGTCTTTCATTTGTGAAAGACATGTATGCATGTATGAGAGAGAGAGAGAGAGAACATGAATCTTTGAAGTTGTGTGGGTTCATGAACCTAGCATGAGTGGTGTAGGTAAACTTGTAATCATTCAACATCATCTTTGATTATCTATTTATCTTGTTCATCACTACTTCTATATCTTTATCCTCATCATCATCATCACATCTCATAACACCATTGTTGAAGATCCGGTCCTTTATGTTCTTCTTGGTGTTTATTTGTTCTACAAAGACGAGTTACACAAAGTCTCCGATCCGCTTCCGCTGTGCCATCGGGGTTTGGCTTGGCTCATCGACCCCGGTTTCTACAGGTTTGCTTTCATAATGTTCAGATTTGTTATTATTGTTGTTGTTTTCTGTTTAGTAACTATGATTATTATTATTCTTTATACACCGGCCGTGTTGGACACGGGTCTACAAGACTAGTATATATATATATATATATATATATATATATATATATATATATATATATATATTATCCTATATTAACAAAAGACAACTTATGGTACAATCTCTAAAGCATGTTTTACAAGTTAATATTGCACATATGGTACAGCTTTTAAAGCCAAGCTTACAACTATATGATGCATGCTAAAGTTGCTCTTCTTGGCTGAAAAACAATCGGTTCATGGGTTAGCATCCATATTTTTATGGGTCATATAAATTTGTATGTTTCAAGAAATTAGGGCACATTTCTTTTGGTGCTTGGTGCGCCACAACCTCTCTCTCTGTCTGCAAAGATGATGAACCCTATTTTGGTTGAAGAAACCCACCGATGAAAACCATTAAAACTTTCATGATTCAGGTGATGATTGCAGATTGGCGGTCTTCAGCGACTGTAGAGAAGGGTGGTCGAAGCGGTGGTTACGACGGTTGTCTTAGTCCGTCAGATCTGCCTTCCCGTAGATCTGTACTCCAGATCCGTAGATCGGAGTTTTTGATGGTGCGATGGAGCTAAAACACAATACACTTCTTTGAAGTCATGGAGTAGGTGAGCAAGACTGCAAAGAGTACAGTTGAATCTACACCATTTGATTTTCCACTTCTCACCTACTATTATCTTCTTTTCACTCACATCTCCTCATCCCTTCCATGTCTAGAACAATCGATGATTTGCTTTTGTATCTGATTTTAGGGTTGATGGTCTGAAGTCCCATTGTGCACAAATTGAGGGGAAACCCTAATTTTTCTTACTCCTCACCGGGTTTCCATCTTCTCTTTGTTGGTTTTCAATAGCATTGATTTCAATACGCGATTTAGTGTTTGGGCTTAGGTATTCAGGTTTCTTAAGAAGCAACCTCATTTGTCATCGTCTTTGTTTAGATACAAATCTTCAGAATGTTTCTAAATTTGATTCCAGTTTAGATTTTGCTAACTTTTAGTATTTGTTTTTATGATATCTTAAGAACAATTTAATAACAATGCATGGTTTATAAGTTTAAAATCAGATTGATTTAAACATAGGAAACCAAGGTTCTTTTGCTGTGATTATACTACAAGTGTGATTCTAAATGGATGTGTGTTTTGTTTATTGTTTTAGGTGCAGCCTAGAGAAGCTAACTTATGATGATAGGGAATATAGGCTTACTGAGATGTTAAATGCTTTAAATGTTGCTGTTGCTGGCGCAAACGATGATTCAATGAGGATCCCCGGTTAGAGAAGATATATGTTATATTTTTCTTTAATATGATGTTTAGGTCTTTATGGTACTAAAGTTTATTTTGTTTTGTATAGAATGGGAAACATTGGAATTGGATGGGCGTTCAATCTTTTTGGTTGATTTATAAAGTGAAAGGAGTCCACTAACAGTTTGATCTTCAACATCATATTCCGAACCATTAAAAAACAGTAGCTCCACACCTTCAAAAATATGTGATCTCAAACCTATGTTTATAGTAGTGGTGATATTCAGGTTTGTCAATTCTTGAGAGTTGCTCAAGTGTTATGTTTACATGTAAGTCCTACTACAATATATTTGTTTTATTTGGTTATGGTAAAAAGAATGGCATATTATTCGACCATTTCTTTCTTTTTATCCGTTTCAAATACTAGATCTATTATACATATATATATTTGTTTTATTTGGTGGTATGGTAAAAAGAACTTGATGTCGTTGCTTAACATCAATATCAGTTTCGGTTTTCCAGGTACTCTCAAATATCTTTCGACTATATTGTAGATTCAGACTTCTTTGTGAACTCTAAATAAGAGGTACATTTTGATAAGGTATGTATTTTGTAGTTAGTTTGATTTAAATTGTTTCGTGTATATAAAAAATATTTTGCAAGTTTCATCTTTCTTACATAAATCTACCTTTTCAGAGTTAAGGAGATGAGGTGACCAGTCTTCTGTCACGGTAGCTAGCAACACTAAGTTCTTGATCCTAAGTACATGTTATTACATGGTAGTTTTGTTTAAAAATAACAAAGCTTCAATTCAGTGAGTAAACAAAGGAGAGATGTGCACATGTAGGAGGTATGCTTAATGTTTCATCTTAAAAGGTCTAACTTTGACCACAGTACAATAAAGCATTTAAATCTATTAGGTTTTGTAAAAAGTTTCATATATGGCCATTTGGAGTTTGTTCAAATGGGCTGCTACATTTTCTAATTGTTTTGCTAAACGACTTTGTTTGATAAATCTATCAGTTTTATATGCGAGAAAAGCAAATAGAGAGATCCTGACATAGAGGTCACTACAACATGGCTGGCAGGTAAATAAAATTCACTGTTTTTTTTTTTGTGTAGGAACTTAAGACAATGGCAGTTATCTTCCGAAAGCTTAGAATACTAACTCAATACATAATGAATCAATAGGAAAACTTTGTATCCCTATTTAAATAACGTTGGTATGGCATTAATATTATTTTGTTTTTGCATTATAACCTGATCCTTCAAACAAAGTTTGTAAAGTAGTTCCTTTATATAAAGTCAAACTAACATAAGAGACTCTTGATTACATTGCAAAGTATGTGCCATTTATATACTAAATCAGCTTGGCTCAATTTATTATTAAGAACGCTTTGTGGCCCTACTTGAATTTGGTGTTGATTTTAATTAATATTATTATTAATTTCGGTTTATATGATCCGAATCATTCTTGACTGATTGAAAAATTATTGGATATTCGATTTGAATATGAATGATGAAAACATATTCTAATAGTGGGCCATCAGAGCATTGATTGAACTTGATCCGCCAAACCAAATGTGTAAGAAAGTTGAGTTTTTGGAAGTCAAACTCCCATATTATGCAACCTAAAATCAGAAGTTCTGTAAATAATATATGAACCTGTTGTTTACTTAGCAAACTTAGACCACCCACATCAATAAACCACTAAATACCACTAAATACCACCTTTTTGGTCCAGTCAGCATGCCACGTCATATACTTCCCACATACCACAAAACCCACTTTTTTTCCACATCAAGTACTTCCCCACATACCACATTTTATTTCCACATCACCATTTTATTTAATCTTTATTTTAAAAACTAGTTAACAAATTAATTCTTTTATTTAAAACGTATATTTTAATTATTTAAAAAAAAACTTATCGACATAATTAAAATAATATTTTTTTTATAAAATAAATAAATAAATAAATATTTATTTAAATTTTCATTCATTATTATTTGAATATTAAATCATTTAAAATAATAATATTTAATAGCCAACGGCTAGTTTTTCAAACTTAGATATTTTAGCCAACGGTTAGTTTTCAAAAGGTTATAAATAGAACTCAGATTCACACATCTAGTCTCATTTCACCACCATCAACCAACCTCTACCACCACCATGTCTAGCACACCTCCTGAAGATGTCTCAGAGCACTACCGGATGTTGTGGTTAACCCGCTATGAACAACAACTTCCACCACCACCACCACCACCTCAAGCTCAAGTACCCAACCAGTTCAACCACATCCACAATCACCTCCACCAGCACCAGCACCACCACCACCACCACCATCATCACCAACCACCACCACCTCCACCTTACCAACCACCACCACCTCCACCTTACCAACCACCACCACCTCCACCAATCACCCAAATGAACAACCTCCACTGCGGCGAGTCAAGCAATGCTGCTGCAAGAAGAGTACGACAACGTCGTGTTGGTCGTACACCATCCCCACCATTTGTTGATGATGACCATGCTGAAGAGTGGGAAGCACTCTTTGAGTTGGAACGGGAAGCAGAAGCTGGGATGAACATTGAAGATGTTCACAACGTTGATGATTTTGAGACTTAGTACTATGGACAAGTACACTATCCAGAGGACTACGTCTCAGATGGATACAACGGCTACTCGTCTGATAACTCGTTTAATGGTTAATAATCTACGTGTGTGTGTAATGGTTAGGTTGTCTGTTTAATGTTTGTTTTTCAGTTTGAATAAGTAGCTTAGGTTGTTTTTTTAGTTTGAATAAGTAGCTTAGGTTGTTTTTCAGTTTGAATTAGTATCTTAGGTTGTCTGTTTAATCTAATTATGTTTTAATTGAGAACTCAATAACATATTAAACTGAAGTACATAAATTTCAAACCACTAAACGAAATACAAGATTACTAAAAGGAAATACAACTTATTCAACTACCGAAAGGAAACACAACTTATTCAATAATTGAAAGGAAACACAAACAGATTCAAAGTAAGGCCTTGGATATTAAAAAAAAAAGAAAATTGATTTATATTTTATTTAAATTAATAAATGTTTAAAATAAAACATACAAAATTGAGTTTTAAATATATAGCCGTTGGATATTAAAAAAAAAGGGAAAATTGATCAGCTGGGACCCACTAGACGCGTATGTCTTCGTACGTAGGTACGTACGTACGCCTCCACGTACGTACGTACGTCCGAGGCTAAAAACCACCGATGTAGGTGGTCTTATATTACTAGAACCTAAACTTAATGTTTAGCTGACTTTTAATATTAGTCCATTTGGTTGGTGTCAAATGGGATAATTTAGACTCTTTAACCAGACTTTATTTAATCTTTTACATTTTTCTCTTCATATTTTTACACCCTAATTTGATGATTATATTTATTTTGACTATCTTATTAGTTTGAGACCCATAGTTGCAGGAGAGAAGAAAAAATTGCAGTAGAGAAGAAAAAAAAGACCCCCCACCCCCACCCAAATATGAGACCCTTTTGAAGATTTGACCATCCTTGAAGACTTGGTCATCTAAAAATTTACAACATGACTAAAATATATGTTGAGGAGCTCTATTTTTTAGTATTCTATTCTTGGATCAATAGTGACTATACGATGTTGCTCTTCATTTCAAGTAAGCATTTCTCTCTCTTGGGGATCATTAAGAAGTCACCAACAAAATATTGAAACTAATTTTTCTTTACTTCTTTGTAACGTGTTGCAGCTTCAGTCTACAGAAACGTAAGTGTCAAGAGAACTTCAAACTGGAGGAATGAAAATCTACTGTAGTAGAATCATGTAAGAAAAGCAAATATAAAGGTAATTTCAACCTGTTTACTACTAAATAGAAAATTTTCCTCTGTGTGAATGCTAATGGGTTAAATGGGTAAAGTTAAGAAAATACTTATAGAGTTTAAGGCTGTATATTTAAAGCATAAAAGTACACCTGCAAAATATGTTTTTAAATATATAAATCATTTTGTTGTATATTTTACCAGGCAACATACATCACACATATAATGACAACTTTGAGAATTATAAAACATAGCAACATACTTTAGTTATTTTACCAGTTATAGCAACCATGAGACACTTTAGTTTTCTTTAATTGGTAAAAAAGTTGTAATATGCATCATTATATAGATAGAGGGAGACATGTAGCTTATTCAAAGCAGAGAAGAAAAGATGGTTTTCAATCCCTAAATCGTCAATTAGAGTTGTAAGGTATGGTATGAGGTAGGAGACGACCTAAAGATTCAGTCACCAAACCTCACCTGCTCTAAACTATGATGCTATTTTTGTTAATCTTCAAATGCTGTTATCGGTAATAATATGAATTCATGTTGCTGTGAACTTAAACATCCCTTTTAAAGTTTGTATGTGTCAAACTTGCCTGACCCATTTTCAACCCGTGAAGTCTTTGTGTTTAGAATTCCATGCTTGATAATTATGGCACTGAATAAAATCAAATTATTGTTATAGTAGCTAAATGCTTCATTTTGTGACAGGGTAAAGTACCTGTAACAATGGCTGATGGATTACACGACCTGCAGATACTTTTACTCTTTCTTGGCATCTTATATGTTTCTTAGAATGCTATTACTGTGGCCTTCTCAGGACTAAAGGTACAGTGCAATTTAAGTGTTTTACATGCGTTCACGACACGAGTTTTGCAGGGCCCGTATCTCATAGTTTTGCTAAATGACTTTCTAAAACGGTTCGGCTCCGTCGCGAAGCGCGGGTCGACCCACTTGTATATATATATATATATAGGAATGGTAATTTGCAAACCACTCTGAGTTGGGAAAACTTTCGAAACTTTTCAAAAACGGGGTAAAAAAGTTTTTTTTTCTTCAACTTTTTTTATGGTGATTCTTTAGTTAATAGTCTATCTCTATGTAAAAAAAACAAAAAAAAAAACGTCTAGGGAATTTTTTGTTAAAAAAAATCTCAAAAAACAGTCTTGTTGCATATGTAACACTCTACATATATGTTGGTTATATATGTAACAACACGGACTTGTTACATTTAAAAAAATCCCTAAGGCGTTTTTTTGATTTTTTTCACCTAAGGGTAGCCCATAACCTACAAAATCAACATAAAAATATTGATAGAAAAAAAAACTTTTTTTACCCCATTTTTGAATTGTTTTGAAAGTTTTCCCAACTCGCCTATATATCTATATCTATCTATCTATATATATATATATATATATATATATATATATATATATATATATAGGGTTAGGTTCAAATGAGAACTTTCGAGAACCATTCTGAGCCACTAATTTTCAGGGGGGAAGCATTCAAATTCATGGGGGGGGGGGGGGGGAGTTCCATATATATAAACTAGTGGCTTAGAATGGTTCTCAAAAGTTCTCAAACCAAATTGGTTCTCAAATGATCATCTCCATATATATATATATATATATATATATATATATATATATGTTGAAAAGTTCATTGTAAACACCCCCATAAGTGTAAACATGTAGACACTTTTTTCAACATTAGGTCTCTTGATCTAATGGTTGTGATTAATTTTCCTTTCTCTTTTTTTCTTTTTTCTCATTATTTAGAAAAGTTCACATGTGATAAAGAACTATTTCACATTCGAAAGTGTCTACAATGAACCTCACCCTATATATATATATATATATGTATGTATATATATATGTATATTCGCAAGGAGAAGTTACCGTTATTAAAAAAAAAAGAGGTTTGAATCAAGTAAAAAAGAAGGTTAAGCAATCAAATATTTTTTAACACATTTTGTGGTGTCGACACAATATAATTTGAAACTTTAATGGAAATGCAGAAATCAATGTTTTGAATAACTTAATATAAACAATTCAAGACAGAAAAACGGATTAAATAAAGAAAGGAAAAATAGTTTTTAATAATACAAGTTTACCTAGTTGGCGGATAATAATACGAGTTTTGAAATTTCCTCACAATAATACCAGTTTTATAGGTATTGGATTCTAATGATACACCGTTAGTTTTTTACTAACGGTGTTAGTTCCTCACTTACGTGGCATCTGTTGAGAGACTTTTTTGTAATTTCTTGAAATAGAGGACTTATTTTGTAATTAAATAATTTCTTAATCATATTTATTAGGTTTTGAAAAAAGAAAAAAAGAAAAATAAAGGACGGTCGTCTGAGTTCCCCACAACAGCCTCATTCGCCTACCTTCTCCGACCTGAATCCCACGCATCGTTCAACAATCACCTTGCGTTGGAGCCACTGAAGAAACTGACTAGCAGCGAGTAGACGGACCGGAAAACTCAGTTAATGTCATCGCCGCTCTGATTGCCGTCGCAACATCTCGAAACTCGAAAAAGAAGATCGTCCAGTTCGAAATCGTGAGAACCGCCGGTAAACTCCTCGCCGGACCGGAAAACTTAGTTAACGTCATCGAAAAAGCGATGAAGGTAGTTGAGATGGTATCCGACCACGTATACGGAACCGCAAATCACCTCAGTTAATCCACAATAATTTCGATATTTATTTGGAAGTTAAAAATTAGGGCTAATTTCATGTCTACTGAACTGAAACATATTCGTCCTAAATCGTTGAGTGTTGTTAGATACTTGGAGCTGATTAAAGGTATGGTTGCGTGTGATTTCATTTTCAGATAAACACAAACCTCCATTGTTGTTGTTAGAGCCATCTTCCTTCAGTCTGATTAATTGGTTAAATAAAGTCATATAAATGCCACGTCAGCAACATACTAACATCGTTAGTAAAAAACTAACGGTGTATCATTAAAATCCAATACCTATAAAACTGGTATTATTGTGAAGAAATTTCAAAACTCGTATTATTATCCGTCAAATAGGTAAAACTTGTATTATTAAAATCCATTATGTATTGTATTCCCGTGAGGAGGACCTATTACACAAAAAAAAAAAAAAATTGCACGTACTCTCACGTAATTGACTTAAACATAAAATAAAATTGTGAAATTTTCTTAAAAAAAAGGAGGGACATAGGTTGTGCATATAGATTTATACAACTTACCCCATAACTAGGGGTGTGCAGAAATAACCGAAATCCGAATAAACCGAAAAACCGAACCGTATCCGTATCCAAATAAACCGATCCGAATTGTGAATTTGGTTTACGGTTTGGTTTCAAACCGTATCCGAATTGTGAATTCGGTTTATGGTTTGGTTATGGTTTTTGATTTTATTTTTATTTGGTTTATTTGGGTTATTTGGTTATCCATTTAAACCGAATAAGATTTATATATATACATATATATATATATATAATATATAATCGTTTTTTATAAATCATTTAATAATAGGGTTTTTTAGCCCACTTAGAAAGTTAAAAGTTAAGCCCATATTAAAAGTTAAGCCCATATAATGACCCAATCTAAAAAAATTGGGGTTAACATTTACGTATAACGTACGGTTGTTTTTACAATCGTGATTGACGATTGAGAGGCTTCGTCCTTGCAACCTCACCTGTTTGTCTTCCCTTCCAAGAATCACAGATCAGTACAACTTACCCCATAACTAAGAACAATTATGTTTAATATAGAAGAAAACATGTGGAAAAGCAACGTAACAAAAACAATTTAAGAAAGAAAAAACGGAATAAATAAAAAAAACATGTTATGCATTGTATTCCCGTGAGGAGGACCTATTTCACACACACAAAAAAAAAGTTGCACGTACTCTCATGTAATAATTGGCATAACATAAAATAAAATCGTGAAAATTAAAAAAAAAAAAAAGAGGGAGAAAATGAGTTGCATATAGATTCAAACAACTTACCCCATAATAAAGCTAGAACAACGTACTATGTTTAATATTAAAAAAAAACATGTAGAAAAGCTTTTATACAACAGATAGAAAGGCTTGAACTTGGACCAACAGAAACCAATACAAAGGACATATCATTGTGGCGGATCAACATATTTGTTTGAATCGTCGGCGCATATAATATGATCTTAAAGAGAATAGAAAAAGTAAAAAAATAAATTACATATACCTTGAAAAATAATTATATATTTCTTTAAAATATAAGTTTTCAATACATAATGTATAATGTTCTTTAAGCCTGATTTGAGGATATAAACAATTTCTCAAATTTAAAGGGATATATGCAAATGCCTCAAAAAAATATCAAATATCAGTACAAGAGTCTCGAACTCGGTTATCACACCGAGTCGAGCTTTTAAACAAAGCATGCTACCTAGAGGTGCACAAATCGGTTAACCAGTTATAAAAAATGGGCCGGTTTTTGGTAGAAAAAAAAATGGTTCTTTGACTACACCAGTTCGGTTGCTGGAAATCCCTAACCTATGTAACCGATTTCGGTTATAAACCGGACCGGTTAACCGGCGAAGAAAATTATAATTTTATTTATTATTTATTTACTTTTTTTTTTTTTTTTGTAATCTCGTGGTCTCCTAAAACATATTGTCATAACTAAATACAAAAAAAGTTACATTTTCTTTTTGAAATAAACTTACATTTATGTTACTAAACACTTCACATTGCTAACTTACTAAACGAGACCCTATATTTGCGAGCATATTCAATAGAGACTCCGATAATACCTTCATCAAGGTCTTCCCCGTGAATGTAAGAACCTCGCAACAACCTAATCCGTTGGTGGTGTAGGTCCCAAAATTAACCAAACACGATATCAAAGATCTCAATCAACGTGCGAAATTCATTGATTGAGTGATTCAAGAATGGAGATGAAGCATAAATCGAAAATCACAAGAGTTAAACGACAAAACCTGAAACAAAATGCACATGATTAATAGAAATCGTCTGGTACACTTGTGATATTCAAGATTTCCATGTTCCTAGCTCTCTCCACGTTTTCTAGCTCCCAAATGGCAAACCCTTGCTAATGAGGCATAAGGGTATTTATATACTCCACATCCTTATGCATACAAGGCCTAAATGCCCAAGCCCAGTACACTAACACCTAATATAATTTATTAATCATTGCAAGCCCACTAAACCTAGCCCAACCGTATTTAATATTACAAGCCTCAAATTATACCCTTACAATCTTCCCCTAGGCTTGTGATATTATATATCTTCAATCTTCCAGCTTCATTTTCTTCTTCTTGACTGGCTGGTGTAGGTGGTGAGAAAAATTCTTTATTTGACAATCTTCATTGGGCTTCACAAGAGACTCATGGAAATTTCTCTCAATTAGCATCAGCTAGAACTTTTTGAAATGAACAAGTAATGAGAGGAGGATTCTCACACACTTGCTTCTCTTGGGTGAACTCTGGTTCTGCTGAATCTTTGGTAACTATTTTCAAATGCCTTTGAATTTAGAGGATAAAATTGGAAAAACCTCTATCTTTGGCAAACTTGGTTGTTGATCTTATGACCTTATGATCTTTGATTGCTCTGCACCTATTTTTAACTTCCCCTCAACTTGTGAACATATTCTTTTAAAATCTTTTGGAATCTTTTGGAAGCTTTAATAGAAACAGAACCAACAACTTCCCTTAAACAATAGCTTTCTTCAGATATGGAAGTCTTGTCCGGCTGGTTCTTTAACTTGAGCAGAAACAACAACTTTTTATCATCACAATCATCAGCTTTCTCCTCTTTCAATCGTCAACCTTTCTGACACAATTAAAAAAAACATACCACCAGATATATGATGATTGGTCTCTGGTTAGTAGGTGAATAACATTATTTTAACTAAAAACGCTAATACAGTTTACGGGTTTCCTATAAAACTTCCCCTTAACCCAAGACCTCTTTTAACTTCTCCTTAGTTGAGCGTTCCTCGGCTAATAACTTGCCCTGAGATAATGCATATTATCTTTTCTCCCTCTAGGATGGGCATATTATCCCCCCCTAAGATAATGACTTCCATTGAGATAATGCTTATTATCTCCCTATTATCCCTCTTTCTCCCCTTAAAAATTAGGTACATTATGGGGGGAGCACATCGTCATGCACAAAACCCATGCAAACACATTAAAGCTTCTTTAATTAACCTGGCTAAGACATAAAAACAATAATAAAAACATACAGACTCACACAAGATAAATAAAAAATTAAACATAAATGAACCATGCCAAACATGAGAAGGTTTCTAAGGGATCAAACGGTATGAATCTTGAAAAACCGAGGTGGTGGGCAAATACCTTGGTTGCGGAAGCGGATCGAGTCTTTGTGTAACTCGTTTTTGTAGAAACAAATGAACACCCGGATATGAACACGATGGTGTTTGAGATGTGATGATGATGATGAGCAAAGCTAGTATAAACATGATAGATGAAGAACAAGATAGATAGATAAACAAGGTGGAACGATAAATAACTAAAGATAATCGAATGATTACATTTTACCTACCCCACGCATTCCCGGGTATCATGAACTTACTAGGTGAGTTCATGAACCCTCGACAAGCTTCAAATAACCATGACTAACTCTCTCTACACTCATACATGTATCATCAAGTCTTTCACATGAGAAAGACTTACTATTTATAATACAAACTCACTAAGGGCATAATAGTAAACTACCAACTAGTGACAATATTTAAACAATAAATAATATTCACTAGAGCCTTTTCTTTAGTTGAGTCTTGTGTCTTGAGTTGTCATGTTCTTCACCATGTTGTTGCGACGATAAATGTTAAGTGGCCGTTGAGTATTGATCACATCTATCCAAATCATGTTGGCTCGGTATCTCGATTTCCAACAATCTCCCCCTATTTGGTAGATGGTATACTCAACACTTGTGACATTGGTTCTTTGTATTCTTGCATCTTAACTTCAAGAAAATCTTCAAGTAGTTTCAAATCTTTTGTTCTTCCACTACTACAAAAACTGGCTTTCTTGACGTGCATTGCGTGTCAAGAAAGGGCCTTCTTGACACGCAAATGCGCGTCAAGGATGCGGGGGTCAAGAAGCTTCTTGACACGCAAAATGCGTGTCAAGAAGCTCTTGACGCGCGAACGATGACGCGCATTTTATGACGCGCATTGCGTGTCAAGAAATGGTCTTCTTGACACGCAAATGCGCGTCAAGGAAGCCGGGGTCAAGAAGCTTCTTGACGCGCAAAATGCGTGTCAAGAAGTTCTTGACGCGCGAACAATGACGCGCATTTTTGCGCGTCAAGAATGTTTTTAAAAAATTAAAAAAAAAACATTTGTTTGTAAATCACTAATTTCCACATTAAATGGCAATTAACCTCAATACAAAATATAATACACTTACAACAAAATAATGCATTTTATATATATATAGTAAGCATTACAAACTTAACATGAGTTTACATGAAAACCTTGGTCCTTTGATAACAAGCATTCTAAAACTACACAATATGCCATCTGTCCAGCAACCAAGAAGCAAGTCTTTCAAGCACTCCCACCTGCACGAAACTAAGCAAAATTTCATTACTAAATTAATCATAACCTCCTTTCTCGTGGCTACATTAATCATGACATAATTTTGACATGAAACAATTTTAACCTATTGCCCAATCTGTTCAACCCGCATGTTTAACAACAACTGGAAAAGAGTAACTTACTTTAATACTCTTGTTATGCATGGTCTTGGAGCTGTAGGACACATACGACACTTTAGTAAACGATTTATTATGTTCATACCAGCAGTTGTTTCTTCTTCCCCCTACAACAACCCTCACCCCAGTTAAATTAAAAAGAACATGAATTAAACCTCCTATGAGTGATCAAACCTGCCTCATACCTAAATCTTGACATACATACAAAATATAGGTAAGGATCATGAGAAAGCTCATACATGTAATATGATGTACTATAAACATCATCACCATGCTGCTGCAAATCTGAAAAGAAAGAAAAGACACGTACAACAAACTATTAGAATGCAATTTCAAATGATACACTGCATAGAGATATTACTATATCAACCCACTAAAAAGAACTATTATCACTAAACGCACATGTTTATCAAAAATTTTACAAGATTCTATTATCTACTGAATCCATAAAAGAGCAAATTTAGTAATCATCTTTCCATCTATCTAACATAATAGTAGACAATAATTTTGAAGTAAAAGAAGAGGGTTACTTGTCATCAGACAATAAGACCTTATAAATTATAAACCATGCTCAATGGTGCCAAAATTTAGATTCAATTCACTGGCTTATAAGATCTCATCAGACGGAATACATTTTACAAACTCAATCTGATCGCTTTAAATCCAAGCATTCCCTTAATATTTATATTTTCTTGTTTATGTTTACTTGCAAGATGAACAATAGTTTTTGTTTGGTAATTTAATCAATTTCACAGATGTTGATTTATAAAGCTTTGTAAACACTAGTCTTGGTTAGTAAAATGGACACAATATACTTAGTTTGTCGTCTATTCTCATATTCTTCGACCCATTTAACCCATTCTCTTGTTATATATATTATTATTCAACCCATTTGGGATAAAACTCGACCCAAGTTAAATGATAGCAAAACTGCAGGTAAGGAGGATATGATCATTAGTTTCCAAGTGAGAAGGAAAGGAAGCAAACCATGCTTGAACCGTGACATTCCTTTTGCAAATGACATCAGATTCATAAGTGCTAGATTTATAACTCCTGCTTGACTCCTTGACTCCCTTTTTAACAATAGGGGTGCTTTCTTAGGTGTCACACAACTATGATTTTAACATAAAGAACATTAGTAACACTTTAATAAAATATTTAATCAAACATTACCATAATCTTATAAAGTAAGTATCATCGTTTAGAATTCACAAAAAACACCAATAGACTAAAATCCTTATTTTAAACCATTAGTAATCTTTCTAAACTTATAATATAAAGGTTAAAAAGTTTGTAGCTTGACAATCAAAGCCACTAAAAGTATAACAAATAAACTTTTAATATGAGCATAAATCTGATTCTTAGATTAATGAGGTCTATAAGGTTGCATAACAAAGGCTTAAGCATTAAACTAACAGGAAAACTTCAAATATATATATATATATACACATATACATATATGCATACATATATATATATATATATATATATATATATTCAATTAGCAAAGAAGTTTAACCAATTGTTAGAAAAAAAAACAAATCAGAGCAAGAAAATCAAGAAAAAAGAAGAAACCATTTTAGTGATGAAAAAGGAAAATGCCACTTATTTAAATAGATGAACGAAAATTCATTTATTTAAAAAATAAGGGGAGTAATTAACACACATAACAACGTAAAAGTGGATCTTTATACATGGCTTAAGAATAGAACTATAGACATGCACTGGTTATAACCAATATAAATATGCTTGAGGTCAAGATGATAAAATCAACTACTATGAAGTATTTTAACTTATCTATGACAATATATTAACGTCTCCAACATAAAAAGGTTTCATGCTAAATTCATTCCAGTTATAGTTCAGCAAGAATAATGAAAAACATTGTTAAAGACATTCCTCATCAATATCAAGAATAATAGCCAATAATACTGCAGACACACAAAATGGTTAAACGCCGAAAAATCTCTAGGTGTGCCAAATTGGTTAAACATCTAATAATCTCAAAATTGGCCATGGGTTGGGGCAATTTTTACACTGATCATTCATAAATTTAGGAACTCTACATATCTGCACTATCATAAACACATACATATACACCCATAGAGGTCAAATACAACGCCTGAATGATAATAATTATAATATTAACAATGAGAAACAGAAAATAAATAGATGAGAGAGATAGGAATTAACCTATAGAGCTCTAGATCGTCTGTAGCCTCTGCAAATTAAACGAATGGCACAAAAGCTTTGAGTCCTGCATAATCATAGTCAAGTGTAAAAACATTGTCTCCATCCTTTTTACCTTCAATTGTTTTACATTTCAAGTGTAGGCAATCCATGACAAACATATCTATTTGCTTGCCCTCTTTGATGCTGACTGGGCAGGATTTCGTAGTCATTCACTGCTGTGTTAGAATAAAAGATGATAACTCAAATGATTCGAAATAAAATTCTAACAAAAAAATACTATTTTAGTAGTTAATACCCAAGTCACCAAATGCAAAGGAATAATGTGGGTACGATGTATTCACGTTAACTCCATGAGAAGGTTATTTGTGAACTACAAATGAGATAATCCAGGTTATTTATGAGAGCTGTAAATTGTAAAACAAACACATTGAAGACGTATGTTATGATAGAAAATTCTTTACTCATAAGGGCAATAGAACCTTAAAACTGTAATTACAAATCAAGAAAGACGAATTCAGGTCGTAAAAAGCTAGAGAAAGGGGAATTGCCAATGCAATATGAACAAAGAGTTGTGAATCAAGAAACCTTGATTAAAATTTAGATGTCATCACGATCACGGCCACCATCAACTTCACCTTCTACATTAGTGAGTATAAAAGATAAAGAAAAATGAAGAGGAAAACGCGAAACACAGCAAGAACAAACGGTGTGCTCACAGATTGGAGAAAATAAATGTTTACCTCAAAGGCATACTTTATTGCGACACTGGCCGGTGTATCAAATTTCTTGACATTATGGTCAATATATCCTAACTCGACATCAAATTTCTTCTCCTGTTGTTTAACTGTAAATAAACTAACTTTAGTATCAAATTAACAGAGACAAACAACAAATTAGGCGGTGAATAAAAAGGACATTAACATTTTAAATAGCCTAAAATGACATAGGCAGGAAGGTGCCTTAATAACGAAATTTAACCACAAAAAACGTATTCAAACCTACTATTAAGCACAATGAATGAGAGAACCAAGTTTTGCAAAGCAATTCAATCATAAAACTAATAAAAAGAATAAGGTAAAAAGATCAATAAGAGCAGTAATCTTACATACAGTGGATGTTGGAAGATAGAATAGTTACCTTTCTACCCAAATAGCAATGCAACAAAAATTCCACTTAAGGAAAGCAAACTGCATAACAAAAAAATATATATAATTAGTTGCAAACTCTGCTTAAGAAACACTGAAAATCTTTTCACAGCCATTCCTCCATTTGAAGCCCTCAAAAACAAACATAGCGTTAGTTGTTTATCAAAACCCTAATAGAATTATCAACTACAACATTTCATATAAGTCCACACTTACAACAGTAGTGCCAATCGAAAATCAAATCAAAATTGAGACAATAACGATAAACTGTAATAAAATTTGGTTTGGAAACTGATTCTACTTCGATCTAAATCAGAACCCAAAATCAATAAATTTCGGTGTGAGTTACCTGACGAATCTAAACCAATTCAGAAACGAAAAATATAAATCACGGATATGATATGAATTGGAAACTAGGGTTGGAGGAAGAGATTATACCAGCGTCGTCGTTGTCGCTGATGAAAAAATTATATACCTGTTGTACGAACCGAAGAACCCTAGGTGAACCCTAATCGCCGGCACTCACCAAATCGAGTGAAAAAAGGCAAACCAGGGGAGCGAGGTCGCCGTTCTCTCTTGTGATTGAGATAATTGCTTCTGAAGTCACTTACCTTGAAAGAGTGATTGAGATCTTCTATTTAGACGCCACTAAACTGGATCTCCGAGCGAGGCAAGAAGAGAGGGAGATTAGGGCAGAAGCCTGATGGATTTGGAAAGAAATTTGGGGAGCGGGAGTGTGAAATTTAGGGCAAAATTTTGGGGAAAAGGTAGGAAAAAATCGTGTGGGCGGGATCAGTCGATTTTAGGGCAAAATTTAGGCGGGAAAAAAATTATAAAACGACGGCATCTTCTTGACGCGCGTATTTTACATGTCCTCCGTGTTTTTTTTTTTGAAATATGACAGAAATTCTTGACACTCAAAAATGCGCGTCATGAATACTTAGAAATTACCTATAATTGACATTTTATTTTGACACTTCAGGTTTTGCACGTCAAGAATTTTTGAGTGTCATCGTTCGCGTGTCAAGGAAGGCCTATTTTGTAGTAGTGTTCAATTCTCCTTTGTGAAGCTCCGCCTACAATAAACATTCTTCTAGCCTCAAACCATAGGCTGTAAATGTATAGGGTGTTTACAAACTTCAACACAATGGCAAGCTACTTGAGGACTAAGTCATAACTCAAGGTACCAATATTGTTGAAAGTAAACAAGATAAAGGATCTATGAAAAACTCGAGAATTAACTCCACAATTCAACCATCTTGAAATACTTGGCCGAATACCAAACCCAATGCTTTGCACGAAGATAAACCACTTCTCTTTGCTTTCTTTTGCTGAATTGGTTGCAAAAAGTCTCATAAGATCATCACATCTTCTCCCCCTAGACTTGTGCAACCCGTAGCAAAAATAAAAGCATGTTGTTGTTGTAGACAAACCCGGATACAACCGCTTCAACAAAATACCCATGAATTTCAATGAACCAACATCCAACAGTGGCTAACCCATCTTCAACTGTAATGTAGAAAACCCAAACTTGTGCACATCCTTAGTCTTTAATATTGCTCCTAAACACGTCTGCTTATAATGAAGCAATAATAAAAATAGGAATAGTTTGGTATCTACGATGTACCTTATTGTACGATTTAACAAGGTTGCAATGGATTCCCGTGGCTTCATTGAGGTTTGTTGAGGTTGTAGGTTGACAAAAAAAGAAAATATAAAACATCAGCCCAACTATTTTTATGACCCAATCTGTCTCACTTCTGGTCCAATTCACAGA
>JBCNJP010000017.1:16858777-16874955 GCA_039602395.1 Deinandra increscens subsp. villosa
CTCGATGGAGATGTGGAGGTGTCTTCCTCCTCCTCATCATCCCACTCTGAAGGTAGCTACCCATGGAGAACAGGCCGATATGACGATTCAGACAATTTTTCTAGTGGGAGCATGTTTTAAGTTTATATGTAGTTTTTTTTATTATATATATTTGTAATTAATTAACGGATATCACATCTATTGGATTATATATGTAATTGTTTATGTGCTATGCATCCGATGTGTGTTTTAACTTCTTCTTCCTGAAGAATTCTAGTTCACCCGGTTGTCTTCTGCATATATTAGGTTGTGTGACTAAATAGTAGTGTATAAAGAATTGTATTCAACCAAAATGATTTTAATTCACTAGATAATGGGTTTAAATACATGGGAATATCCTATAGACAAGGAACATAAATAACAACTTTGGTTATATATAGTTCATCCTGAAGAACTCTAGTTTATCCGGTTCTCCTAAAGAACTCTAGTTCATCCGGTTCTATTACATATAGTTCATCCTGAAGAGCTCTAGTTTATTTGGTTCATCCTGAAGAACTCTAGTCCATCCGGTTCTATTACTGAATAACTTTTGATCCTGAAGAACTCTAGTTCATCCGGTTCTATTCTTCTTCTTCTCTAATGAATAACTAAAATTGATCCTGTTTAATTATAAATCATCTCAGTCCGCCAAGGCAGTCAAACAGTTGTCTAAAAATGTCATCCGGTTCTGTTCATCTGCTCTCAATCCAGATGAACTCCTTCCCGAGGAATTCTAGTTCATCCGGTTTTGTTCTTCTTCCAATTTACTGAAGAAGTAAAATCTATCCAGTTTATAAATCATGTCATCACACTATTAGTCAATCAAAAAATTATAAAATGTAGCAAACAAGGCTTGAACCTGGGTCAGTCAAAAGAAAGGAACACACTACAAGATTAAGTAGAACCATTGAGACAGAAGTGTTAATTGGTTATATTTTAACCAAAACTTATTTAATTACTCCCATCACATAAAAAATAATTGATAAACAAAATTTGCATGGTTAAAGGTAATAAATAGACACGGTAAAAACATGATTTGCGTGGCTAAAGGTAATAAATATACACGGTTATCGTGGCCTGACCTTTCCACTTCTTGCCACCGTAGCTGGTAGCGTGGCCTGACCGCCTTTAAATTTCCACTTCCCTGCCACCAAAATCTTCTGTACGAACGTATTTCATGATCATAAAGAATCCTCATCTTCTCCTAAAAAAACTTCAATCGGTCAATGGCTGCCTTTGGTAAACAATGGAGGATTAGGGGTGTTAATGAACCAGCACCCTACTACGGCAAGACTCCCCGTAAGTGTATTTTCACTCAACAATGGCTGCAGGTTTTTATTTTTAGGGTTTTATGTTTTTTAATTACTTACTCTCTACTCTGCATTTGGGCTTTTTTACAGGTGGTCGGAGGTTCACCCTCAAGATCCATCACTGCGGCGATTTCCACCGGAATGCCGCCGGCCAGGATGTGTGGAAGGGAAAGGTGGATTATGTCGACTATGTCGACATGCGCACATTTGATTGTCATGATCTGAATCAAATGGTGCAATACCTAAACCACACATCGATTGGCTATTTCCTCATTTACTGGAGGATCCCACCTCTGTCCATCACAAATGGGCTTGAGTACGCTGATTTCATCACTGACGAAGTTGTAGGGGATATGAAACTTCATCTCCAGGGACCAGAGGGGGAGAGAGAGCTGGATGTGTATTTAATCCGGAATAGGGATTCCACCTACACCTCCGAGTTTGGGACCGAGATTGCCGCCTGGTCAAAAGTTGTTTCCTTATGACAACAGCAACAGCAACTTCTTTGATGATGAAGACTATATGTCGGATGCTAGGTCTTAGCTAGTTAGATAGATCTTTGTATAGGATCCTGATGAAAATCTTTGTATATAGATCAATTTATATATATATATATAATATATATAAATATATATATGTATAACTCTATACCTCCATATATTTAGTTTTGGTTAATCCCATTAATGTAGATAGATTTTATCTCAATCATTAAAGTTGATTTTATTCTAAATTTGATTGTTGCAAATAGATTTTATTGTGAATTGATGTGATTTTTATTTTATTGTGAACATGGTTAACCATCCTGAAGAACTTTAGAACTCTAGTTTACCCGGTTCATCCTGAAGAACTCTAGTTCATCTTCTCTCAATCCTCATGAACTCTTCTTCTCGAGGAATTGTAGTTCATCTGGTTTTGTTCTTCTTCCAATTTACTGAAGAAGTAAAATTTATCCTGTTTATAAATCATCTCATCCCACCATATCAAAATCCCAACATATACTAACATAACATATGAATATATACTTCATGTAAGATCACAGTTATGAGTAAAATGGAGGTCTGCTATGATTCATTGAAAATGTGTATGTTATTATAAATGAAAATTGTATGAATAAAACTGTAACAACTTATGTTAACATACAAACTGGAACAACTTATGCAATTGTACACAAATACAGGGATCAACTCTTCTTCCAGCCAAGTTCATCTACTTCCCATCTTGTTCTCCTCTTCAATAGCTTGTAACCGAAATTTGGCCTTGTGACATAGGAGACTTTCATGATAGGTCTGTGTCACTATTCTGCTGTCACTATCACGAATCCTGACAATATCTCGTATCTCATCTTCAGAAAGCCTATTTAGAGCATCTTCTAAGCTTCTAATTGTCTCGCCATGTTCACTGGTGAAAATGTGATACATGTCTGTTTCTTTCTTATACTCCCAATTGGTCACCTGTTTTCTCTTAACCACTTGAAGCCTGTTAGTTGTCATTATTAAATGGATTCGGTCTTTGTCAGCCTGGCTCCATTCTGGATTTGGAACTGTACTATGCCTTGTGAATGACCCATCAGCTCTATAAACTACCAACTTTCCATTCTTATCAACTTCAAGCGTCGAAACAGGATTGTCAATGCTGCGTTGTGGGGCTTCATCTACTTCCCCGTATAAGTCATAAAAATACATCGTTATCCTCAACATTAAGGAGTCCTTTTGTGAACACGTACCATTCATATCACCACGTAACTTTCTAACATCACGCAACTCATGGTCAGTGAGGTTGTACATAGCTTCTTCAGTTGTAAACTTTAGTACCTCATCTGAACTGGTTGTGAACGGGTATAATTTGGCTTGATCATCATACCTTTAGGAGATGATTCTTCTCCTTTCAGCATGGACATCTCTGTATTCATCCTCCTCATTAATCACTTTTCCTTTTCCCTTCTTAGCCAATGACTTCATTCTCTTGGTGGGTGTTTTTTCTTGTGACTTGGGTGGAGATGAGGGTTTTCGTGGTTTTTTAGGTGAGGATATGGAGATGGAAGGGTATGATCAATTATAGGTTGTGGTACAAAGGGTGTGAAGTTGTCTAGTTCTAAACTTTGGTGGAAGAGGCTTTAATGTTACAGGTTTAGGAGGCTTTACAGGTTTAGGCTTTTTTGCTAGTCTACTAGCTCTAGGAGGGTTTCTTTTGGGGTGCTGTGAGGCTAGAGTTCAGTTCAGATCAAAAAATGCACCTTGATGTGTGTGGTTTTAGATATCAAAAATGATGATTTTCGGGTCAAATACGTGGGAAATATATGTTAAAATTGTTAAAATGTGAACGTTTCTGACAAGTATCATGAGTTACAGGTGAAAACGGGCTTGGCACGAAGAACGAGACGAGAAAACGAAGAAATTTGGGAAAAAGTCAAAAAGTCAAAGTTCGGGTCAAAAAGTCAACCGAAAAAGTCAAAGTCAAAATCTGGTCAAAACTGACCCAGGCCGTGAGTTCTAAAGTCACGGCCAAGCCCAGGCCATGAGTATGCACCAACCAGAGCGTCACAGGTAATCCAGGCCAAGAACTAAAAGTCACGGCCAAGAATAGGAAGTCCCGGCCGTGAGTTCCAAAGTCACGGCCATGCCAGGCCGTGAGTTCCAAAGTCACGGCCAGGCCAGGCCGTGAGTCCCAGAGTCACGGCCATGCCAGGCCGTGAGTTCCAGATCAAGCCCAAAACTCATTTTTGGAAATTTTGAGAATTCATCCCCTATAAATAGAGGAGCCATTTCCACCATTCAAATCACCTTGGAGAGCAGAGAAAGAGCCATAGGAAGCCCTCATTGAAGCCATTCGAAGACTTGAAGATTTGAAGCATTCAACGAGGCAAAAGTTAGCGTTTTTCATCATTTCGAGCTTCGATTTGGTATTGTATTTATTTTTAGCCATGAATTCTTGTTTAGATCTGATTTATTCTTGATTAAACATTAACATGGTTGGCTAAACTCATCGTATCGCTTAGGCGAGGCGAATCCAACCATGGTTTGACTTCAATTTTGTATCGGTTTTGCTTATACCTTGCGTTTATGAAGTAGAAGTTATTATTGCTTGATTTGGTTGATGAATTGAATTCCATTATTGTGTCTAGTAATCTCTGGTCTTGTGGAACCCTAACCCTAGCTTGCAAAGCCATCTATCGTTAGGAGACTATTGTATAGCCAAACAACAGAACCTGCGGCGTACGCGTGAACTAGAAATAGTCACGATCATCTGGGAAACCCTAGAATTCGATTAGGAGTCCACCATAGAGTTGGAGTGAGAAATCACTTTACCCTTAGCTAGTAGATACCCTTGCCATTGTCAAGTAGTCAAGCATTCACCGATAACTCGGGTCTGTTCCTGCTTAGTCGTGTCTAGGGCCTACTAGGTCAACCTATCAACCCAATCGTAACCGCTTCACAACTCTAGGACCGTTAGGGCCATACCTATCCTAACCCTTCGACCAGTTGTGAGTTGAGCCACCGATAACTCGGGACCCAGCCTGGAGCACTTCATAAACCGCAACCTTATCAGTACTTAACCATGGAACAGTAGTAACCGTCTAGGGCGTGTCTATAACCCTAACCGTGAACCTATCCATAGGAACTAGGTAAGCCTTGTCTTAGGACGCCAGTTCACCTCAGAGATAAGTTAGAACGCATTACCGGTACATTTGTCAAACCTAAGTTGGAGGAGCCATGCCTAAGTGATCCTTTCCAAATATCTGTTTTTCAAACAACAACTTATTGCTTTCAATTAGATTTCTAAATTTAAAATCAATTTCAAAACAAAACAAAATCCGGCTAAATTACTAATCAAACTGTTTTCAACAAATCCGTGTCCTTGAGGTTCGACAACCCGGTGTTTACCAATACTGTGCTACGCACGACAGGTATACTTGCCTTAGTGTGTTGGTATAGTCCCCTGGTAGATAACCAGTTTATAAATTTAAAATTTGATAGTGTAGAACCCTACTTTTTATATACACTAAACATCACATCACACCTGGTGGTATTGTTTCACCTGTTTCCTTTGAGATTTTGTTCTGTTCATGTATGGTATTTGAATATCTAATTCTCAAGCTATTAATACCAGAAGGATTAATCTTTTTTGGGTCCTCCACCCTCATCTTAATGAAATAGCATTTGAGAAGCTTGAGTTCTTCTTCCTCTGTCATAGGGTTTTCTAGGATTTTCTGTATCTCTTCTTCTCTTTTTATCTTCTCTTGCCTTTCATCAGCATCTATCTTTTCCTTCAGTTTTAATTCACCATTATTACTTTATCATTTGAATAACGTAGCATGTATCCTTCTAGTTTGAATGCCAAGGCCATGTCTCAATCCCTTTTTATTTGTTCAGCTTTCTCAGCATCTGCAAGTGCCTATTTTATCATGTTTACCTCATCTTCAGGGAGATATACCTGTTGATCATCAATGAATGTTGGAGGCTTTGTCTTCTTAACAGCTGCAAACACCTTGTCAGAATCTGATTGGTACTGGGGCATCACCAATTTTCCTTTCCTGAATCTGATTGCTTCAGCAGAAAAATCATTCTCATCAGGAGGTTCAGTCTTTGGCTCCACAGGCTTTGTCTCTTTAACAGCTGCAAACACCTTGTCTTTGACTCCATCTTCTTCAACATCAGCTTCAACAACCTTTTCTGTTTCAGGAGTAGCAGGGGGAGCACTAGGCTTTTAAAACAGGAATGATGGACAGAGATGGAGCACAAGGCTTTAAAACAGGAATGATGGGCAGAGATGGAGCACTAGGCTTTAAAACAGGAATGATGGGCAGAGATGGAGCACTCCTTAACCAAGTGCAGTTAAGAGTATTCCTAATCATCATTTTTCTCATGAAAGATAGAGCTTCAGGAGCTATCTCCACATTTGTGGTTTGCAGATCACTCATCACACTTGTGATCATCTGATTATCAGCAGTCACTTGCACTGGATGAAGTTGTTCAACCGGATCAACTAGTTCAACTAGATCAACATGGCCTTCTTCCTCCGGATGAAGTTGTTCAACCGGATCAACTAGTTCAACCGGATCAACATGGCCTTCTTCCTCCGGATGAAGTTGTTCAACCGGATCAACATAGCCTTCTTCCTCCGGATGAAGTTGTTCAACCGGATCAACATAGCCTTCTTCCTCCGGATGAAGTTGTTCAACCGGATCAACTTGTTCAACCGGATCAACTTGTTCAACTTCATCAACATCTGATGAAGACACCCTGTGCAAGATCCTATTTTGAATTAAATCTACTTTGACATGTGAATTTCATTTCAACGTATGGTTGACAACCTTACCTATCAGTGGCTTTCACAGATTGTCCTGCCTTCAACCATTCAATTTCTTCTCCTTGAGCTCTCACAATTGCACGGAGAGCTGCCAATTCATTTTCAAGTTTTGTACATCGAACCGTCAATTCAGTATGTGTCTTGCTGCTCTCAACTGGTGTGTTGCCAGTATCTTTGAGCAAAGAAGAGCAAACAAGCCGACCTTGTTCATGCTCAGCACCCATGGTTTCTTGGCACCTGGGATTCCTGTTGTCAATCAAAGGTTCCTGAATAGGTTCCCTGACTGATACAGTTGCCGTGGATTGGGTCTTAAAGATGTTGGCACTGTCCTCAGGGTCCAGTGGGACATCATGAGTAGTGTCAGCCCTTTCCACCTGACTTGCTTCATCACTACTAGCAAGTCACCTTATCAGCAGAATGTGGGTTGGGTGATTGAACCAAGTCCAACAGTATATTCCCTGCAATAAGGGTTGGGGAATCTACTTCATGTGGCCTAGGTGATATATCACCCTCATTCTGAGGTAGTCCTGTGGAGGGTCTAGGTGAAGGAAACCTAGTCCTCTTCCTTTTGGGTGATTGTGGAGTGGGTGTGGTTTTTTGATGTGGACATCCTCTTCCTTTTGGTGGGAATTTGTATATATCAGTGGAAGAGGATGGTCGGTCTGGTGTGGGCTCAACACTTGTTGGTGTAACAATGTTGTCACCAGGAGCAGTTTGCTCAGGAGCAGTCCTGGCCTTAGGCATAGGGTGTGATGTGTCTTTACCAAGAAAAACAGTTTTGTTCACTTGCATGTTAGAAAATGTTTTACTTGTAAAAGATTTAAGTTCAAGATGTTGATCAGAGATTTGCAGATTTGGAAATTCACAATTGAGAATGTGTTGGATGAATCTGGGGTACATGTAAAAGATCCTTTTAGGTTTTAGATTTTCCAGCATTCCATCAAATATCATTTTTGAAAAGTTAAAGTTGAGCCCATTTACCAATCCATGAAAAGCGGATGATTGAGGTGCAGCAAGTTCATCCCACGCAGTTTTCTTGTGAGATAGGCAGTGGAGAATGGTATGAGCAAGATATCGCCAAACATAGGGTAGTTGTCCCTTTTTGATGGTCCCACAAGTTAAGTCACCCCCATACCCAATTGCTTCGTACGTCTTCAAGTACAATTCAGACTTGTAATCAGGATCACCTCCTGCATCATTGAATTTCAGATGCTTCCGGATCATTTCTTCAGTCACACTAATCTCATTCCCATTGACTCTAGAGTGAATTTTACCAACCCCGTTGCTATCAACAGATTTTTTGGCTGAGTCCCAAAATTCAGCAATTCTCTGCTTGCATATTACAGGATTCACAGTTAAAGCAAATTGAGTGTTGGATTTCTCGAGGAAATCGTTCATTTCATCAAATAGCTTTGACTTATCAGACTTCTCGAAGTACGCTACAACATTGTGTTCGGCGAAGAACAATTGAGTAGGCTTTGATGCAGCCTTTCCATTCAATTTGGGTGCCATTTGTGAGAAATTAGAGAGTAAGGTTTAGGTTTAAATCGCCAATTAGAAACCTGGAGAGAAATAGAGGGTAACTGTTTTTCGAAAATGCAGTTTTATACTAACGGTAGTTCTTCTGGATCACAATGAACCCTAAGAATTGAAACAGAGGAAGTTATTGGAGTTTGCCCATTTAGTTGAAATTGGGATGGGGGAAATTTTTGATAATTTAATTTGGTTTAGAATAATATTATTAATTTATTTTAATTGAATCCACATCAATTAGGGTCGATTAGGACCGATGAGGACAAATGAAGATAAAGTAGGACCAATTAGGACCAACGAAGCCACGAGGCCCAATTAGGGTAAATTGGGGTCAATTTGGGTCAATGAGGATCAATTAGGGTCAATGATAGAAGACCAGTTATAACTAACGAGGGTCGATTTTGCTCAATGACGCCTTATGAGGACCAAATATGACCAATTAGGGGCAATTAGGGTCTATTAGGCCGATTGAGGGCCAATTACGCTCAATGAGGACCAGTAGACTGAATTAAGGTCAATCATGGTCATTTCTGACAAATGAGGACCAATGAGGGCCAGTGAACACTCAGTTAGGATGAATTAGGGCCAATGAAGGTCAATTATAGTCTATTAGGCTCAGTTAGGTTCAATGAAGATCACTTACGGTCAATTACGACCAATTAGGCTCATTTAGGACCAATTATAATCAATTGGGGTCAATTAGGCCTAATTGACTCAAATTTGTTGTACTTCAAAGTAACTGGTCCTCGATGAGTCTAGTTGGTCCTTATTGAGGCTAACTGACACTAATTGGTCCTTATTGGTCCAAATTGTGCCAAATTGCTCCTCATTAACCCGAATTGAGCCATATTGGTACTTATTCTGTCTAATTGGCCCTCATCGGTCCTAACTGGCCCTAATAGGTCATAATTCATCCTTATTGGTCCTAATTAAGCATATTCGACCATCATTGGTCCTAATGGGTCCTCATTGACCCTAATTGAACCTAATTGGTCTTAATCGACCATCACTAACCCTGATTTACCCTTATTGGTATCATTGGTCCTCATTCAAACTAATTGGCCCCAATTAGTCCTAATTGGTCATACTTGATCATCGATCCTCATTAGTCATGTTCCTTCATGCTCCGTCCTTATCGGTCCTATGAGCATAATCGGCCTTCTCATTGAATTGGTCCTAATTCGTATTCATTGACCATATTAATTGACCATAACTGGTCTTCACTAAAGTATCCTAAATGACGCTAATTGTCAGTATTTAGTCCTCATTGAGTCTAGTTGGTCCTAATTGCTCAATCTCCTCACCATCCTAATTGGCCGTCGTTTAATATTTTTGGAAACAAAATTATTATACATGAGAAATTCGCAACATGGCGGTCTTTTCGTATTTTTGTTCTGAATTGCATAGTAATTTATCATTTTCATTTTTGAGTTGTGTTTTAGTAATGTCACCGTTTTTTGTAGTTGCGTTATCCCGGCCACAAAGCACGTGTTAGTAAAATCTTGTTTATTATATCTAAAAGAAAATAATAAAATTAATATTAAAACATAATTTTTGTTAGGGCTTTTAACTCCGATCGTCGTCCAGATCTGCTTAAAGGATCACAGTTATGTCAACCGTAATTGATGTACTCGTACAATTTCACAATCTCATTATTTCAACACCTCAAGAGGATGAAGCTCCTGCTCAAGCTCAGGGAGGAGGAAGCCTTCTAGAATTGGCGTTCGATTATGACTTACCTGAAAACCCACAAGAAGAGGCACTTGAAGACTTTTACGAACTGGATGATGAAGTTCATCTTGAAGAAGAACCCGCCGGAAGAGCCACGTGGAGACATTTAATTAATTAATTAATTATGTTTATGTTTAATTTTAGGTTTAATTATGTTTAATATACATATTGTTTAAATTAATTTTGGGTTTTATTATCAGTTTGAACAATTCCCCCCCCCCCCCCTTTTAATTAAAAAATTTCACCAAAAAATTTGAATTTCCCACCATTAGTTCAAATTTCACCCAAAATTTTGAACTAAATTTACTTATTATCGATTCATCAGATACTTTTCCCTCTCACTTTATCAGAAAATTTCCAGTTAAACGCCTCCAGCGAATAACTAGGTCTTCTTTCTCATCCATATCATTCTCATCTTCCATGGAGCTTCAACAACGAATAGCTTCAACAGACAGCGCTAGCGATTCTTCAGAAGTTCCATGTGATTTGGGAGACCAATCAGTCCAGAAAACGGTAATTGTCAAGTTATTCTGTTTCATTAATTACAATCTGTTTTCATAAAATTGTTTGTTTTGTTTATTATTGATACACGTTTAACTTGGGATCCCTGTATTTGTGTACAGTTACAGTTACAGATCGATAAAATTTCGTTTCATACAGAATTAATTAGGAAGGGGTATATATTGCAGAAATCCCCTCCATTCATTTCAACCCATTCATTTTATGCTAAATTAGTTATTTACCTTCTTAAATGACTGTGGGAGCATGCTAAATTAGTTATTTTTATGCTAGGAATGTTGAGGTCAAGCATCTGCACATGTTTGTAGATTCATGTTACTGGTGAACCTCCTTTCTTCTTTATGTACACTGCTAGAAATGGTCAACTGTTTGTTTATATCCACTGAAGACATGATGTGTTCCACTCTTCCCTTTAGATGTCTTTAATTTGTGTATAACATATCAAATAATTAATCAATAGGGTCTTTATGTGATAATAATCAAGAACCAATTTATGTTACTGTGGTCATTACTAGGAAATGATCCTAGAGGACATATATAGGAATGTTTCCAACATTTTTTGTAGGTTCATGTTAGAGGGGTACAAAATAAAGAAATTGTAGTTTAAATCCCCTCTAGAAGAATAGAAGAATGTTGATGTCATGCATCTGCTACTTTGCTAGAAATGGTAATTTGTTTATATCCACTGAAGACATAATGTGTTCCACTCTTCCCTTTAGATGTCTTTAATTTGTGTATAACATATCAAATAATTAATCAATAGGGTCTTTATGTGATATATTAATAATTAAGAACTAATTTATGTTACTCTGGTCATTACTAGGAAATGATCCTAGAGGACATATATAGGAATGTTTCCAACATTTTTTGTAGGTTCATGTTAGAGGGGTACAAAATAAAGAAATTGTAGTTTAAATCCCCTCTAGAAGAATAGAAGAATGTTGATGTCATGCATCTGCTACTTTGCTAGAAATGGTCAACTGTTTGTTTATATCCACTGAAGACATGATGTGTTCCACTCTTCCCTTTAGATGTCTTTAATTTGTGTATAACATATCAAATAATTAATCAATAGGGTCTTTATGTGATATATTAATAATTAAGAACTAATTAAGAAATAATGAATCAATAGGGTCTGCATGCTTTCCTATTTATGTACTTTGTTAAAAAGCATCTAACTACATTCTGTTAATTGTACAAAATTCAAGGATCGATCCAACAACACTGATGGTCAATTGGAAAAACTTGAGTTCGAACTTAAAGAGGAGAGACTTCTTCGGGATGAAAAAAAATGAACAAGTTAAGGCCCTCTTCTTGAAGATTGAAGAATCGGAGAAAAAACTTGATCTACTTATAGCTCATCTATTTGCACTTGGAACACCGTTACCACAACAACTTAATGCTCTGGCATCTACAGAGGTAAATTCTTTACATCACAACTTAATCATACTATTCTCAAGTACCTTATAATAACATATACTCTTGTTCCTGAAGAACACAATCCGGATGAACTCTTGTTCCTGAAGAACACAAATAGATGCAAGTTCCTGGTACATATGATTAATATATATAAACCCTATCTCACTCGGGGCAGTCAATAAAATAACCTTATTATTAAATGACTAGGTGTCACGAGGTGATAACCAATTAATTTTATCGCTCGATTTTACGGATCAAAAAATTCAAGATTTTAGTCGAATGAAATTGGATATTGTTTTAAGTCATAAATAATTTTAGGACTCATTCTCAATTGATTGAAAATTGGTTTTAACCGTTTAAAACTTGGTTTGGGGTTTTAGTTGCCGCATTAAACAAGTTAATACATGCAACCAAAACAAAACATGCAAGCATAACACATATTTGGCTATAAAGAGGTTTCGACATTGTCAGAGTCTTATTAACAATGTCGAAGAAGGTCTCGGATGTAAAAGTTAAAATCAACCACAAGGATGAAGAATGCATCCGGCCGCCTCTAATGCTCCAACTGACTTCAATAGCTCATTTGCGTCGATTGATATTCGTCGGTCCATCGGGCTTGGTTACTTGCCATGCTAGGAAGTGTTCTTGAATAAGAAAACTTGCCATGATGGGGTAGTCGCATCAAGGCTTCTCGCGTTCGTCTAGAGCAAAGGTCCGCAATTATAAGAAAATTAGAAAATAAAACTATATCTAATTATGATATATCTTTGATCCCAAAACGAGGGCCAATCCAAAACCATAAAACTAATGGGCTAAAAATGGGCCAAAACATGACACGGCAATCAATCACAACCTTAATATGGATCAAGCCGAATATGCGTAACAATTCAATCAATTTATCGAATCGAATAATATTTGGTGGAAATAAATCGACCAATATATAATCAAAGCGATTCTAATAACTTTCGCGACTTTAGGGTTTTAACCCCAGTTCGCGAAATCCACCGATTTAAAAACGACCGGTCAGAGTTTACATGTGGTGATCAAGGCTCTGATACCACTATTGGGTTACGACAGTGGTATACGGGTACCCGGTGACAAAAAATTATCCGATTACAATTTAATTAATCATTACCAACTGAGCATAATTAAACCAGAGTTTATCGAATTAATGAGTAATTCGATTAAGCAGCGGAATTAAAGCGATTTAATCATTAAAACGCGTAAACTCTAAAGGTTTCATAGTCATGTCAAACAGGATCACGATCACCATATCACACAAACACCTTGATCGCATTTAAACGGAACGCGGTCGTAATCATCGACAAAACAATTGAAATAGATAATTAAACAATTAAATCTAAAGCGAGTTTAGATATACCTGGGTGGTGTTCTAACACACGTTAAAGACACCAAGAAACAACAAGCGGGTCGCTAGGGTTCATAGAAATCACGATCCAACCGTTCGGATCAAATCGGTTCGCATATCACGAAACCATCTCCGATCGATTCGTCACGATACACGACTACTCGAATGATGGAGGTTACAACTAGCGTCAGTCGGAGATGGAACAAGGAAGGCGGCACGGCTGCGGTGATAGACAACAGTGGAGGCGACGGACGGTGTGCCAGCGGCGGTCTCGCTGCTTGCGGGTGTGGCTCGGTTGCGACTGCGGTTTGGGATGCGGCTAGGTTGCCACTGCGGTTTGGGTTGTGGCTATGGCTAGCGGTGATCGTGGCTCGGGTGGCAGTGGTTCATGAACCGCTAAACGGTGGTGGCGGCCGCGGCGACTAGGTCACAAGAGAGAGAGGGATCGCGAGAGAGGGGAGGCGCAGAGAGTGATTAGGGTTTTCCTAGTCACTCGTCGTCTATTTATTGAGACGAGTAATTACGTTTAAGTCCCCGACGTATCCCTTATTCCTATTACGAACTATCAACTACGATTTAATTAGTAAAACGAGTTTATTAATATATTAGTCGTAAAAACCGAGAACTGGCGAACTCAAATAACCTTTTATTTAATTTATTAGTTGTCGTAAACATTAAATATTAACGTTGCGTTCCGCTTTATTTATCGTTAAGATAAATATGTAATTAATTAATTGTTTATTTTATTGAAAATAAAAAATGATTAATTACTAATTTCCATGATGTACCGGTTATCAATTAAGCGGATTTTAATCTCGTTGCCCTCAGTGTAACTCTTACGGGTCTTAACCGCGTCGGGTTCTTGATGTTGTCGGGCCTGGACACATAATATCCAACAGTCATGACAACAATGCAAACTAGGTTTAGGGTCATCCACAAATGCATCTACAAGTGGAGTTAAAGGTGAAAGACCCAAGATCACCATTAAGCCACCAAGTGTGAGATCTGTAGCTGGGGTCAAAGATGTAAAACTCAAGGGAGTGGTTGTCTCTCCTATCTCATCATATGGGTCATACAGTTACACTTGCAGAAATGGTGTTTCCTCATCAAATAACACAGGGAGCATAAGATCAGAAAAGGCCCATTATGCTCATGCTTCTAGGAATCAGGCGAGAGTCAACACTAGATCTGCATACATCCCAACAATGCAAACTTGCTTTAATTGTGGCAATGCTGGTCACATCGCCCGAAACTGCGTCTACCGCCCCTATGAGCCATATTTTCCACGGAGTCAAAGAGTTTCATCTTAGGATTCTGTTAAGTCTAAGCCAATGAAGGTTCAACCACCTAAGGCAATGAAGACTACCAATCCTAGGGTTAAACCCTCTGATCAACATTGGGGTGCTGCCAAAGAACAACGAAAACTTTCAAATCAAAAATCAAGCTTTCCAAGTTATAAAAATTTTCAAAAACATGTGAAAGAAACCAGTTTCTAAACAACAAAAAGTTGAAAAACCTAAAGTTACTCCTCCCAAGGTAACTAAAATTGTTTTGAAAAATGAACTTAAACTGAAAAAGGTTGAAATACCTAAAGTCACAACTCTAAATGTGACTAAAACAACTGTTAAATCACCTGAAATTTTGAAACCAAAAATCAAGGCAGCAACAACTCAAATCTCTAATTTCACAAAGGGCATGTGCTTAAAAGAAATCTCATTTATTGATTCTTCAGGAGTACCCAGAACAACGATTGGCCTGGGTACCATTGGCTAACTGATCTCTCACTTTGTGCAGGAACAGTCAAGGAGGACTATCAATCACTAACCGTTTTTTGTTGATAAGTGATTGTTCCAGGCACATGATAGGAGACATCGCTCCACTGCATGACATGCAATATTGTACAAGGGAGGGTATGTTTCCTTGAGAGGTAAAAAGATGAAATCAGCAAAAAGGTTCTGTTAACTTGGTTGTTTGAGTTCTGAAGCAATGAGGTATGCATCTCCACAAAACCCATTTCTCGAAGTTATTCAGCTAAATACTTTGAAGGTTAGCTTGGCCAAATGTCTATAAATTTATTTGTTTTGTTCTATTTTTGTGTCAGTGTGTTTGTTTATTTATTAAAAAAAATAAAAAATGAACAAAAAAGGAAATAAAATTAAAAAATGAAAAAATAATAGAGTCATTAAAAATCAAAAAGCAGTGGAAGAGTTGTTTAGAGGCCTCCTCTATGGCTTTTTAATTTTTAAAGTGTTTCGTGTTTGTTTTTGTTTGAGAAGGTAGGGAAGTGAAATAAATTTCCGTTCGGAGAATGGCAACACGCGTAAGGCAGACGTGAAAGACATAATCCATGATGACATGTTGGTAGGCTCTGTTTCCAAATCATAAATGGTATGTGTCACACACTTGAAGATAGCGTATGACATATGATTGGAAACACACACTTAGGTCTTATGCATGTTTATTTGACTGTATGTTTGTATTTCCGATACACACGCTTGAATCTAAGAATATGAAAGTGAACTCAAAAAGTCAGCATCCCCCCTGTTTTGTGAAAGCAAATACCTGGGGATGTATAAGTCAATGGTCAGGTTCTCCTCTATTTTCGCGAGCAAAGACCTGAGTTGACTGTACCGATGTGCTTGTAGATCACTCTATATAAAATAAGAAAAAGAAGAAATATATATATATATATATATATATATACACACCCAAAAGATGCCTAAGAGCACAACAAAAGAGACCCTCAAGTGTCCAAAACTCTTAGCCTTTGTCACTAATACGTACTACGTGTCACACGTCAGGTTGCAGCCTGATTGAAACCCCACTAGGAAGTTAGTTGATTTGTATATTATACCCAAAGTCTATGTTATCTATTCTTTTTCTTCTCATCTAAACTCTCGAGCAAAGTTTCAGACTTCTGGATAGAGTGTGCAAATACGTGGTAGGGAATCTGCGTACTTGATAAACTGCTG
>JBCNJP010000017.1:16875455-16907761 GCA_039602395.1 Deinandra increscens subsp. villosa
AACCACAAGGATGAAGAATGCATCTGGCCGCCTCTAATGCTCCCACTGACTTCAATAGCTCCTTTGCGTCGATTGATATTCGTCGGTCCATCGGGCTTGGTTACTTGCCATGCTAGGAAGTGTTCTTGAATAAGAACACTTGCCATGATGGGGTAGTCACATCAAGGCTTCTCGCATTCGTCTAGAGCAAAGGTCCGCAATTATAAGAAAATTAGAAAATAAAACTATATGTAATAATGATACATCTTTGAACCCAAAACGATGGCCAATCCAAAACCATAAAACTAATGGGCCAAAAACAGGCCAAACCATGACACGACAATCAATCACAACCTTAATATGGGTCAAGCCGAATGTGGAACAATCCAATCAAATTATCGAATCGAGTAATATTTGGTGGAATTAAATCGACCAAATATATAATCAAAGCGATTCTAATAACTTTCGTGACTTTAGGGTTTTAACCCCAATTCGCGAAATCCACCGGTTTAAAAACAATCGGTCAGGGTTTGCGTGTGGTAATCAAGGCTCTGATACCACTATTGGGTTACGACACTGGTATACGGGTGCCCGGTGACAAAAAATTATCCGATTACAATTTAATTAATCATTACCGACCGAGCATAATTAAACCAGAGTTTATCGAATTAATGAGTAATTCGATTAAGCAGCGGAATTAAAGCGATTTAATCATTAAACGCGTAAACCCTAAAGTGTCGTAGTCATGTCAAATAGGATCACGATCACCATATCACACAAACACCTTGATTGCATTTAAACGGAACGCGATCGTAATCATCGACAAAACAATCGAAATAAATAATTAAACAATTAAATCTAAAGCGAGTTTAGATATACCTGGGCGGTGTTCTAACACACGTTAAAGACACCGAGGAACAACGAGCGGGTCGCTAGGGTTCACAGAAATCATGATCCAACTGTTCTGATCAAATCGGTGTGCGTATTACGAAACCTTCTCCGATAGATTCGTCACGGTACGCGACTACTCGAACGATGGAGGTTACAACTAGCGCCAGTCGGAGATGGAACAAGGACGGCGGCACGGCTGCGGTGGTAGACAGCGGCGGCGGCAGCGGATGGCGTGTCAGTGGCGGTTGCGGCGATGGGCTCGCTGCTTGCGGGCGTGGCTCGGTTGCGGCTGTGGCTTGGGCTGCGGCTAGGTTGCAGCTACGGTTTGGGCTGCGGCTATGGCTAGCGGCGATCGTGGCTCAGGTGGCATGGTTCGTGAACCGCCAAACGGTGGTGGCGGCCGGCGGCGACTAGGTCGCGAGAGAGAGAGACAGAGAGAGAGAGAATCGCCGAGAGAGAGAGAGAGAGGGATCGCGAGAGAGGGAGAGGCGCAAAAAGTGATTAGGGTTTTCCTAATCACTCGTCGTCTATTTATTGAGACGAGTAATTATGTTTAAGTCCTCGACGTATCCCTTATTCCTATTACAAATCATCAACTACGAATTAATTAGTAAAACGAGTTTATTAATATATTAGTCTTAAAAATCGAGAACCGACGAACTCAAATAACCTTTTATTTAATTTCTAAATTGCCGTAAATGTTAAATATTAACGTTGCGTTCCACTTTATTTATCGTTAAGATAAATATGTAATTAATTAATTGTTTATTTTATCGAAAATAAACAATGATTAATTACTAATTTCCATGATGTACCGGTTAATCAATTAAGCGGATTTTAATCTCCTTGTCCTCAGTGTAACTCTTACGGGTCTTAACCGGGTCGGGTTCTTGATGTTGTCGGGTCTGGACACATAATATCCAACAGTCATGACAACAAGACCCGAGGGAAAGATATTTATGACCTCTGGATCCATGTTCGATCAAGAGCAGGGTTATGGATATTAGCTACCCTCTTTTGCCTCCAAATTCAAAGGTTTAGGGTCATCCACAGATGCATCTACAAGTGGAGTTAAAGGTGAAAGACCCAAGATCACCATTAAGCCACCAAGTGTGAGATCTGTAGATGGGGTCAAAGATGTAAAACTCAAGGGAGTGGCTGTATCTCCTATCTCATCATATGGGTCATACAATTACACTTGCAGAAATGGTGTTTCCTCATCAAATAACACAATGAGCATAAGATCAGAAAAGGCTCATTCTGCTCATGCTTCTAGGAATCAGGCGAGAGTCAACACTGGATCTGCATACATCCCAACAATGCAGACACAACGCCATGTTGTTCCACATCTGCCAAAGAAGACAAATGGTTATATGCCTGACTTCTACCCAAAGAAGCAGACATGCTTTAATTGTGGCAATGCTGGTCACATCGCCCAAAACTGCCTCTACCGCCCCTATGAGCCATATTTTCCACAGAGTCAAAGAGCTTCATCTTAGGATTCTGTTAAGTCTAAGCCAATGAAGCTTTAACCACCTAAGGCAATAAAGACTGCCAATCCTAGGGTTAAACCCTCTGATCAACATTAGGGTGTTGCCAAAGAATAACGAAAAATTTCAAATCAAAAATCAAGCTTTCCAACTTATAAAAAATTTCAAAAACAGGTGTAGAAACCAGTTTCTAAAAAAACAAAAAGTTGAAAAACCTAAAGTTACTCCTCCCAAGGTAACTAAAATTGTTTTAAAAATGAACTTAAACTGAAAAAGGTTAAAATACCTAAAGTCACAACTCTAAAGGTGACTAAAACAACTGTTAAATCACCTGAAATTTTGAAACCAAAAATCAAGACAGCAACAACTCAAATCTCTAATTTCACAAAGGGCATGTGCTTAAAAGAAGTCTCATTTATTGATTCTTCAGGAGTACCCAGAAAAAAAATGGCCTGGGTACCATTGGCTAACTGATCTATCACTTTGTGTAGGAACAGTCAAGGAGGACTATCAATCACTAACCGTTTGTTTGTTGATAAGTGATTGTTCCAGGCACATGATAGGAGACATCGCTCCACTGCATAACATGCAATATTGTACAACAGAGGGTATGTTTCCTTGAGAGGTAAAAAGATGAAATCAGCAAAAAGGTTCTGTTAACTTGGTTGTTTGAGTTCTGAAGCAATGAGGTATGCATTCCATAAAACCCATTTCTCGAAGTTATTCAGCTAAATACTTTGAAGGATAGCTTGGCCAAATGTCTATAGATTTATTTGTTTTGTTCTATTTTTGTGTCAGTGTGTTTGTTTATTTATAAAAACAATAAAAAATGAACAAAAATGGAAAAAAAATGAAAAAAAAAAAATTAGAGTCTTTAAAAATCAAAAATCAAGGGAAGAGTTGTTTAGAGGCCTCCTCTATGGATTTTTAATTTTTAATGTATTTCGTGTTTGTTTTTGTTTAAGAAGGTAGGGAAGTGAAATAAATTTCCATTCGGAGAATGGCTGACACGCGTAAGGCAGACGTGAAAGACATAATCCATGGTGACATGTTGGTAGGCTCTGGTTCCAAATCATAAACGGTATGTGTCACACACTTGAAGATAACGTATGACATATGATTGGAAACACACACTTAGGTCTTATGCATGTTTGTATGTTTGTATTTCCGATACACACGCTAAAGTGAGCTCAAAAAGTCGGCGCCCCCTTGTTTTATGAAAGCAAGTACCTAGGGATGTCTAAGTCAATGGTCAGGCTCTTCTCTATTATGCATGAGCAAAGACCTGAGTTGACTGTACCGATGTGCTTGTAGATCACTCTATATAAAATAAGAAAAAGAAGACCCTAATGTCCCGTTGAAAAAATATATAAAAAATACTATATTGTATAACATCGATTTTTTAGTTCAGGGCTAAAAAATGGTTAACAAATCATGCATAGTTTTTTTTTATTTAAAAATCCGATAAAAAATACTTATTTCCCGTTCTCGGAAATTTACATATGTACAAAAAAAAAAACCTGGTGAATTTACATATGTATAAGAAAAAAACTGGGTGATTTACATATGTAAAAAAGGGAAAAAGTTTTAAAGAAAATATATAAAAAAATTCGCTAGGCGGTTTTTTATATTTTTTTCACCAAAACTAATAAAAATGTATGTAGAATCCATCTAAAAAATAAAAACAATTTTTTTAATTTTTTATTTTTTACATATGTGAAAACAAGGTTTTTAGGGTTTTCACAACAAAAATGGGTTTTCACTAGACCATTTCCCTATATATACACAAACACCCAAAAGATGCCTAAGAGCACAACAAAAGAGACCCTCAAGTGTTCAAACCCTTACCCTTTATCACTAATGCGTACTACGTGTCACACGTCAGGTTGCAGCCTGATTGAAACCCCACTGGAAAGTTAGTTGACTTGTATATTATACCCAAATTCTATGTGATCTGTTATTTCTTTTCTCATCTAAACTCTCGAGCAAAGTTTTAGACTTCTAGATAGAGTGTGAAAATATGTGGTAGGGAATCTGCGTACTTGATAGACTGCATGTTTAATTTACATAGGATTTGTTTGTGACCAATATGTGTTCATAATTAGTGCACTGAATGTATAATTAAGTGACAAACAGCCTGAGTAAAGACAAGGAATGTGAGTTTAAGTAGACCAATATATTGGCAATCACCTGGATGTGTTCAAGTAACTGAAGCTGAAAAGGATTCCTCAGTCAGATTCATACTGTTTGATCCCTTAGAAACCTTCTCATGTTTGACATGGTTCATTTATGTTTAATTTTTAATTTATCTTGTGTGAGTCTTTATGTTTTTATTGTTGTTCTTTTGTCTTAGCCAGGTTAATTTGAGAAGCTTTAATGTGTTTGCATGGGTTTTGTGCATGACGATGTGCTCCCCACATAATGTACCTAATTATTAGCTGAGGAACGCTCAGCTAAGGAGAAGTTAAGAGAGGTCTTGGGTTAAGGGGAAGTTTTATAGAAAACCCGTAAACTGTATTAGGGTTTTTAGTTAAAATAATGTTATTCACCTACTAACCCAGAGACCAGTCATCATATGTCTGGCGGTATATTTTTTTTAATTGTGTCAGATAGGTTGACGATTGAAAGAGGAAAAAGCTGATGATTGTGATGATAAAAAGTTCTTGTTGCTGCTCAAGTTAAAGAACCAGCCGGACAAGACTTCCATATCTGAAGAAAGCTATTGTTTAGGGGAAGTCGTTAGTTCTGTTTCTATTAAAGCTTCCAAAAGATTCCAAAAGATTCCAAATGAAGATGTTCACAAGTTGAGGGGAAGTTAAAAATAGGTGCAGAGCAATCAAAGATCATAAGGTCATAAGATCAACAACCAAGTTTGCCAAAGATAGAGGTTTTCCAATTTTATCCTCTACATTCAAAGGCATTTGAAAACAGTTACCGAAGATTCAACAGAACCAGAGTTCACCCAAGAGAAGCAAGTGTGTGAGAATCCTCCTCTCATTACTTGTTCATATCTAAAAGTTCTAGCTGATGCTAATTGAGAGAAATTTCCATGAGTCTCTTGTGAAGCCCAATGAAGATTGTCAAATAAAGAATTTTTCTCACCACCTACACCAGCTAGTCAAGAAGAAGAAAATGAAGCTGGAAGATTGAAGACATTTAATATCACAAGCCAATGGGAAGATTGTAAGGGTATAATTTGAAGCTTGTAATATTTAATACGGTTGGGCTGAGTTTAGTGGGCTTGCAATGATTAATAAATTATATTAGGTGTTAGTGTACTGGGCTTGGGCTTTTAGGCCTTAGTATGCAAAAGGATGTGGAGTATATAAATACCCTTATGCCTCATTAGCAAGGGTTAGCCATTTAGGAGCTAGAAAATGTGGAGAGAGCTAGGAACAGGGAAATCTCGAATATCACAAGTGTACCAGACGATTTCTATTAATCATGTGCATTTTGTTCCAGGTTTTATCGTTTAACTCTTGTGATTTTTGATTTATGCTTTATCTCCATTCTTGAATCACTCAATTAACGAATTCCGCACGTTGATTGAGATCTTTGATATCGTGTTTGGTTAATTTCGGGACCTACACCACCAACGGATTAGGTTGTTGCGAGGTTCTTACATTCACGGGGAAGACCTTGATGAAGACGTATTATCGGAGTCTCTATCGAATATGCTCGCAAATATAGGGTCCCGTTTAGTAAGTTAGCAATGTGGAAGTGTTTAGTAACATAAATGTAAGTTTATTTCAAAAAGAAAATGTAACGTTTTTTGTATTTAGTTATGAGAATATGTTTTAGGAGACCACGAGATTACAAAAAAAAATAAAAGTAAATAAATAAATAAATAATAAATAAAAAACAGTTTTCTTTGCCGGTTACCGGTTAACCGGTCCGGTTTATAACCGAAATCGGTTACATAGGTTAGGGATTTCCAGCAACCGAACCGGTCTAGTCAAAAAACCTTTTTTTTTTCTACCAAAACCGGCCCATTTTTTATAACTGGTTAACCGATTTGTGCACCTCTAGGTAGCAGGCTTTGTTTAAAAGCTCGACTCGGTGTGATAACCGAGTTCGAGACTCTTGTACTGATATTTTTTTTTGAGGCATTTGCATATATCCCTCTAAATTTGAGAAATTGCTTATATCTCTAAATCATACTTAAAGAACATTGTATATTATGCATTGAAAACTTGTATTTTAGATAAATACAAGTTAGACGACCCGCGCTTCGCTGCGGAGTCGGACCGTTTTAAAAGGCCAAAGAGATACACTCACAAAAACCGAAGCAGCACCACAACTATACAGCAGATCAATGAAAACCTGAAAATAAAGAGTAGCCAAAATACATTAGACCATATCGAGTCAGGCTCTAAATCATGTTATTTTAAAGCTATAACATCAATCACAACAGTCAATTAAAAAAAAACAATTCAGAATCATGAAGACTGAGCTTTTATGTCACAAAGCAGACACAATAACTTACGATTTTTGTTGCCACCTAAACTCAAAAAAAAAAAGTAGAATACAACTTTAGTACTTGCTTGAACACTAAAACTACTCAATCCTTTAACCACAACTTTGTATGTCACCCTCCCACTTGATTTATTTCCACTACCTATTGATAAATATAATGAGCACACAACTTTTCTTACGATCAAAAGTCAATATTAAACAATGATATAAGCTTACCAACACAAACAAAGCCGTAGCAAACGAACATCAACAAAACCTACAAAACATAACATGTGTATTAAAATAAGATGAAACAACTAACCACCTAAAATAATAATTACAAACTTGTAAATGATTTAACAGCCCTTAAATGACTTATATTAGTTCATGAACAGACTTTTAACATCCCTTAAAGCACTTGTATCAACAAAACAACTCCCTTCGATTATCCAATGTGGTCCATTCATGAATTGAATTTTAACAGCCCTTAAAGCACTCATATTAATAATAGAACCACAAATCCTTTAACCATGATTACAAAATCTTGATTCTTGCGAATATGACATATAAAATGAAACTATAATTGACTTTTAACAGCCCTTAAACCCCTTAAATAATTGTTTTTAAAGCCCCAAATTGCAACAAAACACCTCTCTCTAATAACCCAATGTGGTCCACTGATGAACGGACCTTTAACAGCCCTTAAAGCACATATATCGATTGGTATTACAGCCCCATATAACAACAAATAATATCTCTCTGATTACCTATTTTTTAACCTGGAAGAACACATGTAAAAACTCATTATAGCGTTGAACAAAAGTGTGGAATGTGTAATATTTTAACGTTACTTCATTCAGTAGTAACAAACACGATAATCGATTACCTGCTGACAAAAAGCCTTATTTTTATTACGCCGATCTACTCCAGTTGGTTTGTTCTTACCATTTTATAGCTTGCGCAGGTTCGAACCTGGGACATCCCCCCCCCCCTTTTTTTTTGCTTTTCTTAAAAGAATCAAACACGTCTATCTCCTATCTTTCTCTCTCAGCTCTCTCTATATTTCCCAAAAACCAAAACGAAACCCCCTGCATAAATTGTGGTTCCATCATTATACCTGGATATTGTATTAACCTTGCTCAAATTTTCATCGACACCACCTACAAATCTTCGTCATCCAACTGCATAAATTGTGGTTGCTAGAGAGAAAACGAAAAACATACCTTTAGTTTAGAAACCAAAATAACCAAAATATAACACTAAAAATGAGGCATGGACTGATGAGAGTGTCATGATTGATGACACCTATAATAATCAGAAAAACATACCCTTTCAGGCTTTCAGTTTAGCAATATTGCGCGTTGCCCGCGAGGGCTCCTTTGTACATCTTATGTTATTTGGCACCTCCAAGCCATCCTAAAATTGCATGAGATGGAGATGTTAGCAGGCGCATGACAGCCGTCAGGTGTATGCGCAACCAATGAGAATCAGCAATCAAAACAAAAAGGTTACAAACCATACCAAGAACATGATATCTATTACCAAAAGTAGTTCCTAGTTTGACCATTACATAGCTACATACTATATGCTTACATGATAAGTCGTTTCTATCGTGGCCATTACATACCATAGGCCAACACTACATAGCTACATACTATATGGTTACATAATAAGCCACTTCTAGGCTGACTATCACATACCATATGTGATATGCCCACCTAATAAGCTACGCTTCTGCTAAGATCACCAAAAGATTTGCTACTTCTTTATACACCAGCACCATGTCCTTGTTTTCTTTGTTGTTAAGACCCCAAAAAGATATAAAATAGAAAATTTTATTTATTTCTGAAATGTGATTGAAAAGGAAACAAAGTAAAAGGTCAGAGTAAGAAATCTTAGCAGCAAATTAATAAATTATTACCATATGACTGCAATTTCATCCTCATTCTTCTATCTTCCTCCTCATTCTTCTTTCTTCCTCTTCAAGAGCTCCTAGAGAAATCTAAAACGAAAAACAAATAAAAACATCAAAAGATCTAACCAAAAAAATTATAATAAATGCAAAGCCTCTTGGCTCAGATCTGTTTGGATTAGTGTATGGATCAGCTCATGTCATACAAATCCTCATTGGCTGCAAAACTATTGCCCCGCCAAGATATAGAATTCGTCCAACCATCATACAGATTTACCATCATAGCCAGAATCTCACAGATTTACCATCATAGCCAAAACCCGCCTCACAGATTTACCATCATAGACTCATAGACAGTGAACATGGTAACATTTACTAACTTTTCAAGATCTTCAATTCGAGCCAGCAAAAACCATACACATTTACCATCAGTCTATTTCCAAAATTTCAATTCGAGCCAACAGAAGGCATACTGAAACAACAATGAACTTTGTTTGTCCAGAGTTTAAAGAGCAACCAAAATTTTGGGAGGGGGGGGGGGGGGTTCGCCCAGAGTTTAAAGAACGGAAACAAAATTATTCAACACAAAAGCATCATAAATCAAGGTAACAACACTATACAGAAGCATCGACGGTCAAACCCAAACTAAAATAGAAACCTTGCGCCGGCCTCCACCCATAGAAAACCCAAAATCAGAAAACAGATTTATAAGCAACATAAAGGGGCAACCGTACATCGGAATATAACTTTCGTCATGCAAGACTACAAAACCATATCTGGCTCATAAGCCAGCGACGGATGCCGTAGATGGCGCCCCGCCGCCGGTAATATCATCACCGAATATTTTAACCTAGAACCGAATCCCGTTGACATCATTTAGATGAACATATAGCGTCGCTTACAGCCGTATTTCATCGGTTCAAACCGGCGACAACGTCCAAGAAACACCAGTCACCGATATCTTGAACGGCCGTCAAGGCCTAAACCCTAGCCGCAACACCGGCGCCACCAAGCCGCTGTTAACAACTGCAGCGGCGACATAGACCGGCGATGACATAGAACAACCATTAGGTTTTTACCGGCGAACGCTTAGGTTTTGTTGAGAGAGAGAGAGGGAGTTAGAAAGAGAAGCTATCATGGGTTCTTCAAAGTGGGCAGGTGAACTCGTAAAGCAAGCAGGGCAAGGGATAGTCAAAAAATAATAATAATAAAGCTGTTAAAGGACAGCTATTCACCTGCTCTATGACTCTATCAATCTATTAAAATAAAAATTCCATATATGGGTAAAAAGGAATTGATGTGTACATATGGCTTAAAAACTTGCACCTTGATTTATGCTATAACAACTTGTACAACATGTTTTAGAGTTTGTACTCCAAGTTGTATTATGTTAATATAGGGTAATACAATTATTTTTCAAAGTAAGAAGATATATGTAATTTTCTCTTTTTTTACTTTTTCTGTTCTCTTTAGATTATATTATATGCGCCGACGATTAAAAGAAATATGTTGATCCGCCACAATGATATGTCCTTTGTATTGGTTTCTGTTGGTGCAAGTTCGAGCCTTTCTATCTGTTGTATAAAAGCTTTCCTACATGTTTGCTTTTATATTAAACATAGTACGTTGTTCTTTATTATGGGGAGAGTTGTTTGAATCTATATGCAACCCATTTTCTCCCTCATTTTTTTTTAATTTTCACGATTATATTTTATGTTATGCCAATTATTACATGAGAGTACGTGCAACTTTTTTTTGTGTGTGTGAAATAGGTCCTCCTCACGGGAATAGAATGCATAACATGTTTTATTTATTTATTCCGTTTTTTCTTTCTTGAATTGTTTTTGTTACGTTGCTTTTCCACATGTTTTCCTTTATTACACAATCTAACATTACATAACTTATTGTATAACCCCTGTTGCGCATTTTACAACCTTTAAGCGTGATTTACAAGTGAAGATGCGCCATGTACAAGTTGTCACTGCTTGAGGAATATTTACAAGTCAAGATGCGCCATGTACAAGTCCTCTGCTTTATTCTTCACCTCCCCCCTCACGTGAACATCTCGCCTGCTTCACCTAAACAAGACTCTGATATCTCAAACAGTTGACAAAGGACGAGCTACAGGTCTTCAAGGACGGCGAGGGAGTCACCTTCTCAACTATAGGCGTGTTCTTCTCAACTATAGCCGTATGGGTTGCTCTTCATATATTCACACTCTTCCTTCATCCCACACATTGTCTTCTCATCGCTTTTATCATACGGTTGGTTCCTTTCTTCTTCGTTCTCTTTTATCTTCATCGATTGTGTTTATTTTGCTATCGATTTGGGGGTTGTATAGTTGTATTCCAAGAGTGTGTTTGGTTTCTGTTACATGTTTGTTGCTGTGTATCTGCTCTCGAATCCATTTAACAATAATCGCTTAATGTTGTGTGTCAGACTTTTTTCATTGCTTACTTTTCTGTCTCATTATTTTTTGCACTCTAGCCTCTAGGTGTTTGTGTAAATGCTTGATTACTTCTGGTCCTCTAATATGTCTTCATGTTCTTAGTTGCAGACTTGCAGGTGTGGAAATCCATTTCTCTTTGCCGGTCTGTGTGATTTAAGGTAAGCTTACCTTATCATAAGTGGTTATGATTAGTTAATATCTATGCTTTGAAAGAGGTAATTGTTGTCATTTAGGCTGCAAACTTTATAATAAGTGGTTATCATTGATTGGTTTCCTCTTTTATAAAATTTGTTGGAGGTTGTGTGTTTTGGCTTATGATTTCTTCCCTGCACTTGGTTTCTAATAAATTTGGTAGGAAAATAATATGGAGTGAAAGTTTAGAGTGTTCCAAAGAAAATTTCAATGAGAATAAAATTGTTATTTATATATGAAGTTTAATAAATTGGTCATCCCACTATAGTATGTTTGAATCTAAACATTCTCTTACCGCTGATGCTAAGATGGATTTATATGAATTGATATTTATGTATCTTATAAAATTGTTATTTATATGAAGTTTAATAAATTGATCATCTCACTATAGTATGTTTGAATCTAAACATTTTCTTATCACTGATGCTGAGATGGATTTATATGAACTGATATTTATGTAACTTATAACAAAAGAGAACATAGAGTAATTGTATTCTTTAGTTTATACAAATTTAATAAAAACTTGGATCAGTGGTGAAAAAAATGCAGGGAAATAGTGATTTACATTTAAAAAGAAGTCATAAAATGGGAGATTCCTATGTGTCAAGACTCAAATTGGTGAGGAATAATGCTTACTAAAAACCCAATCTAAAAGTAAATCCTAAATAAACTACACCATTATGTACATATTCTCATGGTTGTTCGTTTACGCAGGAATTGCCTTCGCTGGTGAGCTTTCTCTCCTTAACTAATTTGGTTGCGCTTCTCAGTTAGTTCAGGCAATGTGTACTTAGGTTGCACTAATGTAAAAATGGTTTCGTGTTCCGCTTGCGGTCTTGCCTTTGTTTTTTATTTCCTGCAGTGTTTTGACCCGTAAACAGATGGGTTTGTGTTCATTTGATTTTGATTTTTGGCTTAGACTTTGAACAACTATGGTAGTAACCATCAAAGGTGACCTCAGAAGCATTCTAGAAATTGGTTGTAATTTCCATGTGGTGAATTGCTTTTGAACAATTGATGTGCATTGCAGTTGCATTTTTTATAATTGGCGTAAACAAATGACTTCAATTGTCAGGCAGTAGCAACAAGACGCTAACCAAACCGCCACGACACCGTCTTTCCGGCGGCAACGCGCCAATTAAAAAGCTTATATTAAACATAATTGTTCTTAGTTATGGGGGTAAGTTGTATAAATCTAAATGCACAACCTATGTTTCTCCTTTTTTTAAAATTTTCACAATTTTATTTTAGGGTGTTTATATATTAACAAACTTTTTTATTAAAAAAATAAAATTTTAACGGTCGTTTGGGGCCAAATATGGGTCGTTTGGTTTTTTTTTTGTTTAAATTAAGTTGTTTGAGCTTCGCTTGGGTCAAAACCAATGTTTTAAAAATCGGTTAAGTTGAACCGGAAAGTTTTTGGAGCCGCTCGGACCGGTTTAGACCAGCCGGTTCAACCGGTTAGGGTATATATTTTTATAAAAATGCTAATAAACTTGTACACTCCAACAAAAATAGTTAAAATACAATTTTAATTCACTTAAAAATAATACCAAATAGTTATTTCACAAGAAAATATAAGTTTTAAAGTTTACAAATAATAGAAAAAAATAACAATAATCCAAAATGGTTTTGTAACAAAATATGTTTGGACCAAAATGGGCTTTTTAGAAAGAAAAAAAATAACTACACAAATATTTATACATGTACCAAACTATATGAAAAGACATCCAACAAAATATAATCCAAGAATTGCATAGAAAATCTCTATTAAAAAAATGAGAACTACATATCCACAGGTGATATAAAAGGAGGGTCTATTTTGAAATGTAGCAAAGATATAAAAGCATCAGCATCATCAAGAACATCCACAGCAATTGTGAAGTTAAAACATCACAAAATTATTGAATTGATTACAATATGTGCATTATTGTAACTACTTAATATTAAATTTAATATATGTGTGTTCTTATAGCATATTTACCCCATTTTAGAATGGGAATAAGACTCTGACTTCAATGGATTAGGCATAGAATAACAAAGTAATGGGTTTATTACAGAATATGACCTCATATTAAATAGTCACAGCCTAAATCTTCATGAAAACAACATAACAGGGGTTATACAGGTTGTGTGTGTAGATGTTAGGGCGTAAAATAAGCAAAAAGGTAGAAAACACCAAAAATTACTCTAAATTTTCAAAATTTCTATAGATGCCAAACACACATGAGACTCAAATCATAGAGAAAACACCAAAAAGTACTTGAAATCGATCATTAAAAGCTAAAAAAACAGACAGCTTACCTCCAAGAAATTAAACCAAAATCATGAATTTCAAATCTTCCATGATATCGTAGTTCCATTCTGCAACCTTATAATACACGTAGACAATTAGAAGTTCAAAGAAAACTAACAATATTTGATTATTTTACCCAGGTTGGAAGAAGTCAAGAAGACATGGATATTCTTAGCTTAGATTCATCAAATAGATCAGATAAAGAGAATGGGTAAAACAGATAGCATACCTGTGAAATCTTAGTTGTGAGCAGAAGGTAGGGCATGAATCTCTTGTCGTAGCTACTTTGAATGTTTGAACGATGATGGCGTTATTTGCCCTATTTTCTCTGCGATAAAAATTACGCTCGAACATCGATTGAAATTCCAATGTACATCTTGTTGAAGGAGGCAATTACAATTCCCGTGTTAAATATTAAGGAGCAGCAATGAACTACGTGGATATATCTATGGTGGGGAAAACATAAGGGAGTGGCCAAACCTGAGGTAGAAAATTAGAATGGCAGAAAAGAAGGTAGCAAAATCCACTTGAACAACCATGCGAAGACGATGAGAGTGACGCGGGTGAGGAATGGTGACTAATGACGGTTTATGAGGACGATGATTTACGAACCACCAATGAAACAAACGCCGCTTCACATCCCTAGTTGAAGGCATCGATAGAGGGTTAGGGAGAAGTAGCAAGCGTTTCAATTAAAGAATAGGAAGATGGATGGGAATTCGAGAATGAGAGAAATTGAATGTGATTAGTTTTAGGAAGAAGAAGAGGTGAGCGCGTGTGGAAAAGAAATGCGCGCCAAATCAAGATCAATATGTGGTGGGAGAAAGACACGTGGCAAAAAAAAAATCTTCACTTATTAAATTAGTAGAAGTAGATTGTGTTCTTTTGAAATCTATATGTTTTTCTTTCTTTTTAGGTTTTTCCCCTTTTCTTTTTCATACCATTAATTAGTTATGCTTTTTTTATCTACCCATAAGACGAAGTTCAAACACGTTCAATTTTATAACACTATTATTTCGACATAAATTATATTCAGAGATATTTCCTTTTTGTGATTTTGACATGCTTTTGCTTTGATCAACGTCATGTTAAATAATTTATTTTGGGTTTTTTTTTCTTTTTTACTTATAGTAACCCGTAAGATTAAATTACATGTCGTTTATTCACAAATGGTTGCGCGTGCACATTAAAAAACTAGTTTCCATGAAAAATGACATTTTGTTCGTAACAGTATAAAGAAATACACAACTTGGTGCTATGTTGTTTTCAAGGAATCTCATTCGGTCTGGACTAAACAAAGTAGTAAAAAGAAAAGGAAATTTCATAGAAAAAACACAGAGCAGACACATCAAAGGATATGTTTAGATTGTGGATATCATATATATATATATTTTTTCAAATAGCTTGAATTAGATTTAGTCGTGGAGATAACGTGAATAAATAAAACAACTGCATTGGTATATATATAACGCTACATAAAGAAAACATATTTATAAAAAAACACTGCGTAACGAAGTTAAAATTAGATTTAAAAAGTCGAAGTACCAAGCCTAGTACCTAAATGTTATATTACACGACTGTGATTATTATAGCTCCAACTTATATGCTAAATATATTATGTTAAGATAAAAAAAAAAACTAAATTGTCACATGACAACCACCTAATACGCCATATAGACCAATAATATGCGAGAACTGTTCTTATGAATTTGAAAATGTTAGATAGTGTAATGGTGCATATCATTATCATCCAACATATCAAAGGATAAAATAAGGCAGCAAAATCTTGTCCATATATAACCCATTATCACCTAGAAATTTGCAGGAAACAAGCAAGAAATTTCCCTTGAATTTTCCACATCAAACACCACCGATTTCCAACCACGTTCCAAACACTACCTTCTCCAACATCTCTACCAAATCCTTTTGACAGTTGACCTAACACACACACACCCCATCATACACTGATCACATAGTTACTATAAAAGCCATACATCCCCATACTCTAATTCTTCAAACTCACAAGTGTCTCTTACTTCACTAAACTTCCTATTCTTCACTTTCATTCCAAATAACCATGACTTTCATGATACCTGAATTCATCCAATACTTCTTTACCCAAATACTACCCACCATGATCATCTACACTCGATTAGGGTTTTTCTTGCATGATTCCAAGATTCAAGTTGAAAACAAGAACCAAGATTCCAAATTGCCAAAAAGATTACCTTCATTAAAAGAGAGAAGCATACGGAGGGATGAAGTGGAGATAGTAATGGGGAATTTGGGAATTTTTTGCAATTTTGAAGGTGACAACTTTCCAAAGAGTTTAAGTTGTAATGATCTTATTAACATGTTTGAAGAAGAGCAACCGAGATTGGATGAAGTGAAGGAAGCTTTTAATGTGTTTGATGAGAATAAAGATGGGTATATTGATGCAAGAGAGTTGCAGAGAGTTCTTTCTGCTTTGGGATTGATGGATAAAGTAGACATGGATGAGTGTAAGAAGATGATTAGAGTGTTTGATGATAACAATGATGGTAGGATAGATTTTGACGAGTTTGTGAAGTTTATGGAAGGCACCTTTTGTTGAATTAAATGTTGCATAATGGTAACTTGAACACATGAATATAAACAACATAACCAAGTTTCACATCTATTCCACTAAATCATTCAAATTTTTTTTTTCTCACAAAGTCACTGAAGTTTCATTTATTTCTTCCAATACTAGATAATTCTTAGGTTTTCAGATTAACATTATTATTTTAATTTAAAATTATAATGTGGTTTATCTAAATAGTTGCATGGCATTCCCTTTTCAAAAATTAACAAATGACATGTCTTTATAGCCTTTTAAATTTGGGTCCTTTTTTTTCTTTCTTTCAATAATATAAGCCGAACTATATACTAAAAAAAAAAATAGACTAAAAATTATTTATTATCGTAAGAAACATCAAAAATTAATTAAACTGACGTTTTCATCAATATTCTCAAAAAATAAACCAACATTTTCACCAATGTTTTCATCAATATTCTTAAATTACGGCTTTCATCCATGTGGTTTGCACATTTTATGCCTATGGTCTTTAAACTTCACTTATTACGGCTTAGTCCCCTAAGTTTAACGGCTCGATACATATGTCGTCCCTAGTGCTAACAGACGTTAAAAAATTCTGTTAAGTATATGTGAAAAGACCATTATACCCTTTTATTAAACCATATTAAAATTAAATAACAAAAAAAAAATCATCTAACCCTCCCCTTTCTCTTCTCGTCGATTCAGCCTTCCCTCCCCCTACCTGCAACCTTCACCCTCCTCCATCTTCTTACCCCTGCCCTCCTACCTGCAACAAAATCAAAGTCGCGGCCAACACTACACCCGCTAGAGATCCGATGACGATTCTAATCTGAGAGATAAAAGGAAAAGAATTTGCATTGTTGATTAATCTCATTCATCATCTTCCACAGCCATTTGAAACGGCGATGACACCGGCAACCGCCAACATCATCTTCTTCATCTCCGATCTCAACTCTTCCGGATCAATGGTTCCATATTGGTCTTTGTCGTGATGGTTTTACAGTAATTAGACCGCCCACTTCGCACACACAATCACCGCAGTCAGATCAACGATTCTGATTCTCCGTCTTCTGATGTCTTCTGATTCAGACGGTTCCAATCTTCTTCATCTCCAATCTAAACTCCTCTCAATCAACAATTCTGATTCTCCGACCTCTGATTTCGAACAAACACCTCGCTGACAGAGTTCTATTTTGAAAATCCATATCGTGGTCGTAATTTGTAGAGAGAGGAAAAAGTGTGTGAATGGATATGCTTGAAGATGGAGATGTAACCATCGCTTGAGGTCTTAATTACAGTGAAATCACTAGTGTAATATGTATTTGGTGCAAACGAATCTATAAAATGATGATATCTTATTTAAATTTGAACTATGGCTATTCTGTTTGCGTAACCAAACAATCGGTCTTTGAGCTTGTATACTAATTTGATTGATGTTTGCTTTTGAATTTTCTTCGTTGAAGATGTTCTGCGAATCTGATTTATTTCCGGAAATTGTGGTGTTGGACGGAATGTTCTTCGTGAACCAACATTGTGTACGGGAAATCAGGAATGGTGGTGCTTGACGGAAATGGTGATGGCGGTGGTCGGAATCGGTGGTGGCGGTGGATGATAGTGATGGTGGCGGTGGACGGCCATTGTGGTGGAGGATGATCATATATATATTTTTTTAAATAAAATTAAGAGTAAGGGTATAATAGTCAATTTAAATTCACTTAACCGGATTTTTTAACAGTAGTTAGCCCTAGGGACCAAAGCCGTAACGAGCCATTAAACTTTAGGGACTAAAGCTATAATAAGTGAAGTTTGAGGACCATAGACGTAAAACATGCAAACCACAGGGACGAAAGCTGTAATTTACTATTAAAAATAATTAAAAAAAAACAAAAACCGTCATCACATAATAATATATTGTTTAACCAACATTTCATCACCGACTACGCTTGTTGCATATAACTTTTTTCTTTCTACCTATCGGCCTCACAACTTTTGGTGGCGGGTCTTTTTTTCTCATTTTTGCAAGACCTAATACGGTGTCTATGACCTAACAATTTTTACAAGTTCTTTTCCTCTTTAAATTCTTTGTCTCTTTCTCAGAAGGATCTATTTTCCTCTTTACACTTGGCCTACCGGACATCCTTCTTTCTTTTGGAGGTAGAGGTTTGACATCATCAATTTGAGGCCAATAGGGTGTTTGTATGCTTCTTTGAACATCTCCTTTTAAGCCAATTGTTGACATGAATTTCCGGGTCTTCATTAATAAAGACTAAAGCTACAACCGCATGAACACAAGGTGTACCTGACAACTACCGTGATCTACAACTAGACCTTACCTCATTAGTGTTCAATACATATGCATCATTTTCATTTCACACTTCAAAATTATATTATCACTTGGAACCACCTTCCAATACCTACAAAGGCAACACAAGAGTTTGTAAAAGTTAATATGTATATATATATATATATATATATATATATATATATATATATATATATATATATAGGGAGAGGATCATTTGAGAACCAATTGGGTTTGAGAACTAAAAAGAACTAATTTGAGCCACAAGTTTATTTACATGTATCCCCCCTCCCATGAATTGTAGTGGTCCCCCTGAAATGTGTGGTTGAGATTTAGTTCTCAAAAGTTCTCAAAATAAAAAGTTCTCATTTGAACCTAACCCTATATATATATATAGAGGAGAGTTAGGCTACATCACATAAAAAGCCTACATCCATTGCGGATTGATCTGGGGCGTCCATCAAGATCATCCAACAGCCAAGATCTATGGTGTTTTCGCCTATGGCGTTTTCGGTGGGGAAAAAAAACACCATAGGCGGAAACACCATAGATCATGGCTGTTGGATGATCTTGATTGACGCCCCAGATCAATCCGCAATGGATGTAGCGTTTTTGCTTGATGTATTTTACCCTAAACATATATATATATATATATGGGATCATTGGAAAACCCTCTTCCTATTAAAAAACCTAGAAAACCATATTTAACCAATCAGAAAATTTCTTCTATTTTTGTTTTTTTATTTTATAAAAAGGGTAATATGGTAACTTACCATATTCTAAATTAGTAAACAATTTCTTTAATTTAATGACAATTAACTAATAACGGAAAATTGGAATTAAATAATCCAAGTTAGTGGGTATTGGCGGATAATAATCCGAGTTCCAATATTGGCCTACAATAATCCCAATTATTTGGGTCTTGGAATTCATTGGGCCGCCATTAATTTTTCACTAACTCCGTTAGTTGTGTGCTGACGTGGCACGTGCCACGTCAGCAAGTATGATGCCACATCACCTGCCACGTCAGCAAAAATGATGCCACATCACCTGCCACGTCTGCAAGTACTAGCGGAGTTAGTGAAAAATTAACGGCGGCCCAATGAATTCCAAGACCCAAATAATTGGGATTATTGTAGGCCAATATTGGAACTCGGATTATTATCCGCCAATACCCAATAATTTGGATTATTTAATTCCAATTTTCCACTAATAACCTACATAAGTTAATTTAATGACAATTCATAATTAATTTATCTGATCTCCATAATCAACTCCCATTTTTTATTTGAATTACTTTCATGTTTATTCAGCTTCTCTTCGACAATTATTGTTGTTACTTTCTACATCGTTGTTGTTACAGAAATGTAACAACATTCTGTTTTATCGTCTCAAATACTGTTACAATACTGTAACTTTTTTTTTCTGTTTCATATTTTTCTGTTTCAAAACTTCAGTACAGTTACGTCACTGTAACATAGCTAATGTTTAATTTGATTACACATATGTAAAATTATTGTTACACATATGTAACCTTCAATTTTTTCTTGAGAAATATACATGAAATTACTATTACACGAATGTATATTACACAGTTGTAACAAAATTTGTATACGTTGATTAGTTATTGTTACAACTGTATAACAATCGTTACTCTGGTGATGAACTAGTGATCAACGATTTTTTTTCTTTTATAAATTTGGTTTGTTTTTCTTTCCTTAAATTTGGTCTGAAATTGGAAATTAAAGGAGAGAGATATATATATTTTAAGAAAAAGGAGATTGGAGAGAGAAATTGATTAAAACATTAATTAATAAAAATATCATTTGTCTATTATACCCTTCATTAAACCCCCAAAATTTACCATCTTGCCATTTTTTGATGTCAACCATTAACAAGGACATGTCTACGAACCCTTGAGTTCAATGAATCTTGACACTTGTTATGCTTCGTTGGTCTAAGCTGAAAATTATACAACTCTGTGTTGTGTTTGTTCTGGTTTATGTCCCTTTGGGATTTCTCTGTTGATTCTTATTTTGGTGATCTATTTCTTGTTAACATGGGTGAGTCTAGTATTACTTTGATTAGTAAACTGGATATAGGTGATCCTCTTTACCTTCATCCTAGTGACTCTAGTGCTACTACTATAACTAGTGTGAAATTAAAAGGGACTGAGAATTATTTTGTTTGGGCTAAAGCCATGATGTTGGCTCTTGAAGCAAAAAACAAGCATCAGTTCTTAGATGTTAAGTTTGTTAAATCATCTGACGATGATGTTATTGCTCAACAGTGGAAGAGATGTAATTCCACTGTGTTAAATTGGATTTTAAATTCTATTGCTGAGGATCTTTATATAGGTCAAGTTTATTCTGACTTAGCCTCTGAAGTTTGGATAGATTTGAAAGAGACTTATGATAAAGTGGATGGGTCTGTTGTTTATGATCTTTATCAGAAAACTAATAGTTTGACTCAAAGTGGTTCTTCTGTTTCTGACTATTTTAATAAGTTGAAAGCTCTTTGGAAACAATTTGATGCAATGGTTCAGCTGCCTACTTGTACTTGTAAGCCATCTAAGGAATTTAATGAGTTTAATAATGCAATTAAACTTTTTCAGTTTCTGATGGGGCTGGATAATGTTTATCAACAAGTTAGATCAAATCTTTTGACATCTGACCCATTGCCTTCTCTTAAAACCGCTTTCTTAACCGTATCAAGAGAAGAGTCACTTAGAGCCAACACTAATGCTAGTTCCAGTAAAGGTCAAACTATGAGTTTTGTGTCTAAAGGGAATCAACTTAATGATGGTAGGAGTAGGAACTTTAGAGGACCAAATCCTAATCTAAAATGTACCCACTGTAATAAAATTGGTCATTTGAAAGATAGGTGTTTTGAACTTGTTGGGTATCCACAGGGTAATAGACCTAGGTTTAATTAATTTAACACTCAAAGTGGTAAGAGTGGAAACTCAATTAGTAATAATAAACAAGCTAAGTCTGAAATTACTGTAAATACTGCTGCTCCTTCACTTATTGCTGAACAGATCAATAAACTATTGGGGTTATTGAATGACAAGTCCTTGGATAATGCCAACACAAATAATTTTGGAGGTAATTCCTTTAATCTTTTTTCTTCAAATTCTTTTTAAATAAAGTATGAAAGTAAGTTTGCTCCAGCTATGTCATCTGTTAGTTGGATTGTTGACTCGGGAGCAAATCAACACATGGTCATGTCAGATGAAAATGTGTTTAATAAAATTGATGTTAGTAATCTGAATATTACTGTTAAGCATCCCAATGGCAGTAATGCTCATGTTACTACTATTAGTTCAATAAAACTAAGTGATCATGTGACTTTATCATATGTTTTTGTGGTTCCTGACTATTGTGTTAACTTACTTTCTGTGTATAAATTGGTTAGAGATAACAAGTTATGTGTCTTGTTTGATGAAAATAAGTGTTACATTCAGGATTTGCAGTCAAGGAAAACCCTGGTGACTGGTAGTCAGTTTGATGGATTATATGTCTATGGGTCTGTTTAGAATTGTTCCAAGGTGTGTTTTAATAGTTGGAATGTCTATAAGATTTGGCATTCCAGACTTGGTCATCCTGCAGACCAAGTTCTAACTGTTCTAAATCTTGGTCCACCTACAAATAGTAAGGTCTCCAACTCTCCTTGTGATGTTTGCCAAAAGGCAAAACAACATAGGGAGCCTTTTCCACTTAGTGATCACAAATCCACTGCTGTTGGGCAGTTGATTCACTTAGATGTTTGGGGGCCGTATAAGGTGGCTAGTTATGACAAATTTAAATATTTTTTGACCATTGTGGATGACTATTCTAGATGTGTGTGGGTTTACTTGATGAAACATAAAGATGAAGTGGTTAACAATGTTCAGACCTTTGTTGAATTAATTCACACTCAGTTTAATAAACCTGTTAAGATTTTTAGAAGTGATAATGGGACTGAGTTCATTAATCATAAAATGGAAAATTTTTGTTCTCAAAATGGTATTTTACATCAAACAACTTGTGTTTATACACCACAACAGAATGGAATAGTTGAACGAAAACATAGACATCTTTTGAATGTGGCTAGATCTTTATTGTTTGAAAGTGGTTTACCTCTAAAGTTTTGGTCTGAATGCATTCTGACCTCTGTCTATTTAATCAACAGGCTACCTTCTTCTGTTTTGAATGGAAAATCTCCATATGAATTACTGTTTGGTTTCCCTCCTGTGCTTGATCACCTTAAGATGTTTGGTTGTTTGTGTTTTTGTACTGTACTTAATAATCATGATAAATTTAGCTCTCATGCTGATAAATGTATTTTTTGGGATATTCTCCTCTAAAAAAAGGATATAAAGTTTGGAGTTTAGACTCTCAAAATATTTATTATTCTAGAGATGTGAAGTTTTTTGAACAAATTTTTCCTTACAAAAATGGGACTATTTTACATGATGATAGTTCTATTTCAGATCCATCTCTGAATAATATAAATTTTTTTGATACTACTGAACACAGTGAACCTCACATTCTTAATGGTAATACTCCCAATGATGATAAACAGGAACATAAAAGAACTAGTAAGGGTGATGTTGAGTTGTTTGTTAGTGGAGAGACAGGTCCACATCAAACAAAATCAGTTGACACCTTAGGGGTCAGTAGTGATCCTTTAACAGATACTACAAACCAATTTGGTTCTTTAGGGGGTAGTAGTGACCCCTTAATAGATACAGGGTCACACTTGGAGTCTGAGGTGTCACCTAGTAGTGTAGATGTTGATCATGTCTCACACAACAATACTCCTGATCCTGTTCATACTAGAAACACTACAAATTCTGAGGGAAACACTCTTAGAAGGTCTGATAGGATCTCTGTATTACCAAAAAGACTTGAGGACTGTGTTTTAGATGGTAAAGTTAAATTTGGTATGCATAAAGTAGTTAACTATTCATGTTTGTCAACTAAAAATCAAGTGTTTGCTTTTTCTTTAAACAAGTCTGTTGAACCAAGTCATTATCATCAAGCTAAGCATGACCCAAATTGGATCAATGCTATGAATGATGAAATGGAAGCTTTAAATAGAAATCAAACTTGGCATTTAGTTGATTTACCTGTTGGTAGAAAAGCTATAGGCTGCAAATGGGTGTATAAGATAAGATATAAAGCTTCTAGTGAGATAGATAGGTATAAGGCTAGGTTGGTTGCTAAGGGGTTTAGCCAAAAGGAAGGTATAGATTTTGATGAAACATTTTCTCCGGTTGTTAAAATGTCTACTACTAAGTGTGTGCTTACTCTTGCTGTGTTTCATGACTGGCCCTTATACCAATTAGATATTAACAATGCTTTTTTGTATGGCCGGTTAAATGAAGATGTTTATATGATGTTGCCTGAGGGATACTTTTCCAAAACAGATAAGAGAGTGTGTAAATTAGATAAAGCCTTGTATGGATTAAAACAGGCTCCAAGGATGTGGAACCAGAAATTAGTTAGTGTTCTTCTTGAGTTAGGTTTTAAACAAAGTGTTTGTGATTTTTCTATGTTTGTTAAGCAACTTGATTCTGTTTTTTTAGTTGTCTTAGTGTATGTGGATGACATTATCATTACTGGTAATAATGTGGATGCTATTGTTAAAGTAAAATCGTTTTTGCAATCAAAGTTTCTAATAAAATACTTGGGAGAACTTAAATATTTTTTGGGTATAGAAGTTCTTAGAACTGAAAATGGGTTGTGTTTGCCTCAACGAAAGTATTATACTGAGTTGTTGCTTGAGTTTGGCTTAACAGGAAGCAAGCATGTTAAGACACCTATTGAGCAGAGCTTTGCTATTACTGCTATGTGTAAAACTGATACAACTCCTTTAGAAAATATCACTGGGTTTCAAAAACTTATTGGTAAACTTATTTATCTTACACATACACAGCCTGATATTGCATATGCAGTTCAGTTTCTGAGTCAGTATATGCATGGTCCTACAAAGTCACATCTTAAAATTGCCATGAGGCTTTTACGCTATCTGAAGTCTGCACCTGGGCAGGGTCTTTGTATTACTAAAGGCTCCAATCTAGATCTAGTAGCTTACTCTGATTCAGATTGGGCCAAATGTTTGGATACTAGACGATCTGTTTCTGGGTATTGTGTTTTTCTTGGTGGAAATTTGGTTGTTTGGCGTAGTAAGAAACAAAAGGTTGTGTCTCGTTCCTCCGCCGAAGCCGAGTATCGTGCTATGAGTGATACGGTGTGCGAGATTATTTGGTTTCAAAATATTTTGAAGGAATTACAAATTTGAGGTTACTTTACCTGTTAAACTTCACTGTGACAATTCGGCTGCGTTGGCTATATCAGCTAATCCTGTGTTTCATGATCGAACGAAGCACTTCGAAGTTAATCTTTTCTTTCTTAGAGAAAAGATTATGCGAGGTGTTGTTTGTACTGTGTTGGTTGGTTCTCATCAGCAGCTTGCTGATATCTTGACTAAGGGGCTTTCTGTTTCCCAACATGAGTTCATTATGCAAGAATTGAAGCTGGCCAATCCTTTTGGATTATAAAATTGTGAGGGGGTGTTAAAAAAGGTGAAACCTTCTATGTTTCTCTCTACAATTTTATAATCTTTATATGCTGAGTTTCTAATATGTTTGTTTGTTTTCTTTCTTTCTATATGATGGTGAGCCCAATGTGTTATGATGTTGGACCGGTGGAATGCTGACAAGAAGATGAGTTGCTGTTGGGCTTAAGCCCAAGTTGCTGATTGAAGATGAGGCAGGCCCAAAATGCTGAGGGCTGAGATCCGGAGCTGTTAAAAGGACGAAGTGTGTTAGGTTTTCATTATCACCTAACACACATTTACTTTTTCTCTCTCGAACAGTTGTAACCACCCGTTTCAAAGTTCATCACTCAATCTCTTCTTGTTCATCATGCTTCAAGGCTGTTGATCGTACTTTAGGTCTTGTAGTTTTGATTCTTGATTGAGATCTATAATCAAAGTATTCAAACGGTCTGAATATCAGTTAGGGTTTCTGTTTTTCGTGTAATTGTGCTAAGGCTGGTCAGATTGTTATCTCGTTGGTTGATAAGATTTCGAGTATCTCTCTTTACAGTACACGTCACTGGTATTCAATTATTGTCGAATTGCAAGGTACGTTTCAATCCTAATTAGTCGGTTTATTCTAACTGATAAACCCTATATCTGCGTGAAACTCTTTTCATTACATCTGTCAGTTTAGAAGTGATATTCAGCTTTTACAAGTCAACGCGTTGGGTTTTATAGGATAATGTGATTACTTGTTTCGGTTGATTATGTGACAAGAAATCGATCATTATCGATTTCAATTCTAAGATTTGATTTTATGTGTTTATCTTGGGTCTAGCGACCAAGATTGTTGGTGTTGGTGTTGGTGCTGGTGCTACACCTTCAGTTAACCGCTCTACTGTGGATCTGACATCTACAGAGTGAAAAGAGACAATTCTAAACATCCTATAGTTGTCTGTATACTGTTACTTTGTTAATTGCTTATATCTGGACTCCTGGTGGGAGACACAAAGTTTTGGCTCAGACTAATCCATGCCTTTTCTTTTGTTGTTATTTATATGATCTGGTTTTATTGAATTAGGCATTGAATCTCAAGAGTCTAATTTATGTTTTTAGATTAAAAAATGAGGGGCTAGCCACACAAAAAGAATTAAAGCCGAGTATGTTAGATTTTGAAATGAGAGTCTAGCCACTCTAGCAAGATTATACTCGCATGTCTTTCTATTAGGGCCACCGTTAGAAATTCTATTGAGAAATAAAATTTCTTAGTATTATATGCTCTGCTGAAATTTTAAAAATTAAAGGTATGACTTGACATTGTGAATGCTCCTAATATTGACAACTAGGAGGAGCTCCGAAAAAATCTTCACCTCCTGGAGGAGCATCAAGACTTGGCGCTAATTAAAGAGCTTCAGCGTAAAAAGCAGATGGAGAAATACTACAACTAAAAAGTGCGCAAGACGGAGTACAAGGTAGGGAATTATGTCCTAAGGAACGACGATGCTAGCAGAGCAGCGCATCAAGGAAAGCTAGGTCCAAAATGGGAATGCCCATATCTGATTCCTGATGTTGTGGGCAAAGGGGCATACATGCTCTCCTAGATTGACGAAAAGGTAATTCCCCGCACTTGAAATGCCGCTCAAGTGAGAAAATGATACATGTAATGCTCAAAGGAAAGTTTGATGAAATTACTTTTTGGCGCAGTTAGTATTCGAATAAAAGCCTTTCGTTCTACACATGTTTGGCTATGATATTTCAATTTAGTAACAACATAAAAAGTGTTGCGAATTAATTTTAAGGTCTTCAGGGGACTACCTGTGTGGCATAAACCTTCAAAGCGCAGCTATTCATACACACGCACGAACCTAAGTAAGCGCCTAGCTAGCCTTACTCCACAATATATTAAGTAGGCTCTGAGAAACAGATGCTCTACATATAGACTTCCAGGAAACTACCTTCGTGATAGGCTTCCTTCAGACATCGTTTGAACACGCTTGTTAAGTCTAACGAAAGAGCGCTTGACAAACAAGCGGCGCAAAAGGATCCTCCCATGATGACAAACTCCTCACTCAAGCATGCAATACATGTCACAACGATAAACAAAATTAAATGTTTCTTATTATTAACACTAGAAAATTACGCCAAACATACGGCGGTTTATACAAAATGCGCCAACATAGGGCGACTAGACCGTCAATACAGTTATAACAAAGGAACTTAAGTAAGTTTCATATAATTAGAAATCCTTTAGACCTTCAACGTAATACAAAACAACTGCATACATTACCGCAGTCGTTTAAGCACCAACATCATTACCAGTGGGATCATCACTATAAGATCACAGATCGGATCGTCTACAAGCTCATGGCATCAAGATCACAAAGTCATTTGAAAACAAGATGTAAATAAGAATCTTTGTATTGATGATAACCAACACCTAACACAAGACTCAAGAGTAGATCATCTCTCAAAGACTCTCTCACCAGAACACACAGTTCATACTTAGCTCTCACAGTGCGTTGTGTTTCTCCAACTATTTATAGTGTACACTGTCCAACGAACCTGGACCACCAACGAACCACCGGTTCGTTGCTAGTTTGGTGACTAGTTCGTTGCCAGTTCGCTGGTGAGACCAAGTCACAATACTATCACTCATCAACTCAACTCGATTACTCTAATAACTATACAACTTCTCTAGATACATCACACGGCACACAGGTTTATGCTATAACAATCACCATCTTTATCATCAGAAGAATCTTCAGATTCATCTTCTGAAACAACTTCGGGAAAGAGTTCTTTAACATCATCCAAGTTGTCTTCATGAGCATGTTGGGCCAATTCTTCCAGCAAGGGAGGGTTATGTCTCAACACCTCATCAAAACCTTTCGATATCTCTTGACTCGCGTTCATCTTAATTATCGGGTTATCTTGCACTTGACCACCATTCAATGCCCAAACATGACCATCTCTAACTCTATCCTGGCGTCCCACTAAAGTGCCAGCATCCAACAAAACATGCAAGCATGCCGACATATCTCCGCTATCATAGGCCCACGAAAAGCCTGTTGTCAACAACCAAAAGCGTGTTCTTTGCGCAAATGGGTAATCTTTTCTAACTGAACGTACATCATAACAGAATCTTCTTCAGTTATAGTTTCAAATTGATTTTTTAGAGTAAGAAAGTCTGAGAAACACTTACATGTCACCAGTAAGCTCAGGCACTCGCTCTCGAGTGCTTTCTGCTTCAGCCTAGCTTGAAGATTCTAACTTCTTTCACGAGCGACTCTTTTTCTTTCTCGAGGAGATCAATCCTAGATTCCAGCTCCGCCAACTGGACTTCCAAAACTTCTCTCTCCTTCTTCATGGTGGCAACCTTTCTATTTTTCTCTTGGCAAGGCGCTCCTTGCCAACAGTCAAATACATTTTTTCTTGAATCAACCTTTCATAATCTTTCTCCGCAGCATTCACTTTTGCCAAAGCTTCTTCTTTTGTGTGCATCTCATATTGACAATCAAGCTTAGCACCAACATATTTGGTCTCAAAGTCCAGGCATGTAATTTTCTCTTCTCTCAATTTGCATCTCTCCTCCTCCAATACATTCGTCAGCGACTCAACTTCTTTCCTTGATGTTTTTAAACTGGTGGCAAGAGGTCCACCTAGTGTTGCAACTCCACAAAGCGGGTATTGTCGATAGCAAGATCAACTGCCAAACCATCTGAAAGATTGGAGGTAGATTGCCGCTGCATCAACAAGTTCTCCAGCAAAGGTAAAAATTCAACCAAGTATTACATGCACAACGAAGGATCGACTAGTTGTGTTCCATTAAAATTTTTCCATTTTGGAGTATAAATGGTGTTGGCATCAACAGGGTTGTACTGAATAGTGACAGGATAAGTATAGCTGGCGGGAGTCTTAAAGAATAATTTCTGGTGATGAGACTTGTACACGTAAGAAATCATGCGAACCGACTTTTTAGCATGCAGCTCCTCCATCTTTTTCTGCATCTTAGACCTCTGTTTTTCTTCTTGCTCCACGCGCTCGCGCACTTTCTACTGCTCTAACTTGGCTTTGCACACCATCTCTCGAATCAAGTGGTCTGATAATTCGGACTCAAAATTTTCTTTTTCTTGGGTTGTGTGGGTGGGATCGTCACCCGTTTCCAGGAAACAGTGGGAGGGGTCATGTGAGTCTCCTGGTTGTATGTTCCAGAGGCTGAATCTTTCTTGGAATCCTTCACGACCATCTTCTTCTTCTTTTTGGCGGATGGCTTCTCTATTATAAAGACAGGACTTGATAAAACTTCATGAGGGGTTTTAACTTATCCTCCCGTCGCGTTAGAGTCACCAGCCTTGGCTACAAGAGGAATGAAAAAGTAGGATCGGGAAAAATAACTATCTAAGAAAGTGACCAACTTAAAAACATACCAGCATGCTTCTCCAAATATTCTTTTGTACGCTTGGCAGAAGACTTCTTCTTTTTCTTACGCGTCGCAGATTCATTGCCACAATTGGCACCCTCTTCTTGAGAAGCTTTGCGCTTGTGACTAGAAAACACAGTATCGGTGGGCTGACAGTCTATTAATGGATCTGAAGAGGGACCCTCGTCATCACCATCAGTAGCGCCAGGCGCATGCTTCTCATCCACTAAGATCAAATCTACCGTAGGAATATTAGTGGTAGTCACATAATTATCAGAAAATTCCTCCACATTCAATGCCTCCTGCGCAAATCAAATATCAGCTTTCCACAAAATAATAAATAAATAAACAAGTAAAGAAAGAGGGTGGCTATATACGTGAACCCCACAAGTAAAAGCCCGATTCGCATCAAATGAACCAACCATCCATCCAGGGATAAACACAATAAGTGTGAGTACGCGCACATATCTAACTCTTCCGTCACTAAATGCTTGTCTCCGAACCTTATCCCCATCCTTTCATTAACCTTAATCAAATTATAGTTATTGCAGTCAGATTTATCCTTTCTCCCTATAAAAGGCACCATCCCCAAACATGTCCACTTTCTACTCGTCCCTAAGAAAACTAAAGCATCTTCTTCAAGATCGCGCATATCAGTAGGGTGGGTCACTAGCCATTTGTAAATATATGACTGTATAACTTTAGAAGGACCGGAAGGTCTATCACTTCTTCATGGCCCAGTCAGAAGACTATGTTACCAGGAATTACCCTTACCTTAATAAAAAAGAACTAATCTTTCCAATCCTTGTGGTGACAACTAGAAGGCATTTTTCTAATGAAATGAGATTTTTTGGAGCGTTTATCAATACTGTACCAGGAATTTTTATGACACGATTTTAAAAAAAAAACTTTAAACAAAGCAAGCATGTGACAATGGCCAAGACTATGAACAATGTTGGGAATGTTTTGCTAGGCAGAAATTCTCTAAGTCAGAGTTCCGAAGGAAGTTAGTCCGGAACTTCCTTCACACTGAGTAGTTCCTCCGGAACTCTTCCTAGTGTTACTCCGGAACTTTGACTTATCCCTTGTTGCAAGTTCCAATGCATAAAGCTGTCAGAAAGCAGTTTTACTTTACACCATGCTGTACACTGTTCACCGATAGGTCTGCTCAACTGTTCTCAGAAGCATGCTTGTACTACAACAACTCTGGAGTAGATATCATTTGTTTATTTAGCCTAGGAGCTAAAAGGAAATAAAAGAATATCTTTTATTTCCTCCTTGCACTATATATATTAGTTGTATTTCCTTTGTTTCTCGTTGATCGAATATCTCTCTTGTTCATCAGCTGTAACTCTTTGTAAACATTGTGAAGTATTAATATAGTAGTGCTTGGAATTGATATCTTGTGTTTTATCTACTTTACTTCTTGTTTACTAGTTACTGTTTCGATCAAACCATTTCAAACATTAACACAAACAAGTCTGATTCCGCCTTTCTTGTTTGACACCTTTGGTAACTTGTTTGGTTAGTTGATCCTAACCACGATCCTACAAGTGGTATCAGAGCCTTGGCTCTTGTGTTTAAAAGTTTTTAAATTTCTGTTTTCTAAAACTTTTCTCACTGAAGGTGTTTCTGTTTGCTTTGGATAAGACTGTTTCGATTCTTGATCTCTGAAAATGAGTGAACTAAGGAATGGCAGCACTAACAAACCTCCAACCTTCACTCCTGATGACTTTGACACTTGGAAACTTAGAATGGAGATTTTCTGTAAAAACACTGACCACAAAATGTGGGCTTCCATTGTCAATGGACCACAAGTCATCACCACCCCATCTGCTACTCAACCTGTTGTTGACCTTATCAAAGCGTATGAGAATTATTCTGATGATGACCATAAGACCTGTGAATGTGACTACAAAGCTTTGTGGGCACTTCAGGCAGCTCTTCCTAATTCTATACTCATTGGCTTTAAGAGATGCAAAACTGCACATGATCTTTGGAAAGCTCTTATTGAAATGTATGAGGGAACAGATGAGGTGAAAGAGAACAAGAAAGACATTTTGAAACAAAGATATGAAAATTTCTGTCACAAAAGAGGTGAAACAATGTCTGAGCAATATTTAAGATATGTTAGACTTATAGATGAACTACAGGGTGTAGATGTAAAAATTGACAATGCTGATATAATCAGAAAATTTTTAAGATCATTACCTGAAGTTTGGACTGTCTATACTGTCAGCATAAAATATAACAAAGACCTCAAGACCTTGAAATTAGGAGATCTCTATGGAATGCTGAGTGCACATGAGATGGAAATGAATGAGAAGTCTGGTGTATCATCAAACCAGACATCATCTTCCAGAGGCACTTTGGCCCTCATTATTGCTCACTCAGAGAACTATTCTGAACCAGAACCATATGTATCCTTTCCTGAGTCTCCTAAAGGACATGAAGTTTCATACTACCAAAATTTTGCTAATATTGCTAACAGTTCTTATACAGGGTTCACTAGATCAGATCTCGAGTGCATTAGTGCAGATGATCTAGAGGAGATTGACATCACTACCCAACTTGCAATGGTGTCATTAAGGGCTCAAAGGTTCTACAAGAGAACTGGAAGAAAATACAATGGAGCCAAGAATGCTCCTATTGGCCTTGACAAATCAAAGGTCAAGTGTTACAACTGTCATCAATTGGGACATTTTGCCAGGGAGTGTTCTCAGCCAAGGAGAGAAACTGGTTACAATGCTGAGAAGAAACAAGAGTATACCAAACCAAGCTCTTCCTCTGGTCCTACTCCACCAAAGCCCTCTT
>JBCNJP010000017.1:16908261-16926826 GCA_039602395.1 Deinandra increscens subsp. villosa
TTCCTCTGACACGCTTTTTATGACACGCTTTGCGCGTCATAAAATGCGCGTCATTGTTCGCGCGTCAAGAAGCAGATGACGCGCATTTTGCGCGTCAAGAGGATTCTTGACCCTGCCTTCCTTGACGCTTTTTTGCGCGTCATCTGGGCCCTTTCTCGACGCGCAAAAAGCGTCAAGAAAGGCCATTTTTGTAGTAGTGCAAAGAGTTTAAGTTGTAATGATCTTATTAACATGTTTGAAGAAGAGCAACCAAGATTGGATGAAGTGAAGGAAGCTTTTGATGTGTTTGATGAGAATAAAGATGGGTATATTGATGCAAGAGAGTTGCATAGAGTTCTTTCTGCTTTGGGATTGATGGGTAAATTAGACATGGATGAGTGTAAGAAGATGATTAGAGTGTTTGATGATAACAATGATGGTAGAATAGATTTTGTAGAGTTTGTGAAGTTTATGGAAGGCACCTTTTAAATGTTGCATAGTGGTTTTCTTAGGAATGACTCAAACGATTCAATTCAAACGAAAACAACAAACAAATTGTATGAACTTGAACAAAATGAATATAAACAACTCATGGTAGCTCAATCATAGGGCTCAAGGTCAAATAAAAACTCGAAGCCCTTTTTAGTTATAATGATTTAATATGGTGGATGTAGCATTTTTTGTTAGTGAAGTAACAAAAAAAATTAGGTATTTTAACGCAGGAGTGGACTATGCATATAAAGTTAGGCTTAACTTTTTTATTAAAGTAGGATTGAGGTCTTGTTTGTTTTTTTTTTTTTAAGTCTTAATACCCTCTGAGATCTGATTCGTTAAGACTTTTTGGTAAAAGTTGTTGTTTGTTTTTTGTTTGTTACAAGTGGGTCGACCCGCGCGTTGCCGCGGACAGTCCGAACCGTTTTAAAAATCCGGTTACCAAAACCATAAGATAGGGGTCGATGAAATGGTCAAATCTAGATGCATAAGTGTAACACAACTAATTTTTTTATAAAGCATCAAATAACTTCCAGAGTAAATGTCCAAAGAAAGTAAAATATCAGTTATAGGGGTTTTACTTACATAGCTGTGGATCAGCAAATAATTCATCATTTCTTTTGAGTTGTAGGGCTTCCATTTTTTCAATACCTTGATTTTAATGGGTGCAGCCTGGCTGTTGTTTCTTATTTGAGAAATTTTTCCTTCATCGGCTATTGGATGCCTGCATAAGGAAATAAATGAAATAAAAAAGGGTTGAGTTCTATGCACATTTATAGGATACAGCTAATGTACATATAAAATTATTATAAATGACTCCCTTGTACTTATATTCAATGTAAGTGTAGCCATTTGATGCTCTACAATTTGATAGTGTAATGCTCTACAGACATGAATTAAAGCCAAAGAAACCTTTATCATTGTTTGTCGGACAAAAAAACAGAAAGCCTAACCTAGATTGAAAGGCAATCATACCTTTAGCTGATAGTTGCCACAACCGGGAACAAAGATGAAGAGAAGAGCCCGATGGTAGTTTCACCGACGTCATCTTCCTTTCGCCAAACCGAGGTAACTAAAATCAAACGGAAAACAAACGTATATAGGGAGTTTGGTACAGGACCTTTGATTTAAAGCCTCTTCTTGCTTGTTTCCGGTGTGGCAGACCTGTCGATTTACAAAATCTTCAACAAATCAAAGAAATAAATCTCCCAATCGGTCGATTTCAATATTTCATACACATCCACATATAGATCTGCAATTCTGCATATAAATGATAGATCTAAAGTTTGATCGAAATACCTCCATCTCCAACAGTCAGTGATGCGGTATTGTTGTAAACCGGTAAACCGGCGTTAGTTTTCCAGAAAGGGGAGTTGTAAGAGCTCGAAGGTCGTTGCTGCAAAAAAAAAAAAAAAAAAACAGGTGAAAGATCTAACAAATAGCAGATTACCTATAACAAAAAAAACGATATTACCTTTCTTCATCTTTTATCAGATGCTAAAACACGAAATTTATCACACCTGAAAGCACCTCCTGATGCGGTTAGGATTATACGCCTTAGAGCACCTTCGAGGAAGCCTTGAATACACTAAAACAGAACATTTATATAAATCATGCTAAGAAAGGAACAAACTTTAGAATTTTGATACTGCATTTCTCAATGGTTTATACCTGAAATATAGCAGAATGTTCAGAATCCCGGGAAGAATCTTGACATTATGCTTGTGTGCAAGCGGAAGAACAAAAGGACCGCCAGCAATTAAGGTTTCTTTATTTGCTAGAGCAATGTTTTTCCCTGCTTCAATCGCAGCAACTGTAGGCTAGGATACACAAACATGAAATTAATGCATGAAAAAAACATATAAAAAACACATTAAAAGACACAGATCCTTGAAAGAGAACCGATGCATGTAGATTAGCCACCGAAGTTATTTTGGGTTCAATCGCAGCAACTGTTGAACCCTAGAATATCAAATGAAAACAATTCCCCTTGTTAAACACAAATGCTTAGCCATAGCTGTCAACATTATTTGTTCATACTTGTAGCATTGGAGACTATAAGAAGACTTTGTTAAATTAGCTTGAAGACCCGTTGGTTTGAATCTATTTACGTTTTTGTAATGTTATTTTTCATCATTTTGTTTAGTTTTGTTTAAATACCTCTATACCATTCCGTTTAGAAGTAAAGATGACATGCTTGACTGCTTTCAAACTAAGATCCTAAATAATGACATACTATCAGTCACATAATCATAAGTTGTGAAGCGAAACGTAAACCTAAATTAACCCAATTAAAAATCATAATCATTTGTATGCATAATTTCATCTCTTAGTATACAAAATAAAATTAATTTAGTCGGTTGCAACCTATTTTAAACATGAGAGCAATCCTGAACTATTAAAAAACTGAACAAATAGAGCTGAAAGAAACTCACATTTACTTGCGTCCTATATCGTCGACAACCAAAAAGCACCAGCAGATCCCTTTTTACGTTCGGCACCACCATTTCTTTCTGTTAAGCACCAATACCGGATCTAATCATGAAATTTAAAAGTTAAAGCACACTATAACAAAAGAAAACCACAAATCAACAAAGATTATAGCAAACACGAACGTACCTGAAATGGATTGCAAACCCCTGAAATCTGCAATTCACTTTAGCATAATCAAACCAAAAAACGATTAAAAATCATCTATAAAAGAACAGACTGAACAAATCTTAACAGAAGAGATAGGAAAGCAATCGATCATAGGCAAAACACATTCAGATACCTACACAATAAATAAATAATGATAGAGGAAACTGCAAAAGCTCAATTAGAGTTCAAATGGTTAGGTAACAAAAACTATTAAAAAACACTAATTACAAAATGGATTATTTGAGTTGAACCTTTAATACATGAGTAAATACAAATCCCTTAAGCCGTAAGGTATACTCTGCGTAATCATGGGATTTAAATATTTGATCAAACAGATTCATAGGTTATTTTAAAAGAATATCATCATTGCCCAAATTCTAGTTGAGCTTCAAAGCCGATGTAGACTAAGCACAAACCTAAACATGAGCCTTATAGTTAGCATCAATAGGATGAAAGTAACAAAGGGATTTACAAATATGCCTTCATTAGGAACAAATTATCGGTTTCTATGGTTTCTTTTGGCTTTCTTAGTCGGTGATAGTCACACGCAATTTGATTTAGAGGTTCCATGGATACAAACTAAAGGCTTAGAATCGGCGATGGGGGTTTATCACATACACAATCGATCGCATTCAAACGCATTCGCATGACGATTCTCTCTTCTCACCTGAATCGAACGATGGAATCATTCCCTGAAAACAAAAAAACTCACCTGAATGGGACGATGGAATCATCCCTTGAAAACAAAAGAGAAGAATCGCCCCTTGAAGACAAATAACTCACCTGAAAATTAGGGTTACCAAATCAAAGAAAGACGCTACCAAGATGAGGCAGAAGACAACACGGAGTCGCCAAGAGCGGGGATCTAAGAAGCAAACATACCTTGCAAGATAAGAAAGCAATGAAGACTCGAAATGCAAACCTCCAGTGCCATCACTTCAAAACCTGCAAAAAGAAACCCTAGATCATGAAGAATCCATAGCCTCGGTAACCCCTAATCGAATTGATTAAAAAAATCACCATGAACAGAAAGACGAATGGTTGAAGACGATGTAGATCTGCTCCTTCAAGTGTTTCATCGCCGCTCTCTCTTCCTCTGCGACTGATATGGAAAAACCACGAATCTTCTGTTGAGTGTTGAGAGAGATGAGGCGAACGATGAGCCTCTCGATATCTCTGTGGGTCGCTGTACATAGAGAATCAGATGAGATGAGAGAGAAGGCGGATGTGATTTGGGAGAGCAGAGGTATGGGTTGGAGGGATGCGGTGGTTGAGTGAAATCAGTTGGTTGGTGAGGGGTGTAAAGGCATACCGGGAAAAAGGGAAAAGAAGCACACTTGACCCGTGAGCACTGTTGATGAACAGTGGCGGCGCTTTAGGTGGTTGTACTATAAGCTTGGGGGGGTGGTACAATATGTTGTCATTTGTATATATAGGTTAATTAAGAGGATAAAAGTCTTAATAAACTCTCAATCGGTAAGACATGAAAACACCTCTAATTAAAAAAAAATAACTCGCTAAGATGTTTCCCCCCTCCTCAAATCGACGCAGCGCCTCTTTCTCCCCCAAAATCAACGTATGTGCTCCCCTCAAACCCTAAAACGAAAACGACGCAGCCTGTTTCATCCTCAAATCTGAGCTCGTCCATCCTCATCTCCTTAATCATCTCGTTCGGATTTCGCACCAGGTATGTCCTCTTCTTCTCCTCTCCTTCGTTCTCTGGTGGCTTCACCACACTATACATCCTCTGGATTTTTGTATATGGCTTTGTCCCTGCTCTTACATATACTGATTCTTCATTAATTTTGGTTTCCTATTTCCAGATTTTAGTAGTTACTCTAAATTCTCTATTGCTTTTTCACATTTATGTAGAAAGCTCTATGATAGAACTTTTTAGGGCATAAAAAGTATGTGATCTTAAGATTTTTAGTATGTGTTCTCCCTCATTTGTTTTCTGATACACTCTTAAATTCTCTGTTGGTTTCCTATTTCCAGATTTTCTAATGCTTGTTATGTTGTAGAGAATGTATATACAACACTCTAAATTCTCTGTTGGTTTCCTATTTCCAGATTTTCTAATGCTTGTTATGTTGTAGAGAATGTATATACATTACATTAGTGTACTATTTGATTGAGACTTTGATCTTTATGAGTGAAGGTATTAGGTTGTTTGTTATTATATTGATAAAAATTTTGATCTTTATGAGTTCTTTTATGAGTTTTCTTATATTTGATTCATAATGTGGTGATAGATTATTAGCTATGGCTGACAAGAGGCTAAAACTGACGAATGAGCAAGAGAAATTGTTTTTAGAGACATGTATAGAAGAAACTGTTAGGTTGGGTTACTTGGGAGTAAGCTTAAAGAAGGAGTCTTGGGTTGTTCTAGGGAAAAAAATCTCTGAAGCATATGGTATAGAGGCTAACCAAAAACAATTGAAAAACAAATATGATTACATTAGAGGAAAGTATTTAGCTTGGTCTTATTTGAGACGAAGAACGGGGAATATTTACAACCCTCACACAAATATGTTCAACCTAACAGACGATGAATGGAACAATGTTTGCAATGTTTGCTTATAACTATTTTTTCCCATATTTTATATTCTAATTGAAAACGCATCCATTAGCTAACCATGTAAACAAATCCAAATTAAATGTAGATTCATCCTAAGGCGACGTATTTGAGAAGCGCTCCATTTGCTAATCATGAACTTTGTGCAACTTTATACGATAAGAATTTGGCAATCGGTTCTATTCGTCGTTCCATTGCTTCTCGAAGGCCTTCCTCATCATCTCAAAATTCTACTATTCCAACACTTCAGATTGGCGATAGTCAATTTCAGAGTCAAGATGATGAAAACGCATATGATGAAAACATCCATGAAACTGGTTTTGAAGGTGATTCCTCAATTCCCTGAACACACAGGTCTTCCTAAACACACAAGTGTTCCTGATGTAGATCGAGGTAGGGCTAAGAAGAAGGCTAAAAACACCACCGAAGAAGTTATACGACCAACTTCACTCAATCCTAATCCAAATATTCCTGGAAATAATAGAAGGGAGCGACAAATATTCAAGGTAACTATTATATTAAATGCCAATATTATTTTTTGTATCAAGTATATTTTAATAAACATTTCTCATTCAGGGAGCGGTTGGTGCCCTTGATGGAACTTTGATACACGCTATTTGTCCCTCGTGATCAACAACATTTGTATAGGGCAAGAGGTAGAGGTGAATGTTATCAAAATGTTTTGGCAATTTGTGACTTCAACATGATCTTTACTTTCGTTGTGGCCGGATGGGAAGGTACCACACATGATGCTAGAATATTGAATGAAGCATTAGTTGATCCTGATTTTGAGTTCCCCCTTCCTCCCCCAGGTATAATTACAATTTCAAAGTTTTGTATTTCTACATATAAACACTGATGCTAGAATATTGAATGAAGCATTAGTTGATCCTGATTTTGAGTTCCCTCTTCCTCCCCCAGGTATAATTACAATTTCAAAGTTTTGTATTTCTACATATAAACACTAATGGTTTTTTTTTTTCCTTTCAAGATAAATATTATCTTTGTGATGCTGCATATAAACACACTCGGGGATTTATGGCACCATATCGCAATGTTAGGTATTGGCTTGGAGATTTTCGTCGAATGCGTGCATTGAATAGCAACGAAAAGTTTAACCACGCCCACGCTAAACTTATAAATGTCATTGAACGTGCTTTTGGTGTGTTAAAGGCACGTTTTCCTATCTTGAAGAAAATGCCACCTTATCCTTTAGTTAAACAAAGAGATATTACTATTGCATGCTTTGCTATTCATAACTATTTGCGAAAAGAGGGTTTAAGCGATGAACTATTCGCTGAATATGATCAAGCTCAAATGCATATTAATAGGAATGTAGAAGATGGTGGTGACGAGGAGCATGACGATAATGATGATGATGATGATGATGATGATGATGATGATGATGATGATGATGATGATGATGATGATGATGATGATGAGTTTCCATCACATGGGAGTAGAGCCGATCAACAATATATGATACATTTGAGAGATTAAATTGCGGCACAATTAATGCAAAATTAAGTTTGAATGCTTAGATGTACCAAAAACATCGTATTTTTTCTTGTACTTTTTTTTCAATGTTTTATGTTAAGACCAGTTTATTTTTAATTAACTGCATAAGTTTAACATTTAAAATTGTGAAACAGACGTTTATTAACATTTAGATGTTTTACAAAAAACAAACAGCTTTAGTGATTCAAATTTCAGATAATTGAACCACCTCTAAACATTCAGATGTGGTATTCAGATTCAGACATAAATCTCTGACAGAAAACAAACAGGGCCCGAGTGTTTATAGAGCCTATAAAATCTAGATTGAACTATATATATAATTTTTTTATTTTTTTTTTTGTAAATTTGGGCGCCAATAATTTAAGGTCCCTAGGCGAGAGTGTAAAATTTTATATGGAAGAGTCGCCCATATAAAAAATGTAAAGAAAAACAAATATTGATTTCCTTTCGATGCACATAGAAAATGTAAAATTTTATATGGAAGAGTCACCTCATACAAAAAACAGTTACATTTCTAAAACGCAATGTATATAAAACGAAAATACAAAAAAAAGCCAACACAACGACGTTAAAATTAAAAGCCTACTAAAACATCACACTACACAACTTTAGACACTTAAAGGCAACTATGTGAAACGGACACTAAAACAGATAAAACGCTATAAAAATGATTTAAAAAAATTTATATTTAAAAAAAAAACATATTACGATTATGTAAAGGAAAATGCATCAAGTTACCATTACTCGGTTATAAACAATTAATAATGTTATCTATAAGTTATCCCCCACCATTTGGTGGAGTGGATATACCCTCAATGTGGAGGTCAAGGGTTCAAATCCCACCAGACACAAAAAATTAATGATGAATTAAATAGAGGTGGGTTAGAGGTTTTACCACAGTGGGCCTTAAGGCGGTGGGTTTCCTCTGGGATGGATGTGCAACATAGAGGGTCTTGGTTACTCGCACGGCCTGTGGTCGCAGCGTGTCGTGGGTAGCATCGTTTGCCAGGATGAGACCCCCGAGTAACCGAGTGTTTGCCGTTCAAAAAAAAAAAGTTAAAAGAAATTATATATTTTTAATAATTTTTTTAATCTAATTAGTTATATTAAATTCAAGGAATTAATTATTTCATTAAAAAACTACAAGATGGTAAAAACTCATTAGTGGAAAAATGGTAAATAATCTCAACTTTTTCTAATGATAAAATGACAAATAATTCTAACTTCATCTTTTATATGTATTATATCTTATTAAACTTTTAATTTTGTTACGTAAATAACAAGTTTGTCCTCTTAGAACGTAGTATAATATAGTATAGATATTTTAACACAAACTTAGATAATTAGTAACCATCTACATTATGGTCGATGATTGGCTAATTAATTTATTTTTCCCTTTTTGTTTTTTTTTGGCTCTCGATAAAGACACAAACCATTTTTATTTCTACACAAGATACAAGCGGTCGTTTGTATATATATTTTTTTATAAATGTTTTAAATTATTTAACTTTTATAAACATTAAAAATGTTTATTCACCATATCTGATAAAAAGTACTTAAACGAACAAAATAGTGACTTAAAATAATAAATTTTAAGATTCAGAGTCTTTGTTGATACCGTCTCGATGGCATCTTGAGAAGTCTTTTCCGGTGTTGGGTCCCCACGGCCCATGGTTTATTTATTTATTTGTTTTTTTCCAAAACGTTTGTCGAGTATTCCATTACCCCTGATAAATTTAAGGACTTATTCTCGAAAAGTCTTCTTGACAAACGTTTTGAAAAAAAAATTAAAATAAAAAAACCATGGGCCGTGGGGACCCAACACCGGAAAAGACTTCTCGAGATGCCATCAAGACGGTACCGGTAAAGACTCTAAGTCTCAAAATTTATTATTTTAAGTCACTATTGTGTTTGTTTAAGTACTTTTTATCAGATATGGTAAATAAACATTTTTAATGTTTATAAAAGTTAAATAATTTAAAACATTTATAGAAAATATATATACAAACGGCCGTTTGGGTACAAACGACCGTTTGTATACTATGTAGATATCAAAATGGTCTGTGTCTTTATCACGTCCCTTCTTTTTCTTGTTTATTTTAACACTTGCTTATACCGGTTTATTTTTTGATGTGATACATTATAGTGTTTACGTCGATGTGCTATTTGTTGTCATATTTTCCGTTTTTGTATTTGAAATTTTGTTTGCATTTTCATGTTCTGATATATGTGTGTATCTCCTAATTTAATAAGTGAAGATATTTCTTGCCACGTGTCTTCCTCTCATCCCTCCCTCATCTCAAATTCGCGCCATTCCTCTCTACCCACGATACGTAAACCCTAGATTCCAAACGTCGACTTCAGTTTCAGACTTAAAAATCGCTTCAGTTTCATCCAACCCATCGGTTTCAAACAAGAGTCCTCGATTTATCTTTAATGTTCAATCTATAAATCAGAAGTGCTTCAATCAATCTCCATTCAGTTATCTCTATCCATCTTTTTCCCTCATAAATCTGCAATAGACGATTAGAATTTCAATCTCCCTGTATCTCTCAATCGAAACTTCAATGGGCGCCTAATCGTATTCTTCAGTTCCGTAAAGCTGGGTTTGCTTAATTTGTGCTCACTCTTTGTTTCTCTTGAGGTATGCTTCGATTTCTGTCAAACTTGTCTTTTTCTCACAGATTGATATGTTTCGATTATGTAATCATCATAATTTGTAGATTTGCTTTAAATCAATTACCTTTTATTGATCAATTGGTGTGGACTATGTATTTGCATATTTAGGGTTTTAAATTATATTTCCATGAACTCAATTTGTCATTTGGACTCTGAGTTGGGATAATTCGGTATCTAGGGTTTTAATTTGATGGATATTTCCAATTTAGTGGTTCAATTGACTGATGAGTGTGAAGGGTTCTTACAATTGATGCATGGCGTAGTGATTAATTGATCAAATCGGTTTCTGGGATGCCATGATTGAAAAATGTTTGGCCTGTTTTAGGAAATTTTTATTCAATATTTTGTTAACTAATGGGTTTATGATATTTCAAATTTAGTGATTGTTGTTCGATTTATATATGCTGAAGTGGGTTTATTTCTTATTGCTTGATAAATAATCTTTGGTAAATAAGCTTTCATATTTCCATGGAGAAACCATCTTAACACGATTTGAGTTTTAGCCTAAATCGTAGTGAAGGATCCTTTATTTTACTTTGCGTGTGGAGAGAGAAATGCTAAAATAAACTAGGTTGAGTTGTAAAAACTTGAAAAACTATTTCTCAACCCTTGATTTTCATGATCTAATGGATGAGATTTTTTCTTATATTTTTCATTTAAATTAATTCACTCTTATCTTTATTTTTTAGTTTGGAAGGGTAAAATAGGAATTTGAAAAAAGCTTTTATAGCCCCTGTACTTATTGCAGACAACTCTACATACATATCGAATCACTCATCCATCTCTCTCTATTTTTAAATTCACATCCCTCCATATCTAATGAACCCACCATCACCACCACTTTCCACCTCTGCTACCACCACCATCTAGAGTTTAAAGATCCGAGTCATCAAAGAAATCCAACACCGTTTCCAGATCTGAGTATCCCAACCTACGAACATCGTTGAGCCGGAAGTGGTGACCAGATGTTGCGACCGTAGATCGACAGCTACTGAGCCGTTCAAGTCATCGTCTCCACCTATTCAACCGTCACCGTCACCATCCAAAGAGTTCAACGGTTCTAAGTTGCAAGTATCTCTTCTTATATTTGTACTTATCGCGTTATATTTTACCAGATCGTGGTTCAAGATTTGTACTAAATATGAAGAACATAGTTTAAGGCATTTTGCCTAAATTGTTTTGTCGTAATCCTACGATTGAAATTAAAGAAAGAGTTTATTCAATTTATTATTTTTTGCAGAGATGAAGAAATGATCCATATGATATGAGAATCTCGAGTGATTAGAATGTAGATTTTTGAACTATATACCCTTGTGCCCTTGCTTCTTGATTTATTTTATATAAACCCAACTGAAGATTATTTTTTTTTACATAAATATGAACCACTTTTTTTATGATATTTTTATTTTATAATAATTAAGTTATTTTTAAAAGAGTTATTTTATTATTATCTACTAGATGTAGCGACCCGCGCTTCGCGGTGGATCTTTTTTATTGTTGTCGCGGGTCACTAGTCCTTTTTATTCTTTTTATTGTCGTTGTGGGTCGCGGGTCTTTTTTATTGTTGCCGCACAATGCGGTTCGCGGGTCTTTTTGATTGTCGTTGTTTTAGGATTTTTCCTGTTAGGATTCGAGACCACTCACACACACACAAAAGTAATAATCACTGCAGAAAATTGTAAACGAGAATGAACACGCGGGATTTAACGTCGTTTGGTTAGTGTGACCTACATCAACGGGCTGCAACTAGGGTAATATTTTATTGCTCTGCCTCACTCGACGTGAGAATTACAAGTACAAGACGATATATAAATAAAGATAAGAATTAGGGTTACATAAAATAAACCGGGCCAAAACACGGGCCCGAGCCCAATCAAGGCTCCACAAACCCAACAATCTCCCACTTGGAGGCTTGATCATCTTCAACTGCCATCTGCTGTGAATACTTGTACGTCTAGTAATTCTCGCCAATCCTTCTGGCTGCAACGGCCTTCTCATCAGTTAACCTAAATGCCCGTTGAAGCTCCCCAGAGCTCCAACACATCAGTCATGGCAAGAACTACCCCTGACTCGTCCTCGATCCCTACCGGCTCCCACTGAAACGAATTGCCAGATCCAGAGAACAAACAACACTCTCCATGTTAAGTAGGTAATCCACCGGAGAGACTTTAACCACTGGAACACTGGTTCTCTTAACAAACTGTCGTCTGCTGACTCTGACTGAAGCACAACCTGTGCTCCCACTGCCAAGAAAACTCTTGACCTGTTTTTCTGAACCTTTCCTAGTACGTTCAACCTGAATCTGACATGTGACTCTGGGTTTATCTCCTGCAAAACAAACCTTCTTCTGCCCACTAGACTATGTGAACCGAACTTTGGACTTCTTCTAAACTGGGATGGTCTCTCCCTCGGTCGTTAAACTAACTATGTAAAGCGAACCTCTCTTTCTTCCTCGAGCCACGACTAGATTTCCCTTGACAACTTTCCACTGCCCGTTCCCGAATTTAACATCATGTCCATGTTCATCCAACTGCCCCACTGAAATCAACTGTTTCTTCAAGTTTGGAATCACCCTAACATCCTTCAAAACCCATGAACCGGCTGAAGTCTTCAAATCTAAGTCACCCATGCCCGTAATATCTAGAACATCATTGTTCGCCAATTTTACCTTGCCAAAATCACCTTCCTTTAGTTTCTGCAATGCCTCACTGCTGTGGGTAGCGTGAAATGAAGCACCAGAATCCATGACCCAGGAATCAACATTGCTCTCTACGCTGCATATTAATGTCTCATCTTTAACGTAGTCTTCTACAGAGTTAACTTGTTTCTTTTCGTTCAGACACTGATTCCTGAAGTGCCCCACCTGTTTACAGTTCAAAACATGTCACATCATCCCGAGCCCTAGACTGACTCCTTTTTCCGTTCCCGCTCCCACTACCTATGTTGTTTTTTCTTCCTCTGCCAACATGCATCAATCCACTCGAAGATTCACCTAAATTTCTTCGTCTGACGTATTCGTCCAGAATAGTATCCCGAATCCCATCAAAAGTGAACTTACTGGTAGAACTCGTAATCACTATAGCAGTTCCTGACCACCTATCAGGCAATGAAGATAACAATAGTAGAGCCTGAACTTCATCCTTGAATTTAATATCAACCGACCCAAGTCTTGACAAAATCGAGTTCATGTTATTGATGTGCACTATAACTGAACTTCCTTCTTCCATTCTCGTATTAACCAGCTCTCGAATCAGGTAAACTTTGTTAATTAGCTGCCGAAGGCTTCTCGTACATATTAGACGATGCATCCATTATGTCCTTCGTTGTGGTTTCCTTCAGAATGTTGAACGCAATATCCTTTGACAGCGACAACCCAATGACGGCCTTGGCTTTCTTATCTAACTTATCACACTTAGCTGGTGTAGTATTCTATGGTCTTTCACCCAATACCATGTCCAAATCCTTCTGAACTAGCAAATCCTCAATTTGCATTTCCCACCAACCAAAGTCTTTACCATCAAACTTCTCAATCAAAGTTTACCGCTCTCAACCATTGTCTAAAACTACAATCTCTTCACTGAGAAACCCGACTTTGAATCTAGGTAATATATAAAGGAATTATTGGACAAAACAATGACCGATCCCGCTTCGATCTCCACCTATAATTATCTAAAACACTTAATTTAACCAATTTAAGTGAAACCGTTTGTTAATATTGGCTTTCTGCCCAAAATAATTCATGGCCAAAATTTGTTTGAGAAGATTTGATCTGCCCAAGGAATTATTCACGAGGCCCAAAAAAAACTAGGGCAAAATCAAATCCTGGTCAAGCAATATTCACGGTCAAAATAGAAAATAATACCTTCACTTCCTAGTACACGACGGCGAATAGAAAACAAACCAGAGTAACTAAAAAAAAAGGCGACCTCTTTGCTCGTCGGAGATCTTTCACGGTCTTGTGACTCAAACCGACCGGCGATATCCCTTCTCGATCGACCTTTATTCTGCCAAACTCAGAAAGCAAAAACAAATGAAAGGGAAGCTAACTAAACTCACCTTTTCTATACGAAAGTCGATCGATTCACGGTACGACCTCCGTCTCCTTTTCTGCGATTGTTTTCACACCTTTCTGATCTCCGACTATATCTCTACCGGAACTGATTGAACGGTGACACAAGGGTGACGGCGGTGACTGCCAGCAAAACCCTAAAAAAACGTGTGTAGACAAACCCGACTCTAGATACCACTTGTTAGGATTCGAGACCACTCACACACACACAAATGTAATAATCACTGTAGAAAATTGTAAACGAGAATGAACACGCGAGATTTAACGTGGTTCGGTTAGTGTAACCTACATCCACGGGCTGCAACCAGGGTAATATTTTATTGTTTTGCCTCACTCGAGGTGAGAATTACAAGTACAAGACGACATATAAATAAAGATAAGAATTAGGGTTATAAAATAAATCGGGCCAAAACACAGGCCCGAGCCCAATTAAGGCTTCACAAACCCAACATTTCCTTCACGTAATTAGCAATATTTGTGTTGCTATTGTTGAATAGGTGTAAGTTACCCTTGGAGCAATTACGTAGATCTCGCGTTTCTAAACAGATTTTGTTATGTTTAAGATCGTTTTATGTTATGTGATGTATAGTCAAACTTGGATCATTTTCACATAATCTGCATTCAAGATATCAATATATATATATATATATATATATATATATATATATATATATATATATATATAGTGAAAAGTTCATTGTAGACACCCCCATAAGTATAGACAGATAGACACCCTTTTTCACCATTAGATCTCTTGATCTAATGGTTGTGATTAATTTTCTTTTTTCTTTTTTTCTTTTTTCTCATTAATTAGAAACTTTCACATGTGAAAAAGAGCTATTTCACATGCGAAAGTGTCTACAATGAACCTCACCATATATATATATATATATATATATATAGGTAAAAGATCCATGTAGACCCCTTATTTTTTGTAGACCCCTTATAAAACTCAATAAAACTCATTAAAACTCACTAAAAATAAAACTCAGTTTTGTTAATTTAGTTTTTTTATTTGCGATAAGCTTTTAAGAACAAAAAAAGACAATTAAAAAAAAAGAAAAACGAAAAACATTAAAAATTGAACATTTTAAGATAATGAGTTTTAAAAATCAATGAGTTTAAAACTCAATAAACTTAATAAAACTCAGTGTTGCGTTTAAAACTCATTATTATAAAACTTATTGTCTTAAAATGTTCGATTTTTAATGTTTTTTGTTTTTTTTAATTTATTTATTTATTTTTTTGGTTCTTTTTAAAGCTTATCGTAATAAAAAAAACCAAATTTACAACACTGAGTTTTATTTTTATTGAGTTTTATAGGGGTCTACGGGTCTACAAAATTTAAGGGGTCTACACGGAACCCTTCCCTATATATATATATATATATATATATATATATATATATATATATATATATATATATATATATATATATATATATATACTAGGTTAGAACCCGTATATTACACGGGTTTTAAATAATAAAATCGACATAATTCATAATTCTCTAAATAATTCTTCTTATATTTTTAAGTGTAAGTTGAAATGGTAAAAGATACAACCATCAACTTATCGATTTAAAATAATAACTTATAAATATTTTTATAAAAAAAAACATGACCATAGTACATTACGTACAATAACAGACAATAAAATAACAATACTTATTTACAAATTTGTAATTTTTTATACAATATTTGAGTTATCATCTCTAGAGGGTATGTCTTAAGCGATTTTTTCTACACAATGCTTCCGCACTCGAAAGTTAAAGATTCAAATAATCAAGTTGATTATCCATTAACCTGTTAAAAAGAAGAAAATGCTAATTGTAAGTTATTTAGATTACATTAAGATATTTGATATGTAGACAAGTTAGAAAAAAATTATTTGGTTTTGGAACTACACGAGAGAGCACTTGAGGTAGTGACAATTTTTCTAAAATTAACTGCTGAAATAAAAGTGCATGTACTTGAGATGAAATAAATTATTGCATGTTACTATACATAAATTTTTTAAGGATATTTAAATTTAGGAGAATGTCACGAATTCAAAATAATTCAACCTAAATTAGGTAAATCAAATCCCTTAATTAGAACGAGATGGTTACCACCGCGCGCGTTGCTGCGGAGTTGAATTTGTATACTGAACGAAAGTCGAAAAATTAAGTGGTATAAAACGTAAAAGTCTAAAAGTCTCGTGGTGAAAGTATAAAACTATAACGAAAGTTAAAAAGTTAAGGGGTATAAAACGTAAAAGTCTAAAAGTCTCGTGATGAGCGACATTGAATTTTTATGCTCAATGAAAGTTAAAAATTAAGGGTATAAAACGTAAAAGTCTAAAAGTCCGTGATGAAAGTATAAAACTATAAAAGTATACTAAAAACGAAAGTAGAAAAGTTAAAAATTTCGTGGTCAAAGTAGAAGACAACGAAACTTAAAACAAAAAAAAAACTTTAAAAGTTAGTGAGTTAAAAAGTTAAGGGGTATAAAACGTAAAAGTCCAAAAGTCTTGTGGTAAAAGTATAAAATATAAAAGTATACTAAAAATGAAAGTAAAAAGTTAAAAGTTTCATGACTAAAGTAAAAGACAACAAAACTTAAAACAAAAAAAAACTTTGACGAAGTATAAAACTATGAAAAAAGTTATCGTCAAAGTCAAAAACTATAAAAGTATACTAAAAAATGAAATTGGTCGAATAAAAAACGAAAGTTGAAAAGTTAAGGAGTATAAAACGTAAAAGTTTAAAAGTCTCGTGATGAAAGTTAAAATTTAAAAGTATACTAAAAATGAAAGTTGAAAAGTTAACAGTCTCGTGGCAAAAATAGAAGACAACAAAACTTAAAATAAAACCAAAAAGAAAACTTTAAAAGTTAGAGGGTATAAAACGTAAAAGTATGAAACATATGTGGCCAAACTATAAAAAACCTAAAGTTTACTATTTCATTAAAAAAAAAACAAATTGTAAAAGTTTAGGGGTAGAAAGCGTCACAATACCAAAGTCCCGTGGCCAAATTATAATAAACAAAAAGCTCACTATTCATCTATCAATTTTCATTGTTATATATATAATATGAATATTATTGGTTTGGGGGGGGGGGGATTATAATGTGAGAATGCAAGTAGTGTTGACGAGTGTCCCAAGTTATAATTGTTTTTTAGAATAGGATATATATATATATATATATATATATAGATAGATAAATTTAGAATTTAAAATATCTCCATGAGGTTTTGAGTAGTTAAACTCAATATTTTCACAGAGACTCCTACTATAGAAATTTAAAAACAAACCAATAAATTTTTTATGATAGATCTTGTAAAAAAATTTAACAATTTTACATATGTAATTTTACCTATGTAACATATGTATATTTTCCTATGTAACATACGTAACAATGTTGCATGTGTAATTTTACCTATGTACTTATGGTCAATCTTGTCAGAAATTTTAACGATGTTACATATGTAACATATGTATATTTACATATGTAACATATGTATATTTACATATGTAACATATGTATATTTACATATGTAACATATGTAACAATGTTGCATATGTAATTTTACCTATGCACTTATGGTAAATCTTGTCAGAATTCTTAATGATGTTACATATGTAATTTTACCTATGTAACATATGTATATTTACCTATGTTACATATGTATATTTACCTATGTAACATATGTATATTTACCTATGTAACATATGTAACAATGTTGCCCCATATGTAATTTTACCTATGTACTTATGGTAAATCTTGTCAGAATTTTTAATGATGTTACATATGTAATTTTACCTATGTAACATGTGTATATTTACCTAACATATGTAACAATGTTACATATGTAATCTTACCTATGTAGTTATGGTAAATCTTGTCAGAATTTTTAAGGACGTTACATATGTAATTTTACCTATGTAACATGTTACATCTCATTATTTAAGAAATTTTACATATGTAAATGTACTTAAGTAAATTTTAAGAGTATATTTAATAAAATGTTTGTCTGTATAACATGTGTAAGGTTTTGTGTATATTAATTGATGAACTTATTTTTTTGTAGGTGAAAAGATTTATGTGTCAAAGATGAAGATGATTATAAAAACGGAAGTATAATTAGCTTTGATATTTTTTGTTAGCTTTGTTATTTTTTTTGTTACGTTTAATATTGATTGTAATGAGTTCTTGTAAATTAATATAAAATATTGATTGTAATGGTTTCTTTTAAATTAATAAAATATATTCTCCATTTTATGAATTATTAATAAAATATAATAATAATTTGTATCTATAAAACTGTGAAAGTAGAATAAAAAAATCGTTTTAAATATTAGTAAAATATGAGAGAGAAAAAGAAAAATTATATTGGGATTTGAAAAAAGTAAGAAAGAGAATACTTGTTTGAATAAAAGAAAAAAATATCATATCATGTACTTGTATTAAATAAGATTGTGGCCATTCAAAAAAATGTACTGGTATTCAAAAGTTAAAAGCATTGCAATTGATAAAATTGCTCTTAGTTTTCATAGTTTGCATGGGGGATTTGGTTTCTAATGTAACCATGCCCTACATATATAAATAATATATATATATATATATATGTAA
>JBCNJP010000017.1:16927326-16956543 GCA_039602395.1 Deinandra increscens subsp. villosa
GAAACTTTTCTTTACTTACCTCGGAAGTTTGACTTTGTACACAATTTCAAGGTCCAAGACAGAAAGCTGACAGGAGCAGTTTACTTTTGCTGTCACGCTTTACACTGTTCACACGATAAATCTGCTCAACTGTTCATGGTGCCCATGCGTGTTAGTACAAATTATGGAGTATATAACATAGTTCATTTAGTCTAGTTGGCTAAACGAGATTTAAAAGAATATCTTTTATTTCCTCCTTGCACTATATATATTACATGTATTTCTCATTGTAAATGATCCGTTTATCAGTTGTTACCTTGTAAACACTTGAGAAGTAATAATATTGTAGTGCTTGGAATTTACATCTTGTGTTCATCTACTTTACTTCTTGTTTACTTGTTATCTTTACGGATCAAAACCAACTTTGCATAAAACACAAACAAGTCTGATTCCGCCTTTCTTGTTTGATACCTTCAAGTAACTTGATAGGTTAATAGGCATTAACCACGATCCAACAAGTGGTATCAGAGCCTTGGCTCTTATGTTTAAAAGTTTTAAAGAATTTCTGAAAACTTTTCTTGCTTGAAGGTGTTTTTTTTGCTTTAGATAAGACTTCTTCAATTCTTGATCTTTGAAAATGAGTGAACTTAGGAATGGCAACACTAACAAACCACCCACCTTTACTCCTGACGATTTTGACACCTAGAAACTTAGAATGGAAGTTTTCTGCTAAAAAACTGACCACAAAATGTGGATGCCCATTCATTCAGGACCATAGAAAATTACTACCAAATCTTTAACACAACCAAACGTTGACCTACCTAAACTGTATGAGAATTATTCCGATGATGATCATAAGACATGTGAAGGTGACTACAAAGCTTTATGGGCACTCCAGGCAGCGTCTCCTAATTCCATACTCATTGGCTTTAAGAGATGCAAAACAACATATGATCTTTGGCATGCTCTTATTGAAATGTATGAAGGATTAGATGAGATTAAGGAGAATAAGAAAGATGTTTTGAAACAGAGGTATGAAAACTTTTGTTACAAAAGAGGTGAAACCATGTCTGAACAATATTTGAGATATGTGAAACTTATAGATAAACTGCAGAGTGTAGAAGTCAAAATAGAAAATGCTGATATAATCAGAAAATTTTTGAGATCTTTACCTGAAGTTTGGACTGTCTATACACTTAGCGTAAAATATAATCGTGATCTCAAAACTTTGAAACTAGGAGATCTCTATGGGACGCTGAGTGCACATGAGATGGAGATGAATGAGAAGTCTGGTGTATCATCTAACCAGACATCATCTTCCAAAGGCACTTTGGCCCTCATCACTGCTCACTCAGAGAAATATTCTGAACAAGAACCACATATATCCTTTCCTGAGTCTCCTAAGGGACATGAAGTTTCATACTATCAAAACTTTGCAAATGTTGCTAACAGTTCATACACAGGGTTCACTAGATCACCCCTTGAATGCATCAGTGCAGATGATCTAGAGGAGATTGATATCACAACCCAGCTTGCTATGGTGTCACTGAGGGCACAAAGGTTCTACAAGAGAACTAGAAGGAAGTACAATGGAGCCAAGAATGCTCCCTTAGGCCTTGACAAATCAAAAGTCAAGTGTTACAACTGTCATCAGTTGGGACACTTTGCCAGGGAATGCTCACAGCCTAGAAGAGATGGTGGATACAATGCTGAAAAGAAACCAGAAAACACCAAACCCAGCTCTTCTTCAGGCCCCACTCCACAAAAGCCTGCTTTCAGCAACCAAAATCATGCAACTGCTGCTGTTGCAAATCAAATAGGGTTTGTAGACTAGGAAGATGTGATGAGTGAGTTTGCTCCAACCAATCATGCCTTGATGGCCAGCGGTTCTTTACCTGCAAATGCAGAGGTAAACTCAAACTCAACAACTGAACTTGAAAATGTGTTGTGCACACCTAAGTGCATTGAATTGGTTGAAAAGTACAAGAAGTATAATCTGTCACTAATAGAAGAAATAACAAACTTGAATGGGTTGAAAGAGTACTCAAAGAGGGCATATATAGCTTATTAAACCAAAACTGATGAACTAAGACAAACCATAGGGCTTTCAAAATATCAACAAACTGATTTTATAACACAAATGGATGATGTTGTAGCACAACTGAAAATTTCAAAGAAGCAAAATGTGGAATATGTGCTAGATATTCAAACCCTAGAAGACCAGTTGAGAGAAGCCATAAGCAATGCTGATAAGTTTCAGATTGCTAGTGAAAAAGCATAGAAATTATGGCATGAACACACACATGGGAAAGGAGGGTTATCTTTTAGAACAGTGGAGAATTCTGATTCCTACACTAGCTTTGTAGCTCTACCCCTCAAGGAAACAAATATCTCCTTGACCCCTGACCCAATGAAGAATGGTCCAGTAATTGAGGACCTATCCAATGAAATTGATTATGTGAAAAAGGATGAAGACACACCAATTGAAAATCACATTGGTTTTTCAAATATCACAACAACATCAACCAGCATTCCTGCTAAGGTTGATAATTTGAAAATCTCAAAATCAACTTTTAAGGTTCCACCTTCAAATTTTTTAAAAATTAAGGATGTGACGACTGGAACCAAGAGTGTAGACCTGAAGGATCTCAGTCTTCAGGTTCTACTACTCAAAAGGTTGGAAAATCAAAGCTTGTTTTAATCAAACCACTAATCAACTGTCACCAAGATACCAGGATTCCCACACATCAATAAGGGAATGTATCATTTGTGGTAAAATGGGACATGTTGCCATACACTGTTCCTTCAATCATTTTAAACAGATAATTAACAATGCCAACATTTCTCCTAAGAGAAATCAAAGTCTTTTTAACTCAAAGAATCAAAAGGATAACAAGAAAGTGTCACCAAGAAGATCACAGGGTGATCAGGGGCAAATTGGTAAAACACAGAAAGTTTGGGTTGGAAATGAGAAGAACAACAATTTCTCACAAGTTAAAAGAAATGGTTTTCCTAGAGAACAAAACTCCGCAGGAACTTTATTTCTTCCGGAAGAAGTACAGTTCCCTCGGAACATTTAAACAACACCAGCTCTGCAAAACCTTCAAAAAAAAGACCTGAATTTCAACCCACTGAGTTTATAAATCAATCCCATCCCTCTTACCAAGGTGGTTCAAGAGCAAAATCTGCTCCTCATGAAAGAAAACAATTTTCTGAACAGTATGATGTGCATGATCATCCTGCACAAGTGAGTTCCTACGGAACTCAGTTCTCACATACTGAAATTCCTAATGTTGCCTCTCAACCAAAATTTGAAAATGCGAAACAAAGAAGCAACAAAAAATACTGGAAAAGAAGGCTTTTATAAAGAAACATGGTTTTCCCAAATGGCAAAGTCGTAACATGAGTGTAAATGAGAAAAGGGTTAACTTTTCGGAACATAATGAACTCGTAACTGAAAACCAACGACCCAATCAACTTGTTTTAAGAAATTACTCTTATAATGATGCCATGGGAAGACCCAAGACCACAAAGGCTTGGGTCCCATACTCCAACTAACCATGTTGTTTACCTGTGTAGGGGCTACCTAATAAATCTCAAGCAAATGTTTGGGTTGTAGATAGTGGGTGCTCCAGTCACATGACACGTAATAAAAATCTTCTAGAAAACACAAAAAGATATGATGGAGGTCCTGTTGCTTTTGGAAGCAATGAAGGTTACATTACTGCCCTTGGTAATGTGTCAAATGAAAGTTTTACTCTAGACAAGGTAAGTCTTGTCAATGTTCTGAATTTCAATCTGTTGAGTGTATTACAAATCTGTGATAAGAACATGAATGTTCTGTTCAATAATGAAGAACCTAGTTTCAAAATTCCTTATGAAATGATATTAATTAAAGCTAAAAGACAGGATGGCTTGTACTTACTTGATATGGCAAGTGCTACATGTCATGATGGTAACACTTGTCTGATATCAAAAGCTTCTATTAAAGAGTCTGACCTTTGGCATAGAAGACTTGTACATGTTAATTACAAAACCATGAACAAACTTATCAATTTAGGTTTGATTAATGGTCTACCAAAGAAACAATTTAACTGTAATGAACATTGTATTGCTTGTTTAAAAGGAAAACAACACAAGTCCTCTCATAAGTCCAAATCTGAAAATTCAATTTCTCAACCATTAGAACTATTGCATATGGATCTCTTGGGTCCTACAAGGGTAATGAGTTTGGGAAAGAAGTCTTATTGTTTTGTCATAACAGATGATTTTTCAAGGTACACATGGGTTTTCTTCCTAAGAACCAAGGATGAAACCCCTGAAACTTTAAAGGCCTTAATCATGCAACTTGAAATCAGTCAAATTTCAGGGTCAAAACAATTAGATGTGACAATGGTACCGAATTTAAAAACCATGTTTTAAATTCATTTTGTGAAGAAAATGGCATATCTAGGCAGTATAGTGCAGCTAGGACTCCTCAGCAAAATGGGGTAGCTGGGAGGAGAAATAGAACACTAATTGAGGCTACTAGATCAATGTTGGCTGAGTCTAAGCTCCGTGTAACTTTCTGGGCAGAAGCAATGAACATTGTCTACTATGTTCAGAACAGGGTGCTTGTGGTTAAGGTTAAGAACAAGACACCTTATGAGCTTTGGAGAAAAAGAAAACCAAGTATCCACTTTCTCAAAGTTTTTGGTTGTCCTGTTACAATATTAATAACCAGTAAGAACTTAGCTAAGTTTGCTGAGAAGGCAGATGATGGCTACATGGTTGGATATTCTGCTATGTCCAAGGCATACAGGGTATACAATCTCATAATAAAATTATTGAAGAGTCAATAAATGTGTTTTTCAACGAAAAATCTAGAAATAAGTTTAGTTCTGAACCCTCATGGTTATTTGATATTGATTCACTAACCAATGCTTTCAACTTCACTGTTGCTAAGCCTTTTAGTGAGCATGTGCAGTCTCAGGGGGAGAACTAAAATACAAAGAAGGATAGCTGCAACTATGGACCTCTCTTCTCCTCTGTCAGCACACAACCTTACATACCACCTGCTAAGCCAGCTGCTGCAATTCAACAAGTTGCTGACCCCACACCAGTGAACTTGGTTAAAAATGAGTCAAGTGATTCACAATCACAAGTAGATGGGTATGTCTCAGATACCAGTGATGATGGGAGTGTGCAGTATTCACTAAATGTGAATCAAACTGTTGATCATGATGGTTCTCATGAGTCAAATTTCACTGACTCACTCCATGAGGAGAACATCAATTCTGCTATCAATATGAATGATCAACATGTCTCTACTGTAACTACATCAGACTTACCCCCTTCACAAAGATTACCAGGAATTGAGCTTAGTATTCACCTACCCCCAATTATTCCACCAACTAGGCAAGTTTAAAGTCATGAATTCCCAATTTTTTCAGAACACAAATGTCAGCAAATCTCATCCAATTGAGAACGTGATTGGTGAAGCGAATGCTCCTGTTTTTACAAGAAGCAAGTCAGCTGCTGATGCAAACATCTGTTTGTTTGCATGCTTCCTATCCCAAGAAGAACCAAATCAATAAACAGCAGGTATGGGATTTGGTTGATCTTCCTGAGGATGCTCAACCAATTGGAACTAAATAGGTTTTTAGAAACAAGAAGGATGAAAGAGGAATTGTTATAAAGAACAAAGCTAGGCTTGTTGTTCAGGTATGTTGATGCATGAACCTTGTGTGGCCGTTACTGTTCGAATTGTCAAACAGACTGATTTGTCGGAGATATGAACTGAGGTCCGAAACTTAGCCGAACTCCAGGTTCGGTGTTGGCTGAACATTGGTGGCCGAACTCCAGGTTTGGAGGGAGTTTGGACAGGGTTCGGAGGTGCCCAGTTCGGACAGAATTAAGAAGTATAAATAGTTTCGTCTTTGTATTTCTTTGTAAGTTTTTGTCCAGTGTCTCTGATTGAGAGGGGAGGTTCTGTCTAACCTCCCCCGAAGCTTAAACGTTTGTATACTCCTTCGGTCATGTAACCATTCGACACGATTCAATGATAAAACTTCCGTCTCATCCATAGAATCTATCCGTATACGGTTTTCAGTTGGTATCAGAGCTGTTGGCTCTTTCTATGGTCGAAATCTATCGTTTTTTATTCATTTCGAGACGTTAAACCTTCGGTTAGGGGTGATTGAAAGTGTTTTTGATTTATTTTCAATCAATCGAGTCTTTCTGAGTCATGTTGTTACCTAACAGAAGCCTCTAGATGTCAAAATTCGATCAAATTTTGAGTCTGGTTCGATTTCAAAAATTTCCAGTTCGAATTCGGACAAGGTTCGGCCGAAGAACAGATCTGAAAAATAACCGCTCCGAACTCCACGTTCGGACGTCCGAAGGTCAGGTTCGGAGGAGGTTCCGATGGTCGGGTTCGGAGCACGGCCCCAGCCAGGGGCTCTGCCCCTTGGACCCCGCCAGGGGCTGCCGCCCCTTGTACCCCACTTCTCAGGGGCGCTGCCCCCGAACCCCCGTTAGGTGTCAAAGAAGCGGATCAGTTATCGGGCTTACCCTTGATTCGGTAGTTGTGGGGTGTTATGTTTGAAGAAAATCCAGATTCCGATACTTGTTACGAGTTAGTGATCGAATTTCAAGAAATGAGTTTGTGGGTAGTCATTGTTCTTGATGATGGACAGAGATTCAAGAACGCGTGCTTCTAATGATGGACAGAGATTCAGAGACATGGTTATGATTACTTGGGAATGTTTGTCGGAGATTATCTTTCTACATAAACTGAAGATTGAATGAGATTTTAGATTCCGTTGTGGGCCACTTGAGTTTATCATTCCACTACAAGAATGCGAGGTTGGAATCATAAGAAATTGAAGATTTGAATATGTCACTTGTTTAGGGGGAAATTGGGGACCCTAAAAACTTTCAAAGTTTCATAATTGAAAAAGTGAATATTCAAAAGCAATCAGTTCAGGGATGATGGTGGTTTTTGATCTTCATGGAAAGGTGGTATATTCGGATGTTCGTGCAAACCGATATGTCAAAGTTTTCAATTATGGTTTGGAACTCTCTGTCATATGCCCGATACTTTCTTGAGTTGTGGGAAGACTTGGTCAGATTCCAGTCTGCAACGAGATATACGTTTACCGGAGTAATATATTGGGATGGATTTGATGCTGAGGGGGAATTTCCGTTATTGAAGATGCTGATCGTGTCTGTTTTCATAAAGATCAGAATGTGTTACAATTCGGTGAAGATTGAAGATTATTATCAAGATGCAGTGATGTCCGTGTGTCTTTACAATTTCCGGATACAACTTATGAAGTGAACCATTATCATACATGTCGGTTCCAATTGGATGGTTGTGCTTGAAGCTAGGGGGAATTTTATTGGTTGTGGAGATTGTACAAGATTCGAACTGTTTCCTGCATACCTGAAGTTTCAGTCCAAGGGGAGTTTGTTGAAGATCAAGATTTTCAAGATGTAGCAAGCTGACTGAAGATTGCTAGAAGATCAATGTCTGGATTCGACAGTAACGTCCAAGGGGGAATTTGTTGATGCATGAACCCTATGTGGCCGTTACTGTTCGAATTGTCAAACAAACTGATTTGTCGGAGACATGAACTGAGGTCCGAAACTCAACCGAACTCCAGGTTCGGTGTTGGCCGAACATTGGTGGCCGAACTCCAGGTTCGGGGGGAGTTCGGATAGGATTTGGAGGTGCCCAGTTCGGACAGAATTAAGAAGTATAAATAGTTTCGTCTTTGTATTTCTTTGTAAGTTTTTGTCCAGTGTCTCTGATTGAGAGGGGAGGTTCTGTCCAACCTCCCCCGGAGCTTAAACGTTTGTATACTCCTTTGGTCATGTAACCATTCGACACGATTCAATGACAAAACTTCCATCTCATCCATAGAATCAATCCGTATACGGTTTTTCAAGGTATATGCTCAAGAAGAAGAAATAGACTATGATGAGGTTTTTTCTCCAGTTACAAGATTAGAGGCAATCAAAATTTTCCTTGCCTATGCAGCTTACAAGAACTTCACAGTCTATCAGATGGATGTCAAAAGTGCCTTCCTCTATGGAAAACTGAAGGAAGAAGTTTATGTCTGTCAACCTCCAGGGTTTGAAGACCCACACCATCCTAACAAGGTGTGTAAACTGATCAAGGCTCTCTATGGTCTCAAGCAAGCACCAAGAACATGGTATGAGACACTCTCAAACTATCTGCTTGGCCATGGTTACAGGAGAGGCGCCATTGATAAAACTCTCTTCTTCAGAAATGTTGGAAATGATAAGTTACTTGTTCAGATGTATGTGGATGATATCATCTTTGGGTTAACCAATCCTAAGTTATGCAAGGAGTTTGAGATCCTAATACAAGATCAGTTTGAGATGAGTTTAATGGGTGAACTTAATTTCTTTCTGGGTCTTCAAGTTAAGCAATCTGCAGAGGGCATTTTCTTGAATCAGTCCAAATATATTCAAGACATGCTCAAGAGGTTTGACATGCTGTCTACCTCTTCTGAAAAAACTCCTATTTCAACCTCTCACAAACTAAATTCAGATTCATAGAGTGAACCAGTTGATCAGCACACTTAGAGGGCAATGATTGGATCATTGATGTACTTAACTGCAAGTAGGCCTGATATTATGTTTAGTGTATGCTTATGCTCTAGATATCAGTCTGCTCCCAAAGAATCACACATGAAGGCAGTAAAGAGAATCTTTAAATACCTCAGGGACAACCAAAGCTTGGGTTGTGGTATGCAAAGAATGATGACTTTACACTTGTGGCCTACACTGACAGTGACTATGGTGGCTGCTACTTGGATAAGAAATCCACATCAGGAGGATGTCAATTTCTAGGAAATAGGCTTGTGTCATGCAGTGCAAGAAACAAACCTGTGTCTTTACATCAACTGCTGAAGCTGAGTACATTGCTGCTTCAAGCTGCTGTGGTTAAGTGCTATGGATTCAAAATCAAATCCTGGATTATGAGATTACCTTTCTAGAAACTCCTATGTGTGCAGATAACACCAGTGCCATCTCAATCACCAACAATCCAGTCAAGCACTCAAAGACAAAGCACATTGAAATAATGTATCATTTTATTAGAGACTGCGCAGAAAATAAATTGATTAAGTTACACAAAGTTCATACTGATCTTCAATTAGCTGACCTTTTCACAAAGGCATTTGATGAGGCAAGATTCTTCTTTCTCATCACAGCCGTTGGGATGATGAACTTTGGTTAACTTTTGCTGTCAATTATTGTTTTCTGTACATACATTTATGTTTTGATCAATAGACTTAAACAGGAGAAGGCTGGTGCATGAAACCCTAAAACTGGTGAAGCTGTTGCTACCAAAAAGGAGGAGATAGCTAGTTCTTCAAAACAACCATATCAGAAAATTCTGCTGAACACAAGTCTGGTGAAGACTCTTCAAGCTCCAGTGATATTGACTTCGACCCAAAAGAGAGGTTACATGAGCATCTGAAAAACAAACTATTTAAAACCAGTGGAGTTAAGTCTTCAACCCAATAGAAGGTTTGCTTAATGTCCATATGGATCAACTGATGCAGGTAGCACCTGATGAATGCAAAGCCAGTCACTTGGATTTTCTTAGATTCATGATAGCAGCATCAGGTGCTCATCCTCAGAACATTAAAGAGGTGAAGAATTACTTGACAAATGTAAATCTGGTCAGATATCAAAAGTATTTACAAACAGGTCAAGATCAGTTTGAGGCTGAAGGAGATGATTTGGTTGGACAATCAATGCCAACAGATCAAGGTGATGAACATGTTACTGAACCTACAAGTGAACTAGAAAAGGAGGTCGAGCTGGTTGAAATTGAAGTCAGTGAAGTACTTCTCACTGAGGAGTTACTATCTACTAAGGAAATTCCGAAGGAAGTTACTTCAGAAGAACCCCTCACTACTGAGGATGTTCCTAAGGAAGTTACTTTAGAAGTTGCTTCTGAGGAATTACATAAGACTATTCCGGACCAAGTTGTCTCGGAAGACAGTCCTAAGGTAGTTACTTCGGAAGATTGTACTAAGACTATTCCTGAGCAAGTTATCTCGGAAGTCAGCCCTGGTGTTACAACTTCACTTCATGAATCTCTTAAAGCTGCTGATAATGATTCTCTCAATGAGAGAACCACTTATGGTTTCACTGACATGGAGAACGATGATCAAAACACAGGATGCCAATGTGATAATTGAAAATGATGAAGATTCGAAGATCGTGTTTAATTATTTGTGTTAAGAAGACATTATCGATCGTTTATGTTATTTCTTTTAAAAGCTTTATGTGGATCGTTTGTATTATTCCATTTAGTAACTACATGTCTATTATAAACACATCAATATTTATGTACGTAACAATAATACTTTTTATAATTTCCAAGAAAAATGACATTTTGTTCGTAACAGAATAAAGAAATACGCAACTTGGTGCAATGTTGTTTTCAAGGAATCTTATTCAGGCTTGACTACACAAAGTAGTAAAAAAAAAAGGAAACTTCATAGAAAAAACATAGAGCAGACAGACACATCAAAGGATATATTTAGACTGTGCATATCATCTTTATTGTTTTTTCAATTAGGTTTTAACTAGATTTAGCTTCGGGATAACAAGAATATATAAAATAGCTATTTTGGTATAACGCAATATAAAGAAAATGAAAGGAAAAAAAAATATGTAATTATGTTAAAATTAAGGGTTATTGGATTTTATTAATCCAAGTTATTACCAATTGGCCAATATTAATCCCAATTTCAAAATTGCCCCACATTAATCCAAATTATTAAGGTGTTGGATTTCATTGGACCCCGAAGGGAATTTTTTGACTAAAATCCCTAACGGAGTTAAGGAAAATGTAAAGGGGGTCCATTGAAATCCAACACCTTAATAATCATTGGACCCGAAGGGAATTTTTTGAGTTAAACGCTTATAGTATTGAGTCTACTACCTAAAGATTATATATGTTACATGACTATACCAATTATATTACCAACTTTTAAATAACAGAATTATACACGTAAAGATAAATGTATTGCGTTTGAATAAAAAATTACAATCGCCACATCAAAAGTTTATATACGTAACCACACTAAATGTATTACATTTGAATAAAAAAAATAAGTTGTCACATGACAATCATCGAGATTGTCACATGAACCAATGAACGATTACTATTCCTATCCACCTAAAATTGTTAATAGTATAATATAATATAATATAATTATGTAAATCGTTATCATACAACATATCAAAGGATAAAATAAGGCAGCAAAATCTTGTCCATAATAACCCATTATCACCTAAAATCTACAGGAAACAAGCAAGAAATTTCCCTTGAATTTTCCACATTAAGCCACCATTGATTTCCAACCACGTTCCAAACATTACCTTCTCCAACATCGTTTTCCTACTCCTTTGACAGCTGACCTAACACACACACACCATCATACACGCACATAGTTACTATAAAAGCCATTCATCCCCCATACTCCAATTCTTCAAACTCACAAGTTTCTCTTACTTCACTAAACTTCCTATTCTTCACTTTCCTCCCAAATAACCATGACTTTCATGATACCTGAATTCATCCAATACTTCTTTACCCAAATACTGCCCAACATGATCATCTACACTCGATTAGGGTTTTTCTTGCACGATTCCAAGATTCTAGTTGAAAACAAGAACCAAGATTCCAAATTGCCAAAAAGATTGCCTTCATTAAAAGAGAGAAGCATACAGAGGGATGAAGTGGAGATGGTGATGGGGAATTTAGGAATTTTTTGCAAGTTTGAAGGTGGCGACAACTTTCCAAAGAGTTTAAGTTGTAATGATCTTTTTAACATGTTTGAAGAAGAGCAACCAAGATTGGATGAAGTGAAGGAAGCTTTTGATGTGTTTGATGAGAATAAAGATGGGTATATTGATGCAAGAGAGTTGCATAGAGTTCTTTCTGCTTTGGGATTGATGGGTAAAGTAGACATGGATGAGTGTAAGAAGATGATTAGAGTGTTTGATGATAACAATGATGGTAGAATAGATTTTGTAGAGTTTGTGAAGTTTATGAAAGGCACCTTTTAAATGTTGCATAGTGGTTTTCTTAGGAATGACAAACGATTCAATTCAAACGAAAACAACAAACAAATTGTATGAACTTTAACAAATGAATATAAACAACTCATGTGTGAACAAATGAATAGCTCAACTCAATCATTTTGAGGGCTCAAAGTCAAATAAAAACTCGAGGCCCTTTTTAGTTATAGTGATTTAATAATGGTGAATGTAGCATTTTTTGTTAGTGAAGTAAAAAAAAAATAGGTATTTTAACGCAGGATTGGACTATGCATATAAAACAGTTAGGCTTAATTTTTTTTTTAATTAAAGTAGGATTGAGCGTTTATAGAGCCTATAAAAATCTAGATTTAACTATCATATAATATTTTTTGTAAATTTGAGCCTCAATAATGTAAGGTCCCTAGGTGAGAGTGTAAAATTTTATATGGAAGAGTCACTCCATACAAAAAATGTAAAGAAAAACAAATATTGATTTCCTTTTGATGCCGAATAGACGACGTTTATTTAACTTTAAATATACTTGATGAACCAAACGACCAACTATTCTTTTTTTTTCTTCTTTTGTCGCCTTGCATGCATTGACCATCATCGGCCCAAACCTCTATTATCATAGACTTGTAGAAACAAGCACGATGATACAAAGATGACAATTTACAATATAATATTAATTTCTGTATTTGAAAGACCTTTTTTATTTGATTTGCTTTTTACTATATATTTATATAAATATATTTATATATTTATATAAATATATTTATATATTTATATAAATCATTAAAATTTAATTATCATTAAATAGATTATTTAAATCTATATTTTTTCCAATAAAAGACAATTTCTATTCTTTGCTTAAATGATTATTATAGGCCCTTTCTTAAATTTATAAGTATATTACAAGTTTGTCCTCCTTAAATGTATTATAAGAAGACATTACCATTCATGCGTTGTTGTGGGACAAGGTGGGTACAAAAAACAGTTACATTGCTAAAACGCAATGTAAATAAAACGAAAATACAAAAATGCCAACACAACGAAATTAAAATTAGAAGCCTAGTAAAACATCACATTTCACAAATTTAAACACTTAAAGGCAACCGTGTGAAACTAACACTAAAACAAATAAAACGCTATAAAAACGATTTAAAAGAAATTATACTTTTAAAAAACATATTGAGATTATGTAAAGAAAAACACATCAAGTTACCACTACTCGGTTATAAACAATTAATAATGTTATATATATTTTTTTATAAACAATGAGTTTTAAACACATCAGTGAATTTTAAACTTTTGAGTGAGTTTTATAATTTTCAATAAGATTTATAAATATTGATTTTTAAAGTTATAGTGCATTTTAAACACAACAGTAAGTTTTAAAACTCAACAATGAGTTTTATAATCTTAGTGAGTTTTATATAACAATATAACTTTTTTAACAGCAACTATATTTCAATGTCTCCAACAACTTTCTAGATTTTCTTTTTGTTTTTTAAAAACTTATCGCATAAAAAAAAAATCAAAGTCAATAGCAATGAGTTTTATAATTTTTAATGAGTTTTTTTAAAAAATATAGGGGTCTACACTTTTTAAGGGTTTACAATTAACCTCACTATATATATATATATATACTAGTTTTTGATACCCGTGCGACGCACGGGTGGATTTCAAAAAAATTACTTATAGTAACATATTATAATAAATGTAATTCGATAATTGGATGAGGGAATTTTAAAAGATTAATAATTATAATAATATACTATAGTAAATGTAATTCAATAATTGGAAGTAAAAAAAACAGTAATATTGCAAAATGTAAAAAGTTACAAATGAATATGATTGTCAAACATGTATGTATAAAAAGGTGAATAAGCAAGCTAGATCAAATACTTGAGATGTTCATCGGATTTGAATCAGTGAACACTTTCGTTAATATAGTGCATCTCATATACATATACACAAAATGTACATCATTTATGGATAGAGTGAGATGCATGATGAAATATGTAATAATGGTATTACATATGTGTTCACAAAGCATTGGGTATTCTAACTCTACACCCTTGATATCAAGAACCTCAAAATCATTAACTGAAACTTCTTTAATAAATATAAGGTGTTTTTGTTACAGAACATTCAACATGAGTCATTAACAAAAAGTTTATTAAATAACTGCTATAAACGTGAATGTATCAAAGATGCGTAAAATTATGAAATTTTAAGGCTAACCATAACCACTTTAGCAAATTGAGTGACTAACCTTTATTAAAAAAGCTCACACATCTCTAAGTTAGCATATAACTAAGATTATCTCTTAGTTTATACTCTTTCCATTTGCACAGCACCTTGACAGTAATAGGCACTTGTAGAGTTGTTGTCTTGATCTTAGAAGTTGGTGCCACCTTTGGCGAGTTTAAGGCCCATTATATAAAAATAAAAACCAAACCCCGATAGTTTACGTCTCACGTTAGACTTGAACCTAAAAAAAATGAAAATATATCAGTTTATTAACATACATAATTTCACACACCAAAGAAGTTTGTGAAATAAACACAACAAACAACAAAATAACTATTTTAGTTTACCCACTTAGAAATAAACAATGCAACATGTATGGTAAGTTATAATTGATTCTGCACAGTGGATAGCATCACAAAATACGCATCATATCCATACCTAATCTACATTAATTATAAACATCATATAGGGGTGGCCATTTGGATTAATCGATTTGATCCTGGCCAAATTAGAGGAAAGGTCAGGTCATCTTCCATCAATTATGCACATGTATCTCACTAATGACATGGGTTGGCGAAATGAAAAACAAAATAACTTTAACCTTATTACATTCCTCAAAATCAAATATCTTTTGCTTAGTGTCACAAAGAAAAATGACCTTCAAGAATCATGAATTTTGTCACAACAGGAATGTATACAACACTATAACATGTGAATTTGAAGTCCAGAATACAGATTGATTTTTAAATAAAGGGAAAGCGATGATTGAGACATACCTTCTTTACAATGAAACACATGGGTTAATTGTTATTTGGTAAATCACCAAGCTTTTATCAAGAAACATTATATACCTCAATCCCAACCTCTCTGTTTGTATTCAAATCTGCTTTATTGGCCACCAAAATAGTAATCAAATGTGGGTTAGCCTGTTTTTGTAGTTCTTCAATCTATTTCATTGCTCGTCAAAGTGAAACCTACAACCAGACGAAATCAATCAGATGTTTTTCTGTTTCTTTTATGAGGAATCGTTCGAATAGGAAATTGCGAAACAAATAAAGTGTAAAACATAAAGATTTAAGAGACATGGATAACTGTATTGAACATAAATCTCTTCATAAAAAACACACAAAACAGTAATCATAAAAGCCCTCATAATAGGAAAAAAAATTGAGAAGCCAAACGAAGATATAAGCTTATCACAAATTTCAAGGAAGATAATTACTCAAGGAAACATAGAAAACTCAAGTAAAACATAAATATTTGATCATGGTTTGAAGATAAAAACAAAATACCTTTAACACGGGTTGAATAGATTAATTAATGTGCAGGTCAATATGTAGACCTCTCTAATGACAAAAGCATGTAAATTATTTTGTAAAACTAACATGTGATTCTAAAATAATACATTAACTTTAAAAATTACTCTACCTGCTCATTTTGTACCTCTAGCACAGTTTTATGATAGCATGCATTGCAACATATCATATAGGAAACTGAAATGTCACAAAATACTCACCACAAATCTTTATTTTCAGATTCACTATCTTCCATACATTTATAAGACACAATGAAAAAGAGGTGGCGAAAATAAGTACGTATAACCAATCTAAATAAAGAAAGCTCTAAATATAGTGTAAAAGAATGGAATACATGCAAAAGAATAGAGAACAGTGCATTTTTTAATTATATGTATTAGTTATGATTCTATTCTCAGTATCATCATATAATTTACACTGCCCATCATCTTTTTGGTTGTGAGAATTTCATTCTCAAGGGACGGACGACCCACAATTTTAAATGAGTGATGTAATCAACTCTTTTTCGTTGATTTACACGTTGTTTTATTCAATTAAATGGGCAATGACATGTAATTTACACCGCACATACCCCCCGAGTATGAACCCAGTGGTAACCATTCTCAGCCACAACCATTAAGAAAAAACTGTCGATGGCAATGAGCAAATTAACTATAAGAAGATGCCAAACAAAAGCCTGCAAAAAACATCGACTTACAAATTTTAGAACCAAATGATATACCACATCGTATAGCAAATCGTATTCAGATACCCTCGTCGATGGTTGGATGTTCGAAAGCATTATCAGTCTTTTGCCTCAAGATTGTAAGCCCTAATTTGCAGATACGCAATTAAAGAGGTGAAGAATATTTAGACCAAAATGATGTAGACAGAGAAGGAGGCTAGAATACATACCTGATCGGATTTTAGATCCTGTGGCGACATAGAGATCACCGATGTTGAATATCAAAACGGCGGTAGACGAAGGGGATTCGAAAATCAGAATCAAGATATGCAGAGCAAAAAACAAAATTAACCCCACCATTGCTTCACATCTGATCTTGTTATAACAACAAAGTAAGAATCAAAAAATTATAATTGATATAACCTAAATGATTCCTACTAAACGTAATCGTTTTAGAGAGAAATCATGGAGGATGCAACAGAAATAATTGTTTCCATGGATGCGAAGATATGATCGAAGGGTTTAAAGAATCGCCTCAGGTTTGACGACAGGTTATTTGGGAGGCGAATGAACGAACGTGGAAACCAATTAGGGTTATTGTGGAATCGGGTCATAATAAGTCGCGGGCCAAAATAAGATTCGCGAGTTTCTAAAGGGGAAGTGATTTAGGCGGGAAAATGATGTTGAGGAGGGTTGTGGTGATGTCACCTCAGCATCCATCTTTTCTTTTATATAGTATATAGAAGATAGATAGATATATAGATATGTATATATAGGGGAATGATCAAACAAAAACAAGATTTTATTGCAAAAAAACGAAAACAAATATTAAAACCTTTATAACTTCCTCATACGTTAATATTTTTTTTGTATAAATTTGCACCAAAAGTCTTAAAATTATGTCACCTTTAATTCTGGGAAAAAAAATTAAACATATAAAATTTTGTGATATTTTTTATTATATACGTATCAATTATATTACACATGTGCAATATTAACAAAATAACATTATTTTTTTAAAATTTTTTTCAATAATTAAAGACAACAGAATTATAAGATCTATGGTACAATTTTTTATCAAAAATATTAACGTATGAAAAAGTTATAGAGGTTTTAATATTATTGCACATGTGCAATAATAATTTTTTATTGCACATGTGTAATAATAAAAAAAATTTAAAAACGTTGAATTTTTTTTGTTTAATTTCTCCAGAATTAAAGATAATAAAATTATAAGATTTATAGTGCAATTTTTTATAAAAAATTTTAACATATGAACTTTTCACTATATATATAGGAATGAGAACAATATATATCCTCTCTAAAATACATAACTCCATAATTCCCTCTGTAGTAATTAAATCAAGCAGTGATGCCCTGGATGAGTATCATATGACATTTCCTTTTGTTTTTTTTTAAATGAAAGGGTATAAGTGGGTTGTTACCCAAAAAGAAAACTACCCCCCCCCCCCCTCATTTTTTAGAACGGCTATAATTTTTTTAAAGTCATTTTTTATTAAATCTGATGTTGACCTAGTGGACAACATCTTGATGCATATTTCATGATATCAAGAAAAAATATATGTGGAAATAAAATGAGAAGTCACTGTGTATACATGTGTTTATTTTGTAAAGATTTGAACTTGGTTGATTTTCTTTATTTTATCAAATGATCGGACTTTCTCTGCGTGTCCACAAGACCGACCTGATTGTTGTTCGTTTGACGTTCTGCTTTATTTTCTTTGGTGTTTCGTATAACTCATCGGACTTTCTCTGCGTGTACGGGAGTACTAACCTGATTTTTGTTGGGTTATACAATTTTAACTTGTTTTATTTTCTTATTTTGTTAAATCCGAGGCTTTATCTGCGTATTGAAAGATCGACCTTAAGGTAGACGATTTAACGTTCTTATTTTTTTTTTGCATGGAACACAGTTGACGATATCATGAATAAAAAGTAAATAAATACTTTGTGAAGTTCACAAGTATAATCACATCAAAAGTATGTAAAACATATCTGAATATGTCTGATTGTGTGGGGTACACTGGTCAAAGCATATCTAATCAATACCTTAACATATCCAGATGTTATGAGTATGATTCTGCCAGAGTTTAAAGTTGGACAAATTATATCTTCAGTCGACATGGCTTATGTGCTACAATAATCGAAATTAAAGTGTAGTTCAACGCGTTGTGACCAATATGATCCCAGATAGTGATATTTCTCAAATAAAAAATAGTGTGTGATTCAGTATTACATATATGTTTCTGAAAATTCCAAAAAGAGTTTAGGTGTGTTTTAGCATAAACTTAGAAAAAATCAAAAAGATTTTCGGTGAGTTTTGATGTAAAGTTTCAAAAAGCCAAAAAGATTTTATTTCTTATTTGTTTTCGATCGGTCGACACTTGATACAGAAACAAAATGTCAAAAACATTATCTTGGTTTCTCAAAAGAGAAGTTTTGCACCAAGATTAAATTAAATTTTGATAAATCAAAGGAAAACCGCACTTTTGTCTTCTAAAGTTACAGGTTCTGTGTGTCAAGACTCATGCATGGTGAAAGGGAGAGTTTGAAGTTTAGTTTTCATAAGTGGATCTTGAAGTTCAAAGATTATTCGAGTTTGGATCCAGCCATGTAAGCTCTGTTTCTGACAAGATTTCAAGTTGAAGATCTGATGCTGCAATGCTAAAGATTGAAAACTAGAGATTTAGTTAGAATAGACACACTACACGTTAAGGGGGGTTTGTTAGAGCATATTCCTATGCCATGATGTGTCTCGTGTATTGTATCTATGTAATGAGCGTAAGAGTTGGTATTGCTGGCAGTGTACCAGCTCCATACCAGTTGGTACGGACCAGCGTACCAGATGGTACGCTGGGTGGTACGCTAGCCAGACTGAGCTAACTATAAATAGGTAGCTTGAGAAAAGACTTTAAGAACTTTGGTCATATCTCTCTATTAACTGTGTGTTTCTGTGTGTGTAATCCTCTCAAGTATATCAATACAAATTCCATTTGTATTTACTCGTTTGATCTCGTCTCTATCTCGTAATCACTAGATTAACAAACGATCCATCGCTCCATAACATTTACAAATTTCTAATATGAAAACACCAGACCAAAAAAATGCCCAAGCAAAATCAGAAATTAACATACCTGCTAACTTTATCCTATTACATACAAACCTGCAAATGAATACGTACAAAATAATTAGTTAATATGACAAAATTTAAGTTGTATTCATGGAATACTTTAATATTATTACCAACCAGTACACATGTTCATAAATGAGCATGAAGATTTTTTAAGAAACCAAGAGATTGAAAGAAAAATGAATTAAAGTATAACCTCAAAATGAAATATACAACTTAAAAGTCTAGCACTAAACTGAAAAGGAAATGATGTAAACTTGCAACATATTAAAAGATTACCAAGGCTTAAGAGAGATACTAAGTCTTTAACTTATAAATGGCTTCGAATGACAGGTGTATTCTGAATTTTTACTGTGGCTGCCACGTTGGCGTCTTAGCAATTTTAATATTTACATCGATAAAAAAATACTAAAGGACATTTAGCCTAATAGTATTCACGTAGATGTTATGTCAAGATGGTGTAATTTTAATATTTACAAAGATCAAAATAACTAAAGAGCATTTAGCCTAATGTGATCGAGATGGGTGTTAAGGTGGTGTATCTTCCTCTTTATGAGGATGATACTTCAAGTTCAAGTGTTGATAATAAAGTAAATTAGGATCGAGTAGGCTTAGTGGATGCGAGTGTTACACCTTAATAAAACATTGATCAAAAGAGGTGAGTAGCATCTGTGTATTTAATGAGATTAGTAAGAACACATGAAAGTAAGCTACAATTGTAGTTTTTCAAGAATACAAAGAGATTACATTTATACATTTTCTGCAAAGTTTTTGATTTCAAATAAGCACCTTATAGGAGTAAACCCATAACACCAATAATACAATAAAATAACAGGTTAATCCCATTTCAGTCGCAAGGGCTCAGATGGATAAAATTCCCCAAGTCATCACAGCCCATTTCAAGAAAACCAATAGCATCATATCCATTTTTCAAGCCATAAGAAGTATCATGAGCATACAAAAAAATAATGCATCTAAGAGCTCACATAGGTATACATAATTCATCATAGCTCATTCCAATCGCAATCGCAAGGGTTTAGATCAAGTCATCATAGCCCATTTCAAGAAAACCCAAACCATCATGCTTTTCAAGCCATAGGAACCATACTTCAAAAGAAATACATCAGAAGCCAACAAACATCGGAACTAAGGAATGAGAAATACATCAGCTTACTTTTATACCAACATTAAAATCTAGGCTCAGACCATATTTACTAGATGGCATCACTAAGAGAAACATATTGATCTCTTGTGTATCATCAAAATATGGATAAACATCATAGCCAGTAAATGAATCAGAAAAGTGGTCTGCAAGGTTGCGTACCATAAGCTGTAACAACTGGGTACAAATGAAATAGAGAATATGAAGCAGCAATAAACCAAAAGATTCATCATCGGAAACCCCCAAATACAATAACTCTGAGTAAATCAAACAATGATATGCTCAAAGAGGGCTCAGATATGAAATAAGATCTTCATAGCAAAATAGGCCCAATAATAGTAAACATAGAGGCGTTGCATCAACGTCAGGCGGGTAAGCCGCCAACGGCGGCCTGCCGACGCCGAAATCTGAGTAAAAGACTGAGAAACAACAGCGGTGTCGGCACTCTCTATCAGCGCCAATATCCGTCACCGACTCTCCCCATCACCACCTCTCCCCGACACGTAAGAGGATGTACCATATGTAAATCGTAAACCGATTGTATGGTTCAACAGAGATAAAGCACCGGTAACAGATTTTCAAATCGTCTACTTAAGATCTAGAGCCTAGCAGACGAAAACGAATGGTGATGACGGGCAACAGTCAGTTTCTGAACGGCATAGACCGTCAATCGGAGAAGTCGTATTCGCCGGAAGCGTTTGATATAATGCGGTGATGTACAAAGAGAGAGGATTCTTCTCTTAAAATTGAAGAAGATGATATACATATAATTAGAAATAGGTGGGTAAAGGAAAAGACAATGGCGGTGCCCATGAAGACCAATGAAGAAAGAACATCTGGGATGAACAGTTAACTTGTAGAGGCTGACACGCGTTTTGAATTGTTATATAAATATATATATATATATATATATATATATATAGAGAGAGAGAGAGAGAGAGAGAAAGGGTAAAATGAAAACCACTCCGAGTTGGGAAAACTTTGAAAACTCTTCAAAAACGGGGTCAAAAAGTTTTTTTTTCCTTTATTTTTTTTATGGTGATTCTTTAGGTTATAGGCTACCACTAGGTGAAAAAAAATCAAAAAAACGCCTCGGGGATATTTTTTTAAAAAAAACTCAAAAAACGGCCTTGTTACATATGTAACACTCTGTACATATGTTTGTTACATATGTAACAACAAAACTTGTTACATTTTAAAAAAAAAATCCCCGAGGCGGTTTTTTGATTTTTTTTTCATCTATGGATAGCCTATAACCTAAAGAATCACCATAAAAAAATTAAAGGGAAAAAAAAACTTTTTGGCCCCGTTTTTGAAGAGTTTTCAAAATTTTCCCAACTCGGAGTGGTTTTCACCATAACCATCCCCTATATATATATATATATATATATATATATATATATATATATATATATATATATATATATATATATAGGATGAGGTCTATTGTATACACTTTTGCATGTGAAATCGTCTTTTTTCACATGTGAAATTTTCTTAATAAAGAGAAAAAAAAATAATCACGACCATTAGATCAAGCGATCTAATGGTGAAAAAAAATTTCTACATGTCCACACTTATAGGGGGTGTCTACAACGAACTTTTCACTATATATATAGGAATGAGAACAATATATATCCTCTCTAAAATACATAACTCCATAATTCCCTCTGTAGTAATTAAATCAAGCAGTGATGCCCTGGATGAGTATCATATGACATTTCCTTTTGTTTTTTTTTTAAATGAAAGGGTATAAGTGGGTTGTTACCCAAAAAGAAAACTACCCCCCCCCCCCTCATTTTTTAGAACGGCTATAATTTTTTTAAAGTCATTTTTTATTAAAAAAATACCATTGGACTTATCGTTTTTTATCTTTAATTCGGATGTGGTCCCAAATTATTTTGAAGATTTTTTAAATGTTTGTCATTAAAATCAGTGCTACCAGAGAAATGCACCAGTGCTACAAAAACAAGCACCAGTGCTATTTTACATTTAAAATGGACCTTCGAATTTTTTTTGTTCATAAAAAGTCGGGGACCCCATCCGAATTAAAGATAAAAATGCGATTAGTCTAATGGTCCTTTTTTTTAATAAAAACCCGACTTCGAAAAAAAGTTAAAGCCGACTAAAAGTGGGAGGTATTTTACTTTTTCGGTAAATAATAATTTACCCTTCCTGGAAAAACAACTTGAGTGACAAGTGGCATCTTCTTGGTGGCTAGAATGAGTTATGAGGTTACTGATAGTTTCATCCCCTATATATATAGATTTACGTGTGGTGATCAAGGCGTTTACCATTGTTGGGTTTGCGAGTGATATTCGGGTCACGGGTAGTAATTTTATATTTTATTAAAACTGATTTAGTAATTGTACTACCGGATGTAGTTATATACATTTAATTACTTTAACTAATTCAGAGTGCGGAAGCGTATATAAAATATATAATTAAAATAAACGCGAAAAACCAAGTGACATAATCAACAACAGGATTTAATCAACACGCAAATACTAATATATATATATATATATATATATCTATACACTATCTTATTATGCATATTCTATTCAAGTGGTTGAAAATTAAGATGTACAACTTATTTATGCATAAGGTACAAGTGAAAATTAAGAGGTACAAGGCTTTATGCATGATGTACAATAGGTTAAATGCAAAGTGTTGAAAGTTGTAAAAGGTACAAATGGTTAAGCATGATTTACAAACCATTCACCTTTTCCACTGAAATTGGGCGGGCAGACTTCAATTTTTGAATTTTGAAACTTAGAAAGTGGTTTGACTGACTTTATACAGCAGCTTTATACATCTCTCCCCCTGGCTGCAAACTGAAACTATCTCTCTCTCTTCTCTCTCAAAATCTCTTCCGACCACCGCAAGAAATCGTAATCACGCCATTGTTCGAGCAAGATTCTTTATCATATCACGCCATTGATCCATCTTCACCGTCGTTCCGTATTCCTTAGAGGTAAGCTTCATCGTGGATTCGTCAATCAAAATTTAATATACCCTGAATGATTTGGTTCGTCTAACATCCACTTGATTTCCTCTTTCAGGTCGCCTCCTTATTATTCTACGACAACCAAATATTCGATTTTATTGACTATAAAATGGCCTCCATTCTTTTATGATTTATATTAGTATCGATTAGGGCTGATCTGATTTTCTTATACATGGTTAACGATTCCAGGGTGGCCTTACGTCATTTGTGCGGTTAATCAAAGAAGCAGACACAAACTCGCATCCCTATCCCTTTAGGTTCCACACTTTTGCCTTAATCTTATCTATTTTGTCCCTCCATTTGGGTCGGTTTCTTGCTTTTTTGCTGATTTTGAAATTACTGCCTAATGAAATCAAGATTTGCAGTATTTTTTTTTCTTATATATAAGTCAAACCAAACGATTCGATAACATTTTGCAGGGTTGTAATCAAGATCTGTGTTTGAAGCTAAAACAATCAAGAGTTCTAATCTTCAAGTCTTCCATCATGTTAAAATTGTGGTTCTCAGTTAGCCTCAGGTTGGATTTGCTTCTAAAATTGTCTAAAAAGGTTTGATGTGGTCTTTACCCTAAGCCCTAAGGATCCATCCGTTCAAACAATACTGGACTACTAGAAGGTAATTATAATCATTCACGTGTGTTCATACCTTTCCATTTATGCTGTGTAGTTCTATCATCAATCGATACACAAATGGTTCTTACAGTTTATGCTGTTTTACATCATTTTTTGGTCCTGTAATGTATAATTTGGTGATTGTGACCAGGAGAGAAAGTGTATATTCTTATGTTTCATAGAAAATCTGCATTCTGCCTTTCAGATCTAGGTGACTTATTGAATTGATTTTGTGTTTGTTGATCCCGATTCTTCTTAAAGGTTTGGAGGAATTAAAGGTTTCCATTGTGTGTTGCAAATTCAAGAAGGATAATGGTAGGAAGGTTGATGTGCAAATTGGTAAAGCTTCAAGTTTAATAGAAGAATTGTATTGATTTACTTAAATGACTTTTTTTTGAAAAACTAAATTTTACATGAACCCATCTTTAGTGGGGCTTGAACTCTTGACTTCAAGGGGAAGGTGAGTAACAAGTTGCAGGTTTGTCTTTGGTTGCTCCTTACTGCTATTTTCTTTGTGTTTGCCTCAAACCCAGACCCATAAGTGTTTATGAATCAGTTGGAGATGGAGCTTCTCTTTGGTTCCTCTATCAACCCGTTAATGAATCAGGAGCACTTCTACATTACTGTTTGAGTTGGAGGTTACAAGAAGTCCAGTAGTTGCTTAGTGTTACTGGTGGAGGTATGTGTCTAATTCCTATTCATGGGTTTAAATTTCTGATTTGGTGTTTTTTTATCCTTTTTTATATAGCAGCACACATCAGATTTGGTTGTTTAAACCTGCAAACAGTTTTTCCTTCATTTTTCTGTTGTTATTATACATACTTAATATTTCAAAAGCTATATATTTTTTTTCTTAATAAGGTTATTTACAAGGTTTTAAGCATTTGAAGACATTTTGGGTGAGTTTATTTCGACTCTTTGACCCGTTTTCATTTTAGCCATGTTTTAAAATTCATGTGGACGACAAAAGCAAAGACTTCCCATGGGTTGGGCCTGTATACACTATCTCAGATGTATACGTGTTTTATAACCCTTTGAGTGTTCCAGCTTTAAGCATTTTATCATTCATCATATTAACCATGATTTTTTAAGTTGTTGTAATATTGGCCATTTGGAAATAGGCTTTGGTAAATGTTCATAAATGACTACAATTAGAGATGGTAAAAAAAATTAACAGGTTCCAAACCGACCCAATAGCAAACTCTGCTTCACTTCAACCCCATTCAATCTTGATTAGGCCTGCATCGCTTCCTAGCCTTGTATAATTATACCAGTTCCTAGCCTTTGAGATTAGGCCTTATCATTTAAATAACATAGCAAGTTTCATTACAATCATTTTCAAACGATATAACAAATATTTATCAATTTTACTAATACAACATCTATTTCTTGATCTTCAGTTTTTGCATACCTAACATAATGTTTAACTTCTTCTCAAAAAAATATATATAACCTTTACCTCATTATATCTATACACGGACAATTTTAAACTTTTTTCGTGCTCCTCATTTACTAATACCTATTTCAGTTCGACTTCCCAACGGAGCTGGATTTCGATTTGGAAGGTATGCAATTATTCAATTTCACTTTTCAATCCATTCCGATGTATTCTTTGTTGGTGTAATCTTTTGCGTTTTCTTCTTCTGGAACCTACATGTACTAGAAGTCATCTAAAATATCCTTTCTGGTTTTAGTTGCAGTTTAAGCCTAAAATTCCCTGAGCATTTTAGATTTATGCTTATTTAATTGCTCATGCTATTAAGATTTCCAACTTAACTATCAGACATTAAGTTACATGGATTGAATGTCACTGCTTTTACTTTGCTATGGATTCATATATAGATTCAGAGGTTGTTTCTTATTTCATATGTTTAGTTGGTTACTGATACGTTACTATGTTGATTTAGCTTTTGCATATAAACACTTAATACATGCAATTTTTTCCTATGATTTTGCATATAAACACTTGATATATGTTTGAACTTTTTAATAGTTTCATATAAAGTAGTTCTATGATTTTGCAGAGCCAACTTTCAAAGAGAAGAATTTTTCAAGTGTTACCTGTGTAGCATACACCATAAAGAAAGAGAGTATAGAGAAACATCCCATATTGCCTTTGTGGAAAACAAAACTGGGTTCTTTGGCTTATAAAAGAAGGCTTATAAAAAAAATAATAATAATTAGCTAATGGTTTTAGACATTTTAACTTAAACCATGTGCATTTATATATAATAATTTAACTCTCTTCACAGAAAAGGTTCGAGGCTTATATTCAAGTTCACGGTTATGTCATAGTTCTCGGTACTGTTATCAACCGGGTATTTGGTTTACGACCGTAAAGATTTGTGGTTATGTCATAGTTCTCGGTACTGTTATCAACCGGGTATTTGGTTTACGACCGTAAAGATTTGTTGCACACCTCTTGGTTAGTTATCATCGCCGCTAAATCATGCTGGTTTCCTTCTTGGTAAAGCTTGATTTTACTTCAATATTTGCGTTCATCACATATAATAGTTATATACAAACTTAGTGATTTTTTTTATATATCTAACTGTTTAAACACATGGGTTTTTTATATAACAAACTAAACTCAAGTATCACGTTTGTTTTCTCATACAATGCAACGGCATTGGTTGTTGCCGCCAATGAACGCGCATATACCACATTATCAGTTGACACCGGACTGCATTGCGCTAAAAAAAAATACCGCGATCTAAATTGTTGCACCGCCATAACGAACAAACAATTGAAGAATAATGCCCTATGAACTGTCGCCGTCGCAATACACGGGTACATTACTATTTTTATTAATCCATATCAAACTTCTGCACATGTTAGATGCCAAGTCAATAAAGTACGAGTGATTGTAAACAAAAAACATAAATATTTATATTTGAATAAAACAAAACTATAAAGAATTTATAAATTACTATTTTTATTAATCCATATCAAACTTTTGCACATGTTAGATGCCAAGTCAATAAAGTACGACTGATTGTAAACAAAAAACATAAATATTTATATTTGAATAAAACAAAACTATAAAGAATTTATAAATAAAAACTGTTAGATAACTAATTGATGAAACTACCAAATTTGATGGGTTAAAACTTAAATAAAAATTGTTAGATAACTATTTCACGGTTGTTTTGTCCGTAATGGATTCAAGAATGACGAAAGAGGTACATTTTCTTTAATTGGTTTTATTTTGTAATTCTCTTGAAGAATGACGAACGAAGCCATCTCTAAATCGACGGGAAGTAACAATAAAAATAAAAGAGAAGAAAAATGAATTTTCATTGAACAAACTAGGAGAGAAATAATGAAATAAAGATTAATTTAATTTGTTTTTAATTAAAACCGCATCATTTTAATGTGTTATGCATCTAACTTAGGTGCGTAACAGCCCCATATTCATTTTCCCCATATTATATTTATATTAGTATGAAAATTATGATTAGCCTCCTTTTAGCTTTTAGATGATAAATACTTTATATTTATATTATAGTGTGCTTTTAGTTTATAAATACTTTATTAAAAAACGATTATGCGTCTAACAATAATAATAATTAGTTATAGGAATGAGTAATAATAAAAACATGGGTAGATAAGCTAAATCGATGATACAAATGAGAAAACCAATATACGTACATTCGAAGATATATCACGAAGATATGGATAAACGAACAAAAATCAAGTACTGCGTTCTTGTTTCCCAAATGAATTACCAAACTGTTGTGTGACCATAACGAGCGAACAAATGATGAATAATGCTTATATACTGTCGCCGTCGCAACGCGCGGGTATACCCCTAGTACTATATAATACATATTGATCAAAATGGCATTTTCGTAATTTAGGCGTCTTAAAATTAAGACGCATATAACTCATTAAGCACAATGTACAACACAATGATGCATTGCAACCCTTTCTTCACTCAATGTAGTCTTAAGCCGGGTATAAGCATTTTAAAGAACCGGCCCTTGACTTTCTATTTTCAGTGTGAATGCAGTTCTCCTTTCAAACCTAACCCCTTTCTTCTCTCTACACTTTTATGAACCTGCATCCAGATTATTCCCTAGATTGTATCTGACCGCCCGACTAGCACCTAACGATTTTTACAACGTTTAGTTATTAGTACATCCTGCCACAAATTTTAGACGACACAGACTCTTATAACACGATGGATTCATAAACAAACAGAAACGAGTACTGCATTATAAATTGTTGTCGCCGCAACATCACGCGGACAGAACGAATATCGCACTGTGAATTGCCATCGCTGCCGAATGTTGGAACGAATGACGAATAACACGCTATATAGATTATTGTTTAGTTGCTTTTTATATGTACTATGCACAATTTATGAATATTTGATGTCTTATATTATGTTTTTAGAAGTAATTTATGACTTTGCTTACATGTAGTTTGTTGCATTTTTCATATTATATTTACCACTCAAATACTAATTGGTAAGTTAGCTACATCATCTATACTTTCCTTACTAATTAGTTATTATTTGGGTAAACAAAGGTATCACAATGGTTGACCTTTCTGTTGAAATTATCGTATTTGAGATATTAACGAGGGCGTCAGCGAAGGTTGTAGGCTGTTCCAAGTCTGTTTGTAAGGAATGGTATGCCTTATTGTCAACCCAAGACTTTGCAAAAATACATTGTTCCCGCTCATTAAACTCATCTAATCAAAGAATTCTCAACGTTGGCGAGCTAACATGCTCTGTTCATCCAATCGACATTCGGTCATGTGATTACTTCTATCTTACAACTCATTTGGTTTTAAATTACTATGTTTATGACCAATATATATTTCAATTCGAGTGTTTGTTGTTATTTGTTTGAGTTTTAAAAAAAAACAAATACTTCGATGCAAATTGTCGTGCCGCCATAACAAGCGAACAGAAGACGAATACCTCGATGCAAATTGTCGTGCCGCCATAACAAGCGAACAGAAGAAGGATAACACGTTATAGTTT
>JBCNJP010000017.1:16957043-17036043 GCA_039602395.1 Deinandra increscens subsp. villosa
AACTGTTACCTAAAAATATTTACCCTAAATATTAAACGTTATAAATTATAAAATAAAAGTTATCCTAAAACATTTACCTTTAATCTAAAAAAGGAACCTTCCTTTTCAACATTCATTAATTAAACAAAACATTTACCTCATAATTAGGTTGTAATTTACTAAAACCAGAACGAAAATTATAGTGGAGTGAAGAGGAAATCGGCTTAGATTTGCAAATATGCTACTCTGATCCACATTAGAAAAACACATCAGAAACTGATTAATCCGGCATCGAACGGACGTATGTATGCGTAATTGATGAAAAGAACAATAAAAACCTAAATCAATAAATTTTTTTTTTAAGGATAGTTTTGAAAGGATGCAATTAAAAAGTGATATCTGGTTACAACTCAACCCAAAGTACAAGGAAGGCGGGCAACAAGCTGCGCCGCCAGCCCCTTCTGAATAGCAAAGCTAAGTCGAGTGAAAACCACATTCATCCCCCTAGGAGACGCCACATTTCCATGCATGACTTTTTGGACGCGACTCAGTGTGTCCACAGCTTCCGAAGCAAGGTAGCCGAAAGTATCGAACGCAAAAGGAACAAACACGTGTTGATTTTCAAGGCACGATTTCTCGTGTTTGTGCACCTTCCCTGCTGCGGCCTTTGTTGCAGCTTGGCCCGCCCGAAAACAAGAGCCACTGAGCCCCACGAGAGGGGAAACCCCTGTAACATTGACACAGGCATGTTTCCCGTTCTTCCATCCAAAAATGAGAACGTCTGCCGGACGAAGAGAGGACCGCCCGTCCGATGGGTCCGACAGAAAATTAACGGGGGCTTCTTTCTTCGCAGAGATCCCAGCTCTCTTGAAAATGTCAAATAAAACATCCCGGACCAGATCGTGTCGGTATTTGAAACCGGGGAGCTCTTTGCAATGGACCGCGTGTTCCCCATAAGCATCCAAACATGTCTTGCTACACACAGGACATTTCTCATCACTTGGGTACATGGGGATCATGAGCCGATATTTAAGTATTGCCCGGTACTCGACTGGGGACATGTGCTGCCCCAGCCCATCAATAAATCGAAAATTACCTTACCTACCTTAGTTGATAGTTCCTCCTTTCTTCAATTCTACCCTTCTGCAAAGACAAAAAAAAATGTATAGATATATTGATCAAATGTTTCTGAAAATAAACCAGATTTCCATATTTTCCGTTGTACATGACCGGATTTCCTTAAAGTTAAGATCATATGTTGGGGATTTCAAAGGTCCAGAAAGATAATTATAAGGATGGAGATGAAAATATGCATGTGGATCGGTGATTAAAATACGACGGCGATGAAAACATATCATATTCTATTATTCAATTATACCATTTACATTTATTGAAGACGATGAAAAACAGACAAACGATTCTTCAATCTTCAACAATGAAAACCAGAGCCGAGCATAAAAGAAATAAATTTATAAGTAAATATGCTGATAAAACAATCGAATAAAAAGCATCAGTACCTTAAGTTTCAGATTAAGATTGAGAGCTACGATCACGATAAAAATTCCGATTCCAATTAGTTTTTACTAAGAGCATTCACAATAGCATCTTTATATTACTCCTTAACCTTAAAATTTAAGGAAAATATAAGAAATATTTAATTTTTGTCCCACGTTAGCATCTTTATATTTAAACCTTATCCTTATATTTTAAGGATAAATATAAGGGATTGGTAAATATACCAATCCATCACACAAATATAAGGATAAAGAATGTGATGTGTGGTGTTTTTTAAAAGTCTTTATATATTATGAATAAATGTGTTTTATGTGTAAATTATAAAGATAAAGATAAGGAAGCTGCTGTGATGCTCTAAGAGTGTAACTTTTATTTTTGGATGGGGATGAAGATGAGAGCAACAACAACGGTGAAAGATCCAGAAGGGGATGAAGGAAGATACGATCTATAGGCTGAGATAAATAGGAGCAAAGATTAGGGGTTTTTGATCGAGCGTTTTATTAGTTTGCAGCATGACGAAGGAGAGGAGGAACGGAGCAGAGCGATTTATGGTTTGCGATGGAGAATGGGAGTGGCTTCTATAATTGGGGTTTTATTAGATTGAGTAAATCGACGAATATGGCCGGGTCGGATTCTAGTAAAAGATTCGCATGAAAAAATTCTGGTCCCAATGGCCCTCCACTTTGGGCGGGAATTCTATCCAAGAATGGATGTGGACATGACATGTGGCATTTTTTGGGACAAGGGGGTGAGACTATCTTTTCTTTTATTATATAATATAAATATAAATATAGATATTATATAGTATAGATATATATTTCTCTTCAGAAAAAAATGGGTATTTATATGAAATAATGTATGTATTACTTTTGTTGTAGAAATTTGTTATGTCGACACTCATAAATAAAGAACAGATTTGTAGAATGGAAAATATGAATGCCTTACAGTGACTTTATTGATGGAGTTAAAAGTTTCATAAAGTTTACCTATTCCAATGAAAGGTATGTTAAAAGGAAAAGATAACTGCTTTATAAAAGTCTCTGGTATTAGATTTCCTTGTTCTATATGTCAAAATTTTTTTTTTTTTTGAACGCCGGATAATATTAAGACTAGCAAGAAGCTAGAAAATATTACAAGGAGAAAGAAAAATTACACCAAGACGGCCAATCTAACAACGAGTTTTTTCCCCTAATTTTGACCCAATGAAAGGACCAAAGTTTGATATCACCGATGATTTCGTCTAAACGATTCAAGTGGTTGTTGAAATGCTTGTTGTTCCTAGCTTTCCAAATAAACCAAAGGGTGGTGACCACAATACAATGGATTGAGCGGTTCAAATTTTTTGAGAAACCCCACGAGTTGTGCATCAAAATGATATCCTTAACGGAAGACGGAAGAGTAGGGGAGATCTTGCACCATTGGAAAATTATAGACCAAATCGTTTGAGCCCAGGGACATCTAAGAAGAAGATGATCCGACGTTTCCGGGACCAAATTGCATTCACCACACGTCGTCATTAAGTTAAGACCTCTAAAGGAGAGGTTTACCTTCGAAGCAATTTTATCCAAGCCGGCGCGCCAAGCAAAGGCGTTTAACTTGATCGGTAGCCAATTGTACCAAGGAAAACCGAAGTCGGAAGTACCAAGAAGAATGAGTTCCGCATTGTCGCGCACCGTCTTGACCGAAAAATCATTGCGAGTACCTGTGTCCCATCCCCCAAAATCCCTAGAGTTTGAACAATTGAAGGAAGACAAGAGAGTTTCAAATGGTGTAGGGCATCAGCGGCCAGTGAAGGAAGAAGGGCTCCAGTCCAAGCCCAACGAAAGAGGGAAGAATTGGCCAAAGGCAATCTTGCCTCCACAGTGGCCCATTTATCCAATTCAAGCCAAAATAAAAGAGGATACTTATCCTTTAGTGGGCCAAGACCAGTCCAATTGTCAATCCAAAAGAACACCGAGGATCCCGATCCCACCCAACAACGAATTTTATTTTCCCCATCAATACCCAAAGCCTTTAAGTCGGAGCAAGCTTTAACAATGTTTTTCCACGGACCAACGATAGAGCTTTTGCAAAGAGAGGCGTCCCATTTGCGGCTAGAGAAGTGGATAGCCTTTACAACCTTCACCCAAAGTTTAGAGCCCTCGGCTTTAAACTTAAAGAACCATTTTAGAAGCAACCCAAGATTCATGGCAAGAATAGACCCAAACCCCATCCCCCCCATTTTTTTAGAAGCACACATAAGAACCCAAGTCACCCAAGAAATTTTTTTATCTCCTCCCCAACAAAATTTACGACGGAGCGATTCCATAGACCGAATAGAACTCAAAGGGGCCCGAAAGAGAGAGAGATAGTAAATGGGAAGAGCGCCAAGGACCGATTTTATGAGAGTGGAACGACCCCCAAAAGAAAGAGACTTTTCTTTCCAAGTCGAGAGTCTCTTTTTGATTTTTTTAATGATCACCTCCCAATTATGAATACGGTTCATGTTAGAGCCAATGGGGATTCCCAAATGAGAAAAGGGGAAGCACCCGGTTTGACAATGCAAGGTGGAAGCTAAGGAGGAGAGACGATGATAATCCAAACCGACCCCATAAAGTTTACTTTTGTTGAGATTGATGGATAAACCGGAAGCAAGGTTGAACCGACGGAGCACCAAAGCGAGATTGGAAAGGGAAGTAACGGAGGTGTCACTAAGAAAAATCGCATCGTCAGCAAAAAATAGGTGAGAAAGATTGGGGTCGTTATTAGGAAGTTGGATGCCTTTGATGAGATTCAACGCTTTGGCTTTAGTTAAGAGCACGTGCAAGGCCTCCATGACAATGATGAAGAGGAAAGGCGAGAGAGGATCGCCTTGACGAAGACCCCGGGAAAAGGAGAATTCTTTAGAGGGGGATCCATTGATGAGGATCGAAGATCTACCGGACATCAAGCAACCTTTGATCCAATTACACCATAAGGACGGGAATCCCATAATCCCCATGATGTCGATGAGAAAGTTCCAATTGACCGAGTCAAAAGCTTTGGCAAAATCGATTTTAAAGAAGCAAGCCTCGCCATGAATGTGTTTTAGCCAAGCGAGCGTTTCATTAAGGATGAGAGGGCCTTCGAGGATTTGGCGGTCCTTGACAAAGGCAAATTACAAAGAGAGAATAGAAGTGAAGGTTCATTTGTATATATATATATACACTTTAATGCCTGATTATTACATGTGCTGAAACCACGGTGAGCGAAGGCATTATACGAATAAGAGGTGATGTTTACTACTGCAGTGGGATGGTAACAGATAAACAAGTTATATAGGGAGAAGCGAGTAGAAAGAAGAAATTAATCACTAAGCTTTTTTTTTCTCCTTTATTTTTTTTAACAGCAAACATCGTTAATATCCGGTTATTCAAGGGTTACATCTGACCAACATAAATTAATCGGTACCTTAGTTAGGGATATTTGACAAGTTACATGCTGAGGAAACTTTATGACTAGATCGAGTAATTATTGGAATTAATCATGAAATGTATCGACTTAAGGCATGGGGTCGCTCGAACCATATGATTTTTTTTTTATAGTGTGATATGTACGATTCAATCCTAACCGACCTCAAGAAATTTTAACACCGACCCACATGAAATTTTGATCAGATCGACACAAAGTAAAATTAATTTAAAGTTTTAAAGTCTACACTGATAAATTAAATAAGAATTCAAATTAGTAAGTCGGTTACTTAATTAATTCTTAATTGTTATAAACAAAACCCAATTATCCAAATAATCAATAACTATAATAATATTTTATGTCCATATCTATATTTAGCCCAATTAATAAATTAATTAAACTCAGTTACTCAAAATATTTTAAGCTCATGTTTAGAATTTAGCCTAACGATAAGTTTATTAAAAAATTCGTACAATTATATTAGCGAAAATGTCAAAAAAAAAAAGAAACGTACAAATTAAAAAAATTCCCGACTTTATTGTTCATGTTTTGTCTTGTCCTAAAAAAAATAATGCGATCATCTCCTTTATCTCACTCGGCTATTACCATCAAGATCATTCTTGCTATCAGAGCAAATTGAACATACCACTAACTGAAATCTTTGTTGATGTCGACGCTGCCTCTCTTATTAGATTTTAAAGAGCCTAAGTGTTTTGTTTATGTATCTCTATTTAAAATTTACTTTATTATTTTAGATAACTAGAATAATTGCTAAATTTTTTATTGTTAGAGTATTGGTTATTTGCCGAAATACTAGATTATTGATTGAATATTTTATTAATTTTATATTAGTTTTTCGGTTAATTACTTGATTTGGGTTTGATTTTGTTAATGTGACTCGACCCAACCCGAATAGTAGCGAGAAAAAATTAATATTTTAGTAATAAATAATCGACACTTTAAAATTTCCGAAACCCATAAAAAGAATTACTGGGTTCGCCACTGATATTCGAGATGGTGCATATAATCAACTTCTTCCACTAAGGGTGGAGGGGGTAGAACTCAGCTTCACCTTAGGCTTTCACGGGTAGCGTGGTTAAACCGTCGCCAAACCCTCGACTTCTCTCTTCGATTAGCTTTTGCGACTACATGTTGGAAAATTCGGTAATCAACATTGAATAATACTCAGATAAATCTGAAATCGTGTATAACACTTTTAGATTGAAATATTTTGCTTGTACCCAAACTTTCAATCGGATAAGATCAAACTTGTGATTCAAGATTGTGTTATGGATTTCGAATTGCTGTGTGAAAACGTATAGAACAAAATGAAGTCGAACTTTCAAAGGGGTGTCTAATGATAATTGCAATAGCACTTATCATGAATTCGAATTTTGAACATTTACACATCTGGTCCTTTCGCTTTAAATAATGATAGCTCGACACCAACCAGGGACTCCGCCCCTTTTACGCCACTTCTATCGAAGACGCTACCTCCGAACCACCCCCCCCCCCCCTCTATCGAAGGCGCTGCCGCCGAACCACCCACCCCTCCCCCCCCCCCCCCCCCGCGAAGGGGGCCCTGTTCCTTGGATCCACCGTTAGTTCCAACGACATTCAAACAAGCTTGCGTTCTTATTTAAATGTCATAAGCAATCACAAGTTACACTAATATATCCAACGCTACATATAGACATGTAAATTAAATTAAAATGAAGTTTGTTTATGGTTCTTTCCTTTCTTCTCAAAATAAAAGACTAACCATGTAGATTGCAGGTAACCATTAATTGTGCGGACTTACTTTACATATTTTGTATTCTGTTATTAAAATAATATACACAAATGTAAGGTCATTAAACCCTTGGACATGCTTTTAATCTAAGGAAAGTTTATACGAGAAATGGCGGTTCTACTTAGAAAATATATTTTGTAAAATGATCTTCGCATTCATATGTTTTCTATAAATAACTAGGTTAGTAACCCGTGTATTCGTGTAATACACGGGTTGAATATTAGGTTTATAAGATGAGATCAATACACAAGAAAAATAAATTTGATGAGAAGTTTGAAAATTATGAATGACATAATTCATTTTAAATTTTAGCTATGCTAAAACAATGTTGATGCTAAAACAATATTGAGTTCGTTCAAATTTAAGAGCTATGGCAATATGAATTTTGTTTATCAAGTAATAAATCCAGTAATTACAGTAATCATGTTTGACCGATTTAATATTGGAAAATTGGATTTTAATAATACAAGTTTTATCTAGTTGGCGGATAATAATACGAGTTTTAAAATTTACTCACAATAATACGAGTTTTGTAGATGTTGGATTTTAATGATACACCGTTAGTTTTTTACTAACGGTGTTAGTGGGTTGCTGACGTGTCATCTAATGAGGGACTGTTTTTGTAATTTATTAAAATGGAGAGACCTTTTGAGTTTTTTTATTTCTTAAAGGTAACTTTTTAGAAATTTAAAACCTTTTATAATAAAATCTTATAAGAAAAAGGGGAAGACCAAATCCGACGACCAAATTCTGGCGACCAAATCCGACGACCAAATTCTGGCGACCAAATCCGGCAACCAAATCCGACGACCAAATCCGACGACCTTTCTCCGGCCAATCAACCGTACCAACGGACTCCAGAACACGATTTCGTTATCCCGCTCGAATAGAGGTAGTCATTGTTAATTAGGGCACGAAAGGGTTTGGAGACGGATCAGAATCAGAATCGGCGAGTACATCCGGCGGCAGTAGAAGTGGCAAATGGGCAGTGACTGCGGTTCCCGATTGGAGATTGGTGCAGATTTCTTTGACGTCGTTTCCGGGACCCGGGTTCGGCATCGACGGCGTCCTTGCCGCCTTACTGTTCACCAAAGGGGGAAGAACGCTCGACCGCTGTTCAACCATTGACCAGCCCGTCCAATTCGATTCCGAAAATAAGGTTCGATTTCTGTCAAATTCTTGTAAGGCATTGGCTACCACCGGAATTGATAATCGGAGATACTGGAACTTTATCACCATCGATGAATCAAAGTTATTTTCTTCAATGATTTTGTTGTTTTTATAAGGCATTGACTATCACTGGAATTTTATCACCGGAATTGATGATTGAGGCTCACGAAAAAATCTAACCGTCGGGGGTTCTAACCACAGGGTGTTCACGACGGCGGGGGAGGGGGTCGACCTCCTCCTTCTTTTTTTTAACCTTTATAGAAATTAGAAATCAAGTTTATAGGTATTGCAAAATTAATCCCTTCGTTATAATAATTGTTAAAAAGAATACATTATATGCCACGCAGGCAAACCACTAACACCGTTAGTAAAAAACTAACGGTGTATCATTAGGATCCAACACCTACTAAACTCGTATTATTGTGAGAAAATTTCAAACTCGTATTATTATCCGCCAACTAGGTAAAACTTGTATTATTAAAATCCAATTTTCCTTTAATATTTTATTTTTGACGGTGGTGCAGTGTAGGATAGATAGTTAACTTTTTATCGACCAATATTGCCATGTTTCAAATCTGGGTTTATAAAGTAGTAGGACCGCTGACACGATCATTTTAATTGTTATAGCATATCAAATAGTTATCTTATGGTTGCTATATTTAAAATAAAGGATTTGTTGACTATTATAATAACTATTTGTATGATGAATATTTTTAAAAAAAGAATAAACAAAAATACAATATTATGAACTTAAAAATGACACTTTCTTAGATAATTAAAATATTAATCATAAATAGATTAATAAATATGTGTATAAATATAAAAAGCAAAAAGAACATTATAAAGAAATCAAGAAAACCTAATCAAAATAAAATTAAGCAGCATAACAATATCCAAATGTAAATTGTTATAACGATTATTATTCACATGAAGGATAATTATTTTTATTGACTTTGTATAAATATTAATTTGTTAATTTGTTAATTTGTTATCATGAAATAAATTATTTAATTTTGTATTAAATGTAATTTTGAATTCTACATTTGAAATTTTTTTGTATTAAATATAATGTTGAATTATATTTTTGGAATGTAGTAATAATTGACATTCCTTATCTTTTATATTCATTGTGATATTGACAAGTGGGATGATGACGTGGATAATGATGTGGAGGCCCTAGAAAGATGACATTTGGACACCACTTTATTGCTTTATTAGAATGAAAGATATAATGTGAAAATATATTTTGTCAAATGATTTTCGCATTCATATGTCTTCTATAAATAATCATGGAAAGTGGTTGTACAATATCTTTCTATAAAAATATAGTATACGGAAATATCAATAGGGTCTATTATACCCCCGCAGTCGAAATGGGAGGTTCACAGACATAGAGACTGGATTGAAAATCCTCGAAGAGCACTCAAGGTAGGCCTCTGGTAAACGTATCAGCGATTTGGAGCCGAGATGAAACACAAAGCACCCGTATTAGGCCTTTGGCGAATTTTTCCCGAACAAAATGAATATCCATTTCGATATGTTTAGTGCATTGATGCTCGATCGGATTCTCTGATAAGTGTATAGCACTAACATTTTCACAAGAGACAATAAATGCATGGTTGAGAGGATGATAGAGCTCAAGCAGAAGGTTCCTGAGCTAGTATAATTCAGACACACCATTGGTAACCTCCTGAGCTAGTATAATTCAGACACACCATTGGTAACCTCCCGAGCTAGTATAATTCAGACACACCATTGGTAACCTCCTGATTTTCTGCCTAAGCGCTTGATCGGAAAAAGTTTGTCTAGCGTTGGAGGACCATGATAAGAGGTAACGCTGTAACCGGATGTGGAGCGTCGGGTGTCTGGATAACCAGCCCAATCGGCATCTGATGCGTAGATTGAGGTCTATAAAAATGATTCAAGTTTTAAAAGGGTAATTACTAGGTGACCAAACTACACACTCGGGCAAGTGTACCCTTCGTATGTAGCACAGTATTAGCAAGTACCGGATGTCAATCCAAGGACGCGTGTTCAAACTCCCGAAAATAAATCTTTATTAATATTTAACCGAAAATAAAAAATGTTGATTTTTTTCTTTTTAATTAAATGGACTAAAATACTTAAGACGACTAAAAGAAATATAATACTACGGCGTGGAAGAAAAATAAGAAAACGGCTAGAAAACAACGGACGAACGAGTAAAACTCAAATATAGGGAAGCAACCACCTAAGTAAGGAATCCTATTGGATGACTCAACTATCTTCAGGAATGACTAATTTTATGACACCGGGTCTAAAGATGGAACACTAAGAAATCACCAAGTCATGCTAGATCTCCGCTAGGTCTCACTAACACATCTAAATGATCCTAAGAGTCGTGTAAAGCTCACCGGGATAAAAGAATGGATCTCCTGTCGGTCTCACCAAACTTAGAATGCTAAAGTACTCTAATGATGTATCTCCTCTCGGTCTCAACAATCACAATGCACGTAAAAAACTGTCCTCGACAATCCTAGATGCATAGGAGTAAAAATGTCAAACTTGATCTATAACTTAGAATCACAAGGTAATCACTATGAAAAGGCTAAAATTCACTCTCGCACAACCCTAATCCTAATCACTAATAACCCAAGATGAAACTAACAACCTATCTCCTCTCGGTCTCAAGGTTGGCTGAACACTAATTTAAACCAACAATCACGCTTATTCCTATGATTAACTATTTCTAGCTTAACCACTTAAAGATCACTAACACCAAGTCCGCGACCTAAACATATAATTCTATTCGATAAATACAAAATAAATCAAGTAGAATTATAAGAGGATTATAGCATGCTCATCAACCATATAAGTAGTACTCATATACATCATAGATCAATATTTAACAAATTCTTGACAATAGCATTAGCCACAAGATTAGACAAACCTAAAAATAATCAAGTCATACCAATATTCAATCCAAACTTAGATGGTGTAAAGGTTTAGCTACTCATAATATTCAAGAACACAAAATTCATACTAATAAAATTCATAAACATCATGTTCATAAAAGTATAGAACTAGAAAAAAATAATGTTTAAGAATCAAAATACTAAACCGAATGCTCCCTGTGAATGCAAATATTGCTTCTTCTATTCGTAGGGTTCTCTGTGAATTCCTTTTTCTCTTGCCTATTGCTGCCGTCCGTAGTCCCTTTCTTTTTCTCTTTGAATGTTTTTTTTTCTCCTCTTGCGTCTGCCGTATATCACCAGCCGTCCGAAAAGTTCCTCCTCCATTTACCTAATGTTCCTTTTTTATTTATTGTTGTGAGTCTTGTTTCCCACGTCACTGGCTTTAACCGACTCAGCCCAATATTGCAGCCCACAAATTCAATTTGTTTTGTTTTGATCTCCACATCAAAGTTCACGTGAACTTGCAATTGCTTATGTCATCTTTTATTTTTACTTTTTTTTTTCTTTTTCTTTTAAAAATCAAAACAATAAATAGTAATCAACAACCTCGACTGTAGCTCAAATGCATCGTTTTAGCTCATCATCTCTTGAAATGTTTCAGCCTGCATCTTATGTTGCAGTTAATTGTACTGAATTAGCTCGTTTCTACTCAGGGTCTTCTAAAACACCTGAAATTCAAATGTAAACAATTTAGGAGTAATATTAAATGAAAAATATATCAAATACTTTTAAAAGTGTAAGAAATATTTGAGTAAAAGATGTATAAATTAAGGTACATCAGCATCAGTGTAGGAGGTAAGTGTGGTGACCAATGACTTGGTAATATAGAGCCCATGAGAAATTGTACCTTGAACATACCAATTGATGCGTTTAAGAGCATTTAGATGATCCGTTCTTGGTGTATGCGTGTGGCGACATATGTATTGAATGGCATATGTAAGGTCGGGTCTTGTGAAATTTAAGTATTGTAGCACACCTGCTTGGGTACGATATTGAGATGGGTCTTCGAGAGGTGTACCAGAACATTCACTAAGCTTTGCATTTGTGTCAATGGGAGTTAGAGAAGTCCGTTTGTGTAACGATTTTGATGGCATATTGTTGGTATGAGAGGAATAAAGTATCAGTTGTGCGTTGAACAACTATCCCCAAAAAAATATTGTAGTTTGCCCGGCCAAACCATTCCTAGCAAATTCATTCCCAAGACTTGTCATAAGTTTCTGCTGAAGATAGTCGCACTTGCTATAGTATACTCAGGGAAGTTAGGGTACTGTATCAGTTGTGCGTTGAACAACTATCCCCAAAAAAATATTGTAGTTTGCCCGGCCAAACCTTTCCTAGCAAATTCATTCCCAAGACTTGTCATAAGTTTCTGCTGAAGATAGTCGCACTTGCTATAGTATACTCAGGGAAGTTAGGGTACTGTAAGGTTGATGCACAAATACTGTTTTTTCTAAGTTCCCGTGAAATCTAGAATTAGTGTGGTAGAATTTTGTGGTTCATTAGGTGTTCATGTCCGCAAGTCACGTGGGCAAGATATCTTTTTTGACATCTTTGACTTAGAAATCTATTTTTTTACAAGAGCTTACCAAAGGCTTGGAGTCTTATCCATTTAAACTAGACAAGCCTTTATTCTCATACAAATGTGGGACAAGATTCAGTTCAGTTCTAAACTTGTATTAACCAATCAACTTATTAACCAATCAACTTTGAGATTTGAGATCTCATTCACCTTATTGAAATTACACATTTTTCCAACAATAACTAGTACTTGATCTTGATTTTCAGCTTCCTTCGAAGCTTATCTCCATACATTTTTTCTTCGCTCAGAGTTATTTCAAAGCAAGTTCCGGTGCATAACAAATATATGTATCAGTGGCAACGCTTCTACTATATAAAATGAAGGATGATTGGTTGAAGAAGTTAGCACAATATTAAACGAGTGCGCATTCTATAGATACAACTCATATAAGGGTTTATTCTTGTCAGTGTACAAAATGATAATCATATTTAGTTTGTGTAATATTTGTATTTAGTTATTTGTTGTACACCTTATTTGTAACTTTGTTATCTATAAATATATCTCTCCTCCATGAAGGAGATCATTCAAGTCCATTAACATTTCATTCATGGTATCAAGCCAAAGGTCCCTCTCTTGAGATTCATCTTCCCTCCCTCCCTCCCTCCCTATATCTTCCCCCTCTCGTCCCTTCTTCTCTTCATCCTCTCTTCTTCCTGCCCTATTCACCATGTCTACCTCTGTTGATACTTCCTTCAACTCCAATGCAATTTTGCACACGATGACCCTAAAACTCAACTCCACAAACTACTTATTGTGGAGAAATCAAATGATACCTATTCTTAGTTATCAAAACTTACTATCACATGTTGATGGATCATCTCAGGCCCCTCCTCCCACCGAACCTGCTGCCTCTGATGCGGAAAAACCCGCTGAAAATCCCGCTTTCAGTGCTTGGCGCTCTGCTGATCAACGCACCATCATTATGCTCAATGCCTCCCTTTCCGAAGAGGCGGTGACGGTTGTTGTCGGTTTAGCCACTGCTCACCAAGTATGGGTTGCCCTCGAAACTGCTTTTGGCAATTTCTCAATCGAACGGGTTCACAACCTTCGTGACTAACTTCGTTTGATCCAAAAGGGCACTCAAACTGTTGCCGAGTATGGTCGGATCTTCAAATCTCTTTGTGATCAACTCTCCGCTATCGGTCACCCGGTCGACGCTGAAGACCAACTGCATTGGTTTGTCTGTGGACTTGGCCCCTCCTTCGAAAATTTTTCAATCTCGGTGAGAAGCACCCGACTCGCCCCTGTCTTCGCTGATTTACTTGCTAGGGCTGAAAGCCATGAACTCTCCATCCGTGCCCTTCATGGTCCAGCAAATCCGCCTGTCGCGTTTGTTACCGCAGCTCCTCGCCCACCCGTAGTCGCTCAGGGAAATCGTCCTCCGTTCAATGGTGGTGGGATGTCTAGGGGTGGTGGTCGATCTAACAGAGGGAGGCGCCGACCCCCTCACTGCCAACTGTGCCGTACAAATGGGCATTATGCCACTCAGTGCCCTGATTTCAAAAAAAATTGCCTCAAAACTTGATTTGAAATCCGATGACCTTGCCTCTGCCTTTTTAGCCCAATGTCATGTGGACTCATCTTGGCCAGATTGGTATGTGGATTCTGGGGCTAGTGACCATATGGCCTCTTCCTCTCAATCTGTCTCCAATCCTTCTGCCTCTCCAGGTAATGAATTTGTCACTTTTGGTAATGGGCATTCTTTACCAATTACTCATAAAGGTCACCTACAATTATCAAATCTAAAATTAAATGACATCTTGGTGGTGCCCAATCTCACTAAAAATTTGTTATCCATTAGAAAATTAACAAAAGACAATCAAGTTGATGTTCTAATGTCCTATCCTTTGTTTTCAATTCAGGATCGCCAAACCAAGACGGTTCTGGCGCAAGGAAAATGTGAGAACGACCTATATGTTCTTCATCCGGGTCCTGAAGCTTTTGTTGCCTCGAAGTCTACCCCCAAAGTGTCTTTTGAAGTATGGCATTCCCGATTGGGACATGCAAATTTTGATGTTATTTCGTGTTTAGTTAAATTTGGACTTTTGTCGGTTACATCTCTTTTGCCCAAACCGGGTTTATGTGTTTCGTGTCAAAATGCTAAGAGTCAACGTTTGCCTTTTGAATTGAATAATAAACGTGCCTTGGCTCCTTTAGATCTCATTCATTGTGATTTATGGGGACCCTCCCCAAGTGTGTCCAACGAAAATTATCGTTACTATGCTCTCTTTGTTGATGATTATTCTCGTTTTAGTTGGTTATATCCATTAAAATTAAAATCTGACTTCATCAATGTTTTGGACATATATATAAAATTAGTCCAAACACAATTCTCTCGCAAGATTAAAACTTTTCAAAGTGATGGTGGCACGGAATTTACCAATCACAAAGTAAAAACCATATTTGAACAAAATGGGACATTTCATCGCATGTCCTGCCCATATACTCCTCAACAAAATGGTCGGGTTGAACGTAAACACCGACATGTGGTTGAAATGGGTTTGGCAATGCTCTTTAATGCCAACCTTCCATCATCATTTTGGGTCGATGCTTTCTCCTCGGCCATCTACATCATCAATCGCCTACTAACATCAATCCTTGAAGGGCAATCTCCATTCGCTGTTCTATATGGTCAGCAACCAACCTACTCGAATTTCAAAGTGTTTGGTTGTAGGGTCTTTCCTTGTCTACGTGACTACACTCAACATAAACTTGCTCCTAGAAGTATTGAGTGTGTCTTTATTGGTTATAGTCCAATCTACAAAGGGTATCGATGTTTAGACCCTATCACTTCACGTGTTTATATATCGAGACATGCTTAGTTTGATGAAATGGTGTTTCCGTTTGGCTCTCAAAACCCCTCGTCTGCAATCACCAACCTTGAAATATCAACCTTTCTTGAAAACCCCTCACACCCTACATCCACTATTACACCTCCCATTCAAAATAAAACCACTGTTACCCCTCCCGTTCATAATAAAACCACTAGTGATCCTTCACCACCATGCCAACTTTGCATGGATAGCCCACAAATTGTTCATCCAATCCTACAACCCCATGATCAGACTCCTTCACCTACCATCACACCACCCTCCTCACCTCATACTCCTTCCTCCCCATCCAACTCAGACTCATCGCAACCATCAAATTCCGACACCGATACACCTCCCTCCACTCCTCATCACCCATCCTCACCAACCCCGCCGCCTCCCCCACCCCTTCCAACCCACCCAATGATGACACGGGCTAAAGCGGGCATCTTTAAACCTCGGCATAGTGCAAATCTGTCCTCGCTCACAAACATTCCTATTCATTGTGCTCTCCTTGCTTCTAAGGATTCTAAAACTATCTCTACGGCAATCAAGGATCCCAAATGGGTCCAAGCTATGCAAAAAGAACTCCATGCCTACCATGCCAATCACACCTGGACCCTTGTGCCTAGACCATTGAATAGAAATGTTGTGGGCTCGAAATGGTTATTTTGTACTAAATATCACTCGGATGGAACGATTGAAAGACACAAAGCAAGGTTAGTTGCCCAAGGTTATAGTCAAACCCCTGGAATCGACTACTCGCATACCTTTAGTCCGGTTGTCAAAGCATCCACGGTACGTATAATTTTGTCTCTATCGGTGCTAAATGGGTGGAACTTACATCAACTTGACGTGAACAATGCATTTTTGCATGGACACCTACGTGAATGTGTTTACATTGAACAACCTCCTGGGTTTCATGACACTAGGTTTCCAGACCATGTTTGCAAACTCAACAGAGCCCTTTATGGGCTAAAACAAGCTCAAAGGGCGCGGTTTCAACGGTTAAGCAACTTCCTTCTTAAAAACGAGTTTCAATGTAGCAAGGCCGATACTTCATTATTCATTTTCAAGAAGGATCATGTATCATGTACTTACTCGTATATGTAGATGATCTCATTCTTACAGGTAATCATGAGGAATCTATAAAAAAGTTTGTTGACTGCTTACACAAAGAGTTCGCTACTAAAGATTTGGGATCCCTCGGTTACTTCCTTGGGCTTGAGGTCTCTTACACCAACGAGGGTCTATTTCTGTGTCAAGCCAAGTATGCAAAGGAAATCTTGGAGCGGGCAAACATGATTGACGTCAAACCTGTCACTACACCGTTATCCACCAACATTTCCTTCACATCTAAAGGAGATGCATACCCGGATCCATCTCGTTATCGATCTATTGTTGGCGCCCTTCAATATCTAACAATAACAAGACCTGACATCTCATACGCTGTAAATAAGGTCAGTTTGTTCCTTCAGTCACCCACAAAAGATCACTACCAAGAGGTCAAAAGAATACTTCGTTACATAAAGGGCACTATGACATTTGATCTCATGTTCTCCAAACCAAATAAGTCCTCCTTAATAGGGTACTCAGATGCTGACTGGGCTAGGTGTCTGGAGACTCACAGGTCAACCTATGGTTACTCCATATTTTTAGGTGGAAACTTGGTGTCATGGAGTGCCAAAAAGCAACCAACTGTGGGTCGTTCAAGTTGTGAGTCTGAATATCGTGCCATGGCTAATACTGCTGCAGAAATTATTTGGATAACTCATCTGTTACAAGAACTTTATGCTCTCCCAGACTCGAGACCTACAATTCTATGTGACAACAAGATTGCACTTTTCTTAACTCAAAACCCAATCTCACATAAACGTGTAAAGCACATTGAGATCGATTATCATTTTATCCGTGAACTTGTTGCTTCTGGAAAACTTCACACAAAGTTTATTCCAACCAAGCTTCAAGTGGCAGACATCTTTACAAAGAGCTTGCCTCGATCTCGGTTTGAACACTTTCGAAGGTTACTTCATCTTGGTCCACCACCGTTGAGCTTGAAGGGGAATGTCAGTGTACAAAATGATAATCATATTTAGTTTGTGTACTATTTGTATTTATTTATTTGTTGTACACCTTATTTGTAACTTTGTTATCTATAAATATATCTCTCCTCCATGAAGGAGATCATTCAAGTCCATTAACATTTCATTCAATTCTAATCGAATTTGTTCTTGCGCAAAAATAGTTAAACTAAAATAACCTTACTGATATTAAATTACCGATAATTAGGACCAAAAATCATAGGTAATTAATAACGCTTTTGTGCTTTAAAAGGATGAGAAATACACGAAACAAAGCTGAATAAAACTAAGGCAAATTTCATTAAAATATCACAATGAGTGAAAATGTTAACATTATACAATTGAAACCAAATGCACCACGATCAAAAGAACACAACTTTGCAAACTCAACAACCGATCGACAGCACATGGAATTGATCAATGAATCAACGTCTGGAGAGAGCCACGCCCGAAAGCAATATCAAAAGAATCAGCACAAGGACTCCAGCATACGAACCGATCAAAGAGCCGGACACCCGTTTGCAGAAATCATTATACTGTTGACAAATCGCAAACCAGTTCACCTTATTGTTTCCATTGTGTGCTAACTACACTATAGCCGTTGCTGCTGCTGACCCAGCCATCAGTAAACCCATAGCCGCCTAGATACATACATATATATATATATATATATATATATATATATATATATATATATATATATATATATATAGGGTAGAGTTATAATACAAAGTACTTTTTGCGTGAGAAGTGTGAGAAGTGGATGATGTGTTAGATTTTAATGCATTGTGTTATCTTTTAGTTATGTTTTTGGTAAATATATAACACTATACATTGTTTTTTCCGTATTAGAATGTCATATGTTTATCAAAATTAGAGTTAAAGGATAACACAATGTAAACACAGTGTAATAATATCCTAACACAGTGCCCTTTTAATAATTCTTAATAAATGGTGTTTGGTAGTGTTTGGAATTCAATGAATGGTGTATTTATTTTAGGATTGTCATATATTTACCTAAAATATAATAAAAAGACAATATCATGTGTTAAAAATTAACATATCAACCACTTCTCACACTTCTCACGTAAAAAGTACTTTGTATTATAACCCAACTCTATATACAGGGCCGTTTTTGAAAACGTTAAAATAATTTTTAGCCCGGCACAGAAAAAAAAAAGTGCCCCTGTGTTATACATAATTAAGTACGAAAATTACAAACACGGTTGAAATATAGCGGAATAAATCCATTGCTAATAGAAAATTCTGAAATTCTGTTAAGGCGTTATTTTCGTTAGTCTCATTCCGTATTTAAGGAAAATAAAAAAAATCGTTAGTATTTTTTCAATACCAGACAAGGAAGCACAAAATTGATCTAACAGTGGATATTAGGAGGCATCCAATGGTTCAGCTTGAGGATCCATGTGATAATTTGTATGTGGGGTCTTCAACCAATCACAAGAATGGCAGAAAAGCACACAAAACTATCTAACGGTGTGGAATAGTAGAGATCAATGGCAGAGAAAGAGTGGATCCGTGTGATGTGGGGCTCAACCACTCAGGGGCTGCCAACACACAGCTCTTCAACGGATCTATTTCCCCAAGTGGGCCCAACCGTGTTTGACCATTGAGAGAAAAACAATCGTTCTGGACCAGTAGTACGTTACCACGTCACCAAAATGTCTTCTCCTTCCTAGAATACAGCAGTCCCACCGAAGCCCTAATTCAGACCCGTCGGGAAAACGAAGAGCTCGCCGGAAAAGCGTGAAAGTCACATAACTTCCACAAACCTTGACCAAAATCGAAGAATCTTATACCGTTGAACTCGTGATTCAATTCTCTACAACCCTGGACAATCGAAATTCTCTCACAATGCTCAAACGAAAACCTAGACTGGGCCTAGTATATATGGAACTAGCCACCACGAAAAACCTGGTATTTTCTTGCCCAAATATGTTAGTAAGTATATAAAAAGTACACTTTGTTCATGTAGTTTTCTCTTATAAATATTGTTCATTTTGTACGAAAATATGTAATTTTGTGACTAGATAGAACGAGGTATGCGGTAAATAGAACTTACGTGAAGGAAGGGAGGTCACTGAACTTGGCTCGATACCGAACAAATTGTGAGAAAAATGGAAGCGTTTGATTGGTTGTAGCCATGGCGATTGCACTGGCTAGGGTTCCAACGATTGCGGTGAGCCGAAGGAAGAAGTCAAGTATGGCAATGCCTCTATTTGCAGGTGGAGCAACACCAATTTGTAACGCAGCAGGCTTCATTTTGGGTGTACGTTTAAAGAAAATGTAATTATAAGTGTTTAAGAATAAGGTGATCGAATGTTTGAAAGCTTTGATGAATGGTAGATGATATACGGAAGGATTTGATGCATGAATTAGTGAATAAATGTATATATATAGTACATGCAAATCGATGTGTTTTAAAAAAATATATGTATGTGCAGCATAAAATTAGGTTTGATAATGCAAACCTGCCCTCACTTGTATTTTTGGTGGGATTCTTAAATTTTCCAAGAATAATGGAGTCCCCCGGTTGTTGGGTTTAGTATGTGCGCCATAATTATCAATGGGAGATAAGAGAGTTGTTAGTGGTTAACTTTATGACACGGATTGGACGCGGAGACACATGCAAATATATATATATTTTTTATTTTTTTTTAATTTTTTTAACGACAAATTTGGATCACTAACTGGAACATTACACCACACATTCGATCATCTCCGATCCCATCAGGAGAAAACTCACCACTGGTGAAAAAAACCTCTTGATCCAACTTGTAACTCTCATTTTTTATTGTTAAATATATACATTTTTTTCATTAACGGTCCACTTGTCGAAAATATAGTCACTCCAAGAAAATGGATCTATGATGGGAGCAACTTTTTCGCCACTAAGTTTAGGTGGTGACGTATCGTCATTGAAGTATAATAGACAAAAATAAATAAAATTTTCGCCTAGAGTGACGAAAAGTAGCTACTATAGGTTAAGTGGGAAACTTAGCGCTTTCGAAAAACCTATGGTGGCGACTTGTCATCGTTGTAGACTTATTTATTGTATTTTTTATGGTTTCTCTTACATATTAACTAATTACAGGAAATCAATTTTTTTTTTAAATAACTTAGGGTGGTGAGATGTTGCCACCGAAGCTATTAGGGATTTGTTTTTGTTATTTATTTAATGTTTTATCATGGAAATAATGAAACGACAGCATACGAGGTTTGGGCAATAGTGGCGACAAGTCGCCACTGAAGGCAATTAGGATTTTTTAAATGTTTATTTAATCATAAAAACAAAACGGTGTCATTTTTGCGTACCCTATGGTAACAACATGTCGCCACCAAAGGGATTCAAGCCTAAAACCGCAGCCCATCTTCTGTTCTTCATTTCTGTACTCCAAATCAAAACCCTCTCAACACCCTCTCAACCTTCACGTGATTTCGCGACTACCACCATCTACGATCACCTTCGTTAGCAACGCTAGTTCTTCCCACCACCACCGACCACCGTAAGAAATAAAAGTTAACTTCTTCCTAATTTCTTTAGATTTACACCTAATTTCTATAATTTTTTTAATCAAATTTCTTTGTTTATGTTTATATACAAGTGGGTCGACCCGCGCGTTGCCGCGGAGTCGAACCGTTTTAAAAAGCCGGCTAGCAAAACCATTACTCAATTTGAATTAGTATGCTCCAATCTGAATAACAATAACAGAAAACATCAATTAGAATCGAATGTACTACTTTAGACTTTGTAAAGTTCAAACTAACATATATAATATATCAGTCATGAAGGATACTTAGAACACACAAATCGACCAACCTAAAAATATTAGATGTTGAACACCTCTTTTTGCTTGGTAATCACAGCTCGAAGTCCATTCCTTCTTGCATTACCGAACAGAGGCTCTGTGTAACTCCTATATTCAATCAAAATAAATGTATTGGGTGTCCATTAGCCTTGCCGACCAAAACAAAAGATTATCCAAAATTAGGTTAAGCAAATCAGCTAGAAACCTAAAAGATTATCCAGAGTTTAAATGCACAGACCAGAACAATATATAAGTTTATTGTTGGTCAATGTTTCTAAAACAAAACAATGAACAAATGCCCCAAAACCTGATCAAACAAAAACATAAATACAAAATCATAAAAGAGAAAGCAATCATTTATAACTTCTTGAGATCAAACAAAATAGACATGCATCTTTATAAAATGATAGGTTACAAACACAACACACTCAACTTACTGAGAAAAGATGGATTGAGAATGCAGACTTCCCCCTGGTTTGTATGTTGAATTGAAGATATGCTTGCTACAACATCCATACCTACCAAATTAACATAAAAAATCATATTATAACTAAAATCAGATGTTGGGTTAGTACATACAGTACAATCTGATTAGCTGTTTAAAAGTAAAAACAAACATAACACAACACACACTTTAACACCTATTTCCAAAAATAGACAACCATTTTAAACCTATTTCCAAAAATCTCAACATGAAAAGCACCAAAAGAAAAAAAAAGAGTAGAAAAAATGAAAAGACACAATCTCAACACGATGAACACCCTTCACTTATGAACATGAATAAAAGACCACATATCAAAACATGAACATCTCTAAGATAACAAAAGAGCACTGTCATGGATTCAATCGTCTAGTTTCAATGTGAATGAATCCCCTTTATATATTTTTTTATTATTTTTAACATAGATGGATTCAACCATCATGCCTCTATACCTTGGAATACCACCACCGCCCTAAAGATCTGTTCGTGATCCCTCAAAGAACCTGCAAGAAAATAAAAATGATTGAACTCATAAGTTAAGAAATTACTAAATGCAGCAGTAAATAACATATAAAAGAGTTATGTCTAAACTGATACAAAAGAACAAATAATGGATAACTGGTAAGCCAGTTGTGGTTTTATTAACATCATTTCAGCCATTAGCTCATTAACAAATACCTATGTTAGCTTTCCTCTTTAGCAAATGCATTCAACACATAAAGCAATATATTGTCACCACGGCTCAGTTCCTTACCGGATCATGACAGCTGCAAAATCAAGGCTCAGACCGAAGTCATCACAGCCTTAGTAAATGTTGTTCAAAGCATTAATCACTATCATATTATTACAGCAAAGGCAAGATTGTAAGGGTCAAGTTTGGCATGCAAAGACAATATACAAAACGATATAAAGAAAAGATGATACTCTCATAAAGAATCCACATTTTCATTTGGGCAAATTATCAAACACCTGTCGTGCAATATGAAACAATCAGAACCCACAGACAAAATAAACATGCACTTACATTATAAGGAGCATAATGCTTGAACAGATTCAAAAATCATGCATTTAACCTTTAAAGAAGAAACGACACTTATATGGACTAAACTAATTGTTAAATCTAGATAAGACTCACAGCTCATTCCTATGGGTTCCAGACGCCAAACAACCAATCACACCAACAACAAAATGGAGATCAGTAATCAGCAGTAGCAAACTCACCAATGAAGAAGACAAAGACAAACTGAATGGGGAACAATAAGAAGAGCAATCCATAAGAGAGTAAAGCCATCCAACACCGCATTCAATGGGAAAAACACAAACACTTACAGATCTGTCGATTTAAGAGGAAGGATGAGACATGTAGATGGGTAGTCTACACTGTGATGGTTGGTATTTAGCCATGAAAAATTGCAGATTACTTACAACTAAAACCTAAAATATAAGTTTTTATGCTTAAAAATTAATACCTGAAACCCAAACGGATGCCATGAACTTTATGAAGAGTTAATTTTGAATTACGTTGACATCTTTTAAGCGCTACTTGTTCTTCCAAATACTACTTTTAAAGCTTTTGGCCGTTCTTATTTTCACCAAAAACCTCACTTATTAGCGCACAGTCACTCGATCGAGTCAACTTCCACCTGCAAAAATCAGAAAACCCTAATTTGATAGTAGAAAAACAATCCAAACTGGCTAAACAAAAGAAAATTTAACTTTTGATAAAAGGAACTTACAGAATTGGCACCATCGTTTTATCAAAAGTTAAATTTTCTATCAATTTTCGAAGCGTCCACATAGATCTAAACCTGAGAAATCCATAACAATACAAAACCCTAAAAACGAAGGGCTTAGTAATATCGATCTGTCGATTGAAGCCATAAATCATACCCAAATCATGGAACAAACAACAAACCTGTAGAACGAACTGGCGAACGAAGTGAAGCCGGAATTCGTCTGAGAAGAACAGTCGGAGATCTAGAGCAGGAAGAACAGGCGGAGATCTGAAGATCTGATGAGAAACCACCGTTGTTGCCGTGAACTCGAAGAGGCGATCCACCGACGGTCTCGCCATCCTTATCATCGGGAAGTCTCACACCCACGCCGAGCCACCCCCGGCAGCATCATCGCTACGGTTTATGGCGGTTCTTTGTAGAGAGAGAAGCAGACGATAAGCCTCTCGATCTCTCTCTGGATTACTGTAGAACACACCTAAGCAGACCACGACACGTCAGCGGCACCACCACAGAAAATCGGAGAGAATTCCGACTTGAGATCTAAGGAGAATGATGGATCGGAAGCATTTTGTGTGCCATCAGAATTGAGAGGTTGGATGGAAATTGGGAAAGTAGGTGGAATATGAGAGAAATCAGTGAGTGAGGGTCTTGTTAGGCTAAACGTAGTGGGGCGTTTTTGGGCTCCATAACGCCCCATAACGCCCCACATAACGCCCCGGCCCACTACGCTGGGGCGTTATGGGCGCTATGAAGCCCAAATTCGCCCCGGGCGTCAAGGGTATAACGCCGGAGAAATGTTGAAATTTCGAGATATAGCCGTTGAACGGCTATATCAACGGTATAATTTTTTTTTTTTTTAATTTTCAATTTTTTTAAATACACTCTCAAACTATATATATATCTCCCAAATTTATAAACTTAACACTCTCAATCTCTCTCAATCTCTCTCAATTCACTCACTTTCATTTTTTTTTTAAAAATGGGCTCTCCCTCTTCCGCCACTCGACTCGGTTTATTCGACGATGAAGAATACGAGGTTGTCTCCGCCGCACTTCAATTTTTTGACATGCCGGTACCACGCCCGGTTATCAAGCGGAGACATCTTGAACGTGATCGTAATGCCGCCAACGATAATTTGATGAGAGACTATTTTGGCCCATCACCGCTCTACTCCGATGAGACGTTCAAAACACGATTTCGGATAACCAAACGGCTATTTTTGCGTATAGCTAAAGATTTGGAGGAGCATTCACCGTATTTTAGACAACGGTACGACGCTACTGGAAAACTTGGGTTCACTTCCATTCAAAAGTGTACGTCGGCGATAAAAATTCTTGCGTTCGGCAACACTACGGATATCAACGACGAATATTTGAAGATGGCCGAGAAGACAACGAGAGATACCGTAGAAGAATTTTGCAAAGGGCTTGCCGACTTGTACACGACGCGGTATTTGAGAAAACCAACTTGGAACGACATGCAAAATCTATACGATCGCCACGAAGAAGTTCATGGTTTACCCGGCATGATTGGAAGTATAGATTGCATGCATTGGACTTGGGATAATTGTCCAACCGAATGGCGAGGACATCACACGAGGGGTGACCAGAAAGGTCCAACGGTTATTTTGCAAGCCGTTTGCTCAAACGATCGTTGGATTTGGTACGCCAAATGTGGTGTCGCGGGGTCCCTTAATGACATCAACGTCTTGGAAGGTTCTTCTGTGATCGAGGATTATATATCCGATAAGATGGTGAAGGTCGGGTTTTACGTGAATGGAACCTACTACCGACATGGATATGTTTTGGGTGACGGGATATATCCGGAGTATTCGATGATTGTGAAGACCTTCAAAGACCCAATTGATGAAAAGCGACGATATTTCAAGACGGTTCAAGAGGCGGCTCGGAAGGACGTTGAGTGTTGTTTTGGAAATCTAAAAAAAAAATGGCACTTTCTTAAAAATCCTTGTCGATTGTGGACGAAGGATAAGATGGAGGATTACATGCGCGCAATTATCCTATTGCACAACATGAACAAAGAGGATAAGGGTCTTGCGATTTGTGCCGACTTTCGACCCGAACACATCCAAGAGATGCCACCAGCGACACAAGAAAAGAGACTTCAAAACTACGCGATGTTGCGCTCAAGAGAGATACATAACTCTCTAAAAGCCGATTTGGTTGAACACACTTGGACGTATAGGCCAATTAATTACGTGCCCCCACCGGTTGTGCAACAAGAAGATGAGGGTGACGATGAAGAAAATGAAGAAGACTACGACGACGTGCCATCCGATGATTAATTAGTTGTATTTTTTTTTTAAGTAATTGTATGTTTTATTTTAATTAAGTTGTAATATTTTTTTTTTTAGTTTTAATATTTATGAAAGTAGTTTTTTTTTAAAAAAATAAAATAAAAAATAAATAAATATTAAGTAATGATGGTGGGGCTTTATGGGGCTTTATCCACTACACCATAAAGCCCCATAAAGCCCCTTGCCCAGTCAGCGTCCACATGGCGCATAATGCCCCTTGTGGGGCTTTATGGGGCTTTATCCACTACACATAGCCTTAGGTTTTACTCGCATGCCTGGTTTTAAACTCAGAAAAGTCTTCAAGCACTTGTACAGGCCACTGTAGAGACAACTGTAGCTATAAAATCCAATGCTTTAGGGGTTGTAAAGCATGCATAAAAGGTAGTACATTGTGTGCATTGTTGGGTTGTACATTATGTTTTAAAAGTGGTACCATGGATTGCATTTTGTATATATAGGGTAATGTATATAAGTTGAAGTATATTGTTGTGAACGCCTCTCATTTGGATTTTCTTTTAAAATCACCTAATTTTCTCTCAAGAACAACCTTCATTTAACAGGTTTTGAAATTTACCCCCTTATCTTTTAACTACATTTACTCCATAATACTAAATTTGGTAAATTTATCTACTTAATCTTATACAAATAACTTGCAGGATGGGAGCTCACACTATTTGAAAGGTGAAACTCTTGCCCTTAAGTATGTAGAGACCTTGTTCATTCCATTTGAAAAATTTATAATTTTATTTTGTTTAGTTTTAGAGATTATCAACTAACTTTAGTTACATGCAAACTATCAAATTTCATATGTGAAACATAAAAAATAGATTGGTTTCCCATTTTTTCTTTTATATAACATACAAAAATGGGGAACCTGGGAACTAAGTTATTTTCTATGTTTTATATGTGAAATTCGATAGTTTATATGTAAAATAAAGTTAGTTGATCATCTTTAAAACTAAAAAACATAAAAATATGGTCTTTTATAGAATAGTTCCCCACTTTTTTTGGGGTTCCATATTCAACAGTGTAATAAGAAGTATTCTAGTATATTGGAAATCAATGGTCCAGATCTAAGTAAATAATTTTCAAGTGTGAAAAGATTTCAAGGGTTAAAATTCATATAGCTTATAATTGTTGATTTTTTTATGTTCTCCGAAATTTTTTAGACGTTTATAGCTTTTTTATATGTCATCATTTAAAAAAAATATATATATTAAATCATAAAATTGGGTATTTTATTTTCTTTAATTTGAGTATATATATATACTATTGCTATAGTTTTTTTTTTTTCAAAACTTTTTTTTAATAAAAAATCGTCTATGTAGAATCGTGGTTAAGTACTAATAATCTAACAAGATTATTTACAAGAATAACCAAGCGGAAACAAGTTATTTTTCATTCATGCACTCACTTTGTTATATACTAGTTATACGTCGATATAGCTTGAAGTAAACAAGTTGATTGCAAATATAAGGCAACACAAGTAAATAAACTCGGCATTATATTGCATTAACTCAACAACATATTACAAAATAAAACTTGTGATCAAATATCTAGTTTGTTGAGTACTACCATGTTGTTTGTTTTAGGTTTGGTGTGTGGTGAGGTGTTCTAAAAATATGGCAATTTATCATACCTATGTAGCAGCTGAAGATTTGAAATTTATAATACCTTATCTACTTGACAACTACCATTTCACCACATTACACGTGCAAGTATACCCATCATGGGCAGTATAGTAGTGGTAAGTTGAATCGGGGTCGATCAGGGCACAATGGAAAATGAGAGCTCTGAATACTCAGTCTGCTGTTATCATCTAACCAAATCTATCTTTTAGTTTAAAGAAAAGAAAAGAAAATAAAACAAACTTAAAACAAAAGAAAGTTAATAAGATGTTGTTTAAAGAAATATAAATCGAAGTTAATATTGCTTGGGAGAGCTAAGCAGTTACTTATATCTTTACTTAAGATTGTTCACTGGCAGGAGGTTAGCCAGCTTTGGGCCCTCTTTGGCTATCTCACCATCCAACTGCTAATCGTTTGCGAGGAGTATGAATGTCGATGGAAGGTGCTGCCAGTGGACAGATGAAGTGGTGTAATGCCACTTAGTTACGGGGTCCCTGAATCCAGAAAATTATCGTACTCGACACTCTGTCATGAACCCGCAGGGGAACAACCCTGCGTGCCGGATTGTTTTATTATAAAAACGATATTTTTAAGGGGCCAAGACCAGTTTCGTACACCGCTCTCGCGTAAAGTACGTCTGACCAGAGCCAAGTTCACGAACACGTACCTCTCGGTTCCCGTGAAGTGACAAAATATTACCAACCCTCGTTCCCAACCAAATACTTTCAGCTCGCACTTGCATGGTCAGCCGAGTTTGCTTACATAGACATAAGGACCTCGAACATATCATGTAGCATGGGGCGCGAGACACCTTTCGGATCATGCATCGTCCCCCGACCGGTGTCACGGGTCCAGCCTTTGGGATTTGACTCCCCAAATGGTCTGTGATACGTGAAGCACGCTTGGTTCAGAAAATTAGTAATATACTTTCAATAAAAAAGATTTTTTATAAAGTCGTTAAACACACCTTAAGCGAGGCTATAGGGCTGTTAACCAAACCGCTAAAGGTTTGTTATCTCCCAAACAAGTATAAGAGTTTAGCTAATCAAGGCTTTAAAGATTTGCTTAAGAGAAAAAGAAGATTTCATAGACAAAAGCTTGCTAATTCTTACTTAAGTTAATGTTCTTACAAACTTGATTACAAGACTTAAAAACAACCAAATGACTCAATACTCTGGGAGAAGAGAAGAATTGAGCGAGGAAAAGTGAAGGAGGAGCTCGGCTTTTATAGGCAGAAATTGGACTCGGGCATGGGCCGTGCTTGGGTGGGCACGGGGCTTGCCATGTCAGAGGAATCTTCGATACTGCACTCTATCAACTGGCACGGCCCGTGTGAAGTTGGGCACGGGGCGTGCGATGTCAGAAGGCCTGTCTGCTTGGTCAGAGGAACGTGGCATGCTAGAGGGAGCACAGGGTGTGTTGTGTCAGTGAAGAGGCACGGGGCATGCTTAACCAGGCACGGGGCGTGCTGGCCTTGTTGGTCTCAGAACATTGTATTTTCTTCTGTTTTTGACTGGAATTCGTTCCTTTTGCCTTCTTAAACCTGAGAAACTAAGAGGAAAACAATATAGACTTGTTTTTACGTTAGTAACTCAGATTTGTATCGATTCATGGAGAATATTTGGTATAAAAATGTATAAAATTTGCTGTTCATCAAGGTTATACAAAGCCATATAAGTTTATAATAAGTTAGTTTTGTTGAAGAAAATAGATGAAACTGAGGATTGAAATCAAGCACAAAGATCAAAAGATTGTAATATTGCTCAAAGAGACTAACAAAAGGAAATCAGATGGAGAATTTGTTACAGGAATAGAGCTTATATGCTCATACTAAAACTAACGGCTAATAACAAACTAATAATGTGTGACAACCCGTCAGAAAATCAGGTCAAACCGTACTCTTTGACTATAGTTAAATACATATATATACATGTTTGACCAAATAGGTAATAATAGTTGTGAAAGCTATACGCCGAAATGTCCACACTTGACAAAGTTTCCATGTTTGTACTGAAAAATATCATAACAAATAGAAAGTTCTATCCTAAGATCGATGGAACTTCAATAACAAGAAAAATAAATATAAAAACTAACTTTTATATTTTCCAAACCAACGTAGTGAGAAAGCACGCTAACGCTCGACAACGCTTAAGCGAATATTTCTAATTTTAATCTATTATGAGATTGAATAATGAAATATCCGAGCTCGAGCCGAAACGATAGAATCACTTATTTATTTCTTTACGCGATGCCTTAAATAAATAAAGTAAATAAATAAGTAAAGTTTTCTAAATAATTAAATTCACAACGAATTATAATTATACAACGATGTCGTGGTCTCTTAAATAATTTAGGAATTCGTCCCGGTCAAAACGGTTCAACGGTTTGGTTTAAATCGTCCGTTTACAAAATGTAGACCGACACGAGCCACACCGACCCTTCAACTATTAAATAAGCCCAATCTAAACCGTCTGAATTGATGATTATTATTTTTCGAATACTCGACCGATCAAGTTACGTTCTTTTTATAGAATCATAACAAATTATTTAAATTTTTATATAAATTATGACAATTTATCTAATTTTTATAAAAGACTAAAACTACCTAAATTAACTAAAATATCTAATTAACCTAGAGTTAAATAATTTAACCTTGATTAATTTAACCTTAGTTAAAAAAATAAAAATCTCTGAATCATATCTCAGGAAAATTTATCTAAAACCCCACTTGCTATTTAAAACCAACATCATCATCTCCATTTTAAACCATCACCTCCACCCCCACTTCCCTCCACCGCCACCACCCTCACGACACCACCTCCCCACCGTCGGCTTCCCCTCCACCAGCCGACCCACCGCCACCCGAGACCCCCCCTGCGCCGGCACCCACCACAGCCCGTCGCTCCCCTCCCCGTCTCCTCTACCGTCGCGAGCCACCACCCTCCCGTCACCCGCCATCCACCCGCCATCAACACCTCCCGCCACCACCTTCACCCCACCACCCGACACCGCCCTAACCATCGCCACCCCCCCCCTCGGCGAGACACCCCACGAACAAGCCACCACCGCCACCTCCCCACTCTCTCTCGGCAACCGACGCTACCACCACCATCATCACCACCACCGATCATCACCGCCATCATCGTCTCCCTCCACCGCTGCCACCTTCACTGCTGCTGCTACCTTCGTCGCTGCTGCTGCCGTCTCCCCCACTGCCGCGCCGATCACCGCCACCTCCGATCGTCACCGAACACGACCACCGCTACCACCTTTGTAAGGATATAATTATTTTTATAACTAATATCATTCGGATTTAAAACAAATAAATAGATATTAAAACACTTCGATATTTATTTGACAAGCCTAGTGAATCAATTTTTGGAACAATGGACAAACTAAGTTTTGAGACAATAACCGGTTAGAAATATATCCTAACGACCCTTGGACTAATGACGGAAAATGTTATAAAAAAATACAAGGATTAATTAGACGACCAAGAGGTCGGACCTAACTCGGAATATATATATATATATATATATATATATATATATATATATATAATAATATAGGTATATATACTTGATAACCGTCTTGCGAATTATTGTTTTTTTTATAAGATAAAAATGGACTAAGAACATTATTTTATTTACGTTCTCTATATCATTTCGATAATCTTATAAATATTGAGTTAAAGATCAAACATCCGATGTTATCACTTTCAACGAAATGTCTTTTAAAAACAAACGAAACCTTTTTATATCCACACATCAATATTTAGGGAAAGTCTGCAATTAAAGGCATACTTTACCAACGTTTTTCGCTCATGGTTTAATTTATCAAACGGGACTCAAAATCAATATAAAATGTAAAAGGACTACTAGCTATATATTTTTCTCTATATTATTTATTTCGTCAAAGATAATAATAACACGAAGATATATATGTTTAAATATATATTAAAATATATATATATAGCTAAGTATATATATATATATATATATATATATATATATATATAACATTTACTTTACTTATAAATCTTATCCGTGATATAAATTGATCAAACCTTCAACGTTTTACTCAAAATATACCTTTTCAAAAACGAATAACTACCAACATACAAACGGAAACGAATTGTCAAGACTCGACCCAACTTATTGGTTAACCAGAACGTTAACCAATCAAATCAAAACCTGAGACTCGTTCTATTATTATTAGGATGTCAGTCGACTACAGCTTGTATCAGTTTTCATCATCATTCACCTGGAAAAGGTGAGTTTCACGGCCCCTTTCCTTTATAAACTGTTTTATACTTTTGGGGGAGAAATCATGATCAAACAAATCTTTTTACTTGATATTATGGTATTACTGTTACGCTATTGATTATCTGTTCTTTCATACCCCTTCATAGTAATTTGCTAATAACATATTGCTACAAATCCCATCATCAATTGATTTCAATTAGTTCCTGTAACGAAACGATAACTAGTGAATAGATCTATTTGGGTTGACAACCCTACCCTAGCTGGTCGCTCCGGTTCTGACTCACCGGTAACCAGTCTGGGGGTACATGTCAGTTATTTTATGCCATTGGTATTTCTTAGGGGAAGTTACCATTGATGGGAAAATCTGTTAGTATTTGAAATCAAGGAACAAGTAGATCAATGCATCAAACGAGTAACCTTTATAATATCTTGTATATCTTCAACGTTTTACAAATACAATCTTGTAGAGTCCTAAACCTGTGAACTCACCAACTTTATGTTGACCTTTCTTTCAAACTCATGTATTTCTCAGGTAAATGAAAACCGCTCTCGGCATGCAAATGGGAAGTCTATCGACTATTAGGACCTGCTTTAGGGATGGTGTCATGGTCGTTCCTTTTTATTAAATAAAATCATGAACAATCGTAATGTTTATCATATTTCATCTTTTCCAGCATTGTAACATATTATCAGTATTTATGAATTCCGCTGCAGCTTTAAATACTAATTTAATCTTTAAACATGAAAAGAATCTAATAGAGGTCGTTCCTCGTAACCACGACTATGACCCCATGACGTCACACGCCCACGTAATCGGAAACATCGGGGTGTGACATAATGCCTCTAACAACTATGATTAAGAACTTTTACACAATGCACCCTTGAACAATTAACTATCTGTTGTCACAACTGCTCCATGAAGTTCCTTAACTGTGCTAACTGAAGCTCACTTATTAACATTCTCCTCCACCTTGAGCAAAGGTAGCATACTGCACCAGTCACTAGCACCGAGTAGCCATAATAACAGCACTTAACCATCATTGAGCAACAGAGGTTCACTGAACTTGAGTATCCTAATGTGATCAGTTATCACTATTGCAGCTAGGCACTAGTTGACCCAGGTTGAATAGTAACTTCAACCAATTCCAAACAACTGCAAACACTTTAAAAATTTTAGAAATAGGTAAAGATTTAGTAAACATGTTAGCAGCTTTATCATGAGTTGAGACATAAACCACATCAACTTCTTTAGAGCTAATAACATCTCTAATGAAGTGTAGTCTCACTCTAATGTGCTTAGTTCTCTCATGGAACATATTATTCTAGGATAATTGCACAGCACCTATATTATCACACTTGATAATAGTATTTTCAGCATTTAATCCCAACTCTTGTATGAACCGTTTAAGCCACAATGCCTCCTTCACTGCTTCAACAAGAGCCACATACTCTGCCTCTGTACTTAAAAGTGCCACCACATGTTGAAGACTTGCCCTCCAACTGACACTATTACCCATTACCTGAAAACCATAGCCAGTAATGGACCTGCCTTTGTCCAGGTCTTTTGCATAGTCTGAGTCCACAAAGCCCATTACACAGTTTGTAACATTCACATTTGGCTTAAATATCAAACCAACTTGTTGCGTTCTAGCCAAATATCTCAACAACCATTTCACAGCTTCCCAATGGGCTTTACCAGGGTAGGACATATACCTACTCACCACACTTACCCCATACCCTATATCAGGTCTTGTGCACACTATTAGGAACATGACTGAACCTACTGCATTGACATAAGGGACTGTTTCCATGTAGCTTGACTCTTCTGCTGTATTAGGACAGTCCCCTAAAGACAACTTGAAATGAGGGGCAAATGGTGTTTTAACAGATTTACACCCTACCATGTTGTAAGTATTTAACACCTTTTGAACATAAGAACCTTGGGTTAACTTCAAAGTCTTTGTATTCCTATCCCTCCAAATTTCCATTCCCAAGATTTTTTTTGCTTGACCAAGTTCTTTCATCCTAAACTTTGTCATCAGCATATCTTTGGTCCTTTGAATAACCTGTTGTGAACTACAAGCCAGCAGCATGTCATCAACATACAATAATAAGTATATGACTTGCCTGCCTCATATTCTATTGATATAAACATAAGGATCATAAGCAATCCTACTAAAACCATTTGTGACCATATGATCATCAAACTTACTGTACCATTGCCTTGGGGGTTGCTTCAACCCATAGAGAGATTTTTGAAGCAAACATACATGATTTTCTTTACCAGCAACCTCAAAACCTTTGGGTTGATCAATGTAGAGCTCTTCATCTAAAGTGCCATGTAAGAAAGTTGTATTTACATCCAGTTATTCAAGTTCCAAATCTTGAACTGTTGTTATTGAAAGTATAATTCTGATGGATGAGTGTTTGACCACATGAGAAAACACTTCATGGTAGTCAATTCCTGCCCTTTGCTTAAACCCTTTGGCTACTAACCTAGCTTTGAACCTAGGTGCATCTCCTTCATTCAATGGTTCTTTTATCTTGAATAACTATTTGCTAGGAATTATTTTCTTACCCTCTGGTTTTTCTGTTAACACCCATGTCTCATTCTTATAAAGAGAGTTTACCTCATCTTGCATAGTTGTCAACCATTCTTCTTTATTAGGTGAAACTAGTGCCTCTTCATAAGTCAGTGGCTCCACTAGCTCTTCATAACCAGCCATTGACAAGAATACAAATGCTGAAACTTCTTCTTCATTTCTGAATCTTTTTGGCTTAACTATCTGCCTTCCTGGCCTATCTGTAGCAGTGTTGTAGGTAGGATTAGTTCTACTAGATGAACCTGGTTTCTCTGAGGTGCCTTGATGTTCACTAGCTTCATCATCATACTCCACCTCAAACTCAACATCTTTATCTATGCTGCTAATCCCCTCAGTCTATCTCATCACATCCTTATACATGATATCTTCCCTAAAGATCACATTCCTTCTTACAAACACTCTAGTACCATTTCCTTCTAACCTCCATACCCTGTACCCTTTTACTCCCTCAGGGTACCATAGGAAAACATACTTCTGTGCTCTTGCCTCCAATTTATCCTGGCTTATATGAGAGTATACAACAAAGCCAAATACTCTAAGATCTTTATACTCCACCTTGTTTCCTGACCAGACCTCCATAGGACATTTCATTTCAAGAGCTGGTGATGGTGACTTGTTGACTAAATAGGTTGCTGTAGTGACTGCCTCCCCCCAAAATTGTTTAGGCAACCCAAAACTGATAAACATACACCTTACCTTATTTAACAAGGTTCTATTCATACGTTCAACTAACCCATTTTGATGGGGAGCTCCTGGGATAGTTAGGAGCCTAGCTGTCCCATATGTTTTTGAAAAATTTATTAAAATAGTCACTACAAAATTCTAGGCCATTATCTGTTCTTAATTTCTTTACCCTCTTACTATTTTGAGTCTCTACTAGTGACTTCCAATTTTTAAAACTTTCAAATGCATCACTTTTGTGATTTAGCACATAGACCCACACCCTCCTAGAGTAGTCATCTATAAGGGATAAGAAATACCTTGCTCCTCCTAGAGTTTGAGTTCTTCCAGGCCCCCAAAGATCTGCATGAATGTAATCTAGCACTGTCTTGGAGTTACTTCTGCCTTTAGCAAATGTCACCCTGTGTGCCTTTCCCAACACACAATGTTCACAAAAACCAGTTACTTAGTTCTTCAAACCTCCAAGAACATCTTGTTTCTTGAGTTCTGCAAGACCTTGGTCACTGATGTGACCAAGCCTTTTATGCCATAACATAGCATCAGTTACTGCTCCACTTGTAGCAGCATTGTTGACTCCCTGTGGCCTTTCCATATCCAGCATGTATATGTTGTTTTACACCTTGTGCCTGAGAGCACAACTCTTGACCCTTTTACCACCTTGGCTCTTCCATCCTTCAAACTCACAGCATAACCTTGCTTCTCAAATGTACCAAGTGACACCAGGTTCCTTGTTTACTCAGGAATATACCTCACCTGAGCCAACTCTAACTCAGTCCTATTAGCCAATTGTAAGACTACAGTTCCCTGGCCTTCTATCTTGCAGGGTCTACTATCACCCAATTTTTCTATTCCCTGATCTTGTATCTTCAAATCTTTGAAAGGCTCTTTACAAGGGGACATGTGATAGGAACAACCAGAGTCTAAAATCCAAGACTCTCTATCACATTTTCTTGAAACAACTAGTACGTCACTACTTTCATATCCATCACAAGAGCCATCATCGGGAGAAACATTTACCTGAGGCTTAGAACTTGAGCCTTCAAAGTTGTTCTTCCTCCTATCAGGGCACTCCTTTTTAAGGTGCTTCTCAGAGCCACAAATGTAGCATTTCCTCTTTATCATCGATTTAGATCTTGGCTGCTTCTTGCCTTTGAAGTTCTTGTACTCAGATCTCCCACGCACCAACAACCCATCAGATGCTTCTTCCTTCATTTCCCCTCCCCTCTTTAATACTTTTTAGTTTAGGGCTGCTAACACTTCATCGATCGACAAAGTCTCTCTTCCATACATGAGAGTGTCGACAAAGTGTTCATAAGTGGAAGGTAATGAAGACAAGAATAGTACAACCTTGTCTTCATCATCGATCTTGACTTCAATACTTTACAGATCAATAATGATCTTATTGAATTCATCAGTGTGCTCCTGAGTGACTTTCCAGGTGTTAATGGAAAAGTATACATCCTTTTCTTTAGGTACAAACGATTCGCCAATGATTTAGTCATATATAATGACTCTAGTTTCAGCCACATACCTGATGTCGACGTCTCCTTCAAAACTTCCCGGAGCACACGATCCCCGAGGCTGAGACCAATTGCACTGTGTGCCTTGGCGGGTTGTTCTTTCCAATCCTTGTCTTCAATTCCTTCTGGTTTGTTCGATTCACCCAGCATTACGTCAACAACTCCCTGATGAACCAATAGAGCCCTCATATTCATCCTCCAAAGCCCAAAATCATTCTTCCTGTCGAATTTCTCCAATTTGAACTTTGTGGACACCATCGCTCCTCAAACCGATCACCGGAAATTTGATATCGATCCCCAATTTGAGCCAACCAGACTCTGATACCAATTGTTATAATAAATAGTTGAAATTGAGGATTGTAATCAAGCACAAAGATCAAAAGATTGTATTATTGCTCAAAGAGACTAACAAAAGGGAATCAAATGGAGAATTTGTTACAGGGAGAGAGCTTATATGCTCATACTAAAACTAACGTATAATAACAAACTAATAATGCCTCTAACTACGATTAAGAACTTTTACACAATGCACCCTTGAACAACTATATGTTGTCACAACTGCTCCCTGAAGTTCCTAAACTGTGCTAACTGAAGCTCACTTATTAACAAGTTTTATGTTAACGATATGTGTGTGATTAATGGTACACTTTTGGTCCTTAATGGACATCTCATGTTAGATGGTTGGTTTAAGTTAATTACACAAAGATCTTGATGTTAAAAAACAAGTGTATTATATGATTAACATACAATTATTGGTCGTAGCAAATGTTGAAGTCATTTATGTGTTAATAATATATGTTAATGCCCAACATACTAATCAGAAAATTGAAAAGTTTTAACGAATAAACTATATTATATTTCCATGTTTATAGGATAAGCAACACTACATTCCGACAAGTGGACCGTTAATGAAAAAAATATTTAACAATAGATGTGTCTGTGTCTACGCGTCCAATCCGTGTGATAAAGTTAACCACTTATAACAACTCTCTTATCTCCTCTTGACTATTATGGCGCACATACTAAACCCAACAACTGGGGGACTCTCCATTTTTGGAAAAATTAAGAACAAGTGAGGGCAGGTTAGCATTATCAACCTAATCCCCTGCTCTGCACATACATACATTATTTTTTAAAATACGTCGATTTGCATGTACTATATATACATGTATTCACTATTCATGCATCATATCATCTACCATTCATCAAAGCTTTCAAAATTTCGATCACCTTATTCTTAAAGCCTTATAATCACATTTTCTTTAAACGTACACCCAAAATGAAGCCTGCTGCATTACAACTTGGTGTTGCTCCACCTGCAAATAGAGGCCTTGCCATACTTGACTTCTTCCTTCGGCTCATCGCAATCGTTGGAACCCTAGCCAGTGCAATCGCCATGGCTACAACCAATCAAACGCTTCCATTTTTCTCACAGTTTGTTCGGTTTCGAGCCAAGTTCAGTGATCTCCCTTCCTTCACGTAAGTTCTATTTACTTGCTAATCTATGGCCGTGCACGCTTTGATTTAAAATCTTGTGCAAAATGAACAATATTTATAAGAGAAAACTATATGAACAAAGTGTACGTTTTATATATTTACTAACATATTTGGGCAAGAAATTACCAGGTTTTTTGTGGTGGCTAGTTCCATAGTGACCGCATACCTCGTTCTATCTCTAGCCATCTCAATCCTACACATAGCAAAGGCTAATGTGGTGAACACTAGGGTCCTCTTGCTTGTTCTCGACACGGTGAGTCTCCAAAACCAACCCATCTTCAAATGGTATAATTAACTTTGCCTTACAGTTCAAATCCACATGATCACATGCTTACTATTACTTAATATATATATATCTATGTATCTAGGCGGCTATGGGTTTACTGATGGCTGGGTCAGCAGCAGCAACGGCTATAGTGCAGTTGGCACACAATGGAAACAATAAGGTGAACTGGTTTGCGATTTGTCAACAGTATAATGATTTCTGCAAACGGGTGTCTGGCTCTTTGATTGGTTCGTATGCTGGAGTTGTTGTGCTGATTCTTTTGATATTGCTTTCGGGTGTGGCTCTCTCCAGACGTTGATTCATTGATCAATTCGCATGTGCTGTCTATTGGTTGTTGAGTTTGCAAAGTTGTGTTCTTTTGATCGTGGTGCATTTGGTTTCAGTTGTATAATTTTAACATTTTCACTCATTGTGATATTTTTAGTGAAATTTGCCGTAATTTTATCAGCTTTGTTTAGTGTATTTCTATTCTCATCCTTTTGAAGCACAATGAAGCGTTATTAATTACCAATGATTTTTGGTCTTAATTATTAGTAATTTTAATGTTATCAAGGTTATTTTATGTTGGTATAATCAAGCAATTCACCACACAAATTGACAGCAATTCGGGAAACAGAATAATACAATTGATTGATTTTGGCTACATGTTCGTCCTATATGTACAGATTGGAAGGACTCTAAACCTTGACTGTTACTAATTACACAAGTGCCTCAACTATAGTTTAATTTAACTTTCAATCCCCCCTTAAACTAACACATAGTTTAAGTGAGATCTTCAACTTTCTTGATTTGTCTTCATAGTAATATTGGTTCAACATCTTCCCATATGAGATGAGTCTCTTGATCTTTGTCTTTGCTCCTTATCTCAAGCCTCTTGATCTTTGTCTTTCTCCTTATCCTTCCGTTTGGTATACTCCTTTCCAAAGTGACCAAATACACCACATTCAAAGCCTCAGAACTTGCTCTTGTATTGATTTCCATGATCCGTGCTGTTTCCATGATGCGAGTTTTCAAGACTACTTGAACTTGCTAGTAGGAGTTCCCTTGATCATTCTCTTCTTGTTCATCCGGACTTTTGACACTGACCAAAAATGATGGCGTCATCCGCGTAAAATAGATGTGAAATGGAGACATCTTTAACGCGAATACCTCTGAAAAAAGCCGTGTCGATGGCGTCTTCAATAAAAACGTGTAAACCCTCCATAACCAATATAAAAAAGGTGCCATAGGATCACCTTGACGAAGGCCTCTACCGATATCAAACTCTTTCGAAGGACTAACATTGATTAAAATAGAAGACCTTGATGACGACAAACATGCTCTAATTCATGACCTCCATTTTAAACCGAAACACATAAACGACATCATAGTATCCAAATAATTTTACGCAACCGAGTCATAGGCTTTAGCGAAATCAATTTTAAAAAGGAGGAATCTTTTTTTCTTGGCCTAGATAAGTTCAACAATTTCATTCAATATCAAAGGACCATCGAGAATATGCCGATCTTTAACAAAAGCGGTTTGTTCTTGCCCCATTTAACCTTGGCCTTTTGTGCTAAATCATTGTGCAACTATTTTTCTGATATCCAATCTTTGATATGAGCACATCACAACCTTTCCCATCATCAATGATTTTGTCGAACTGATGATCTCAGCATGATATCGAGTTATCAAAACAGTGGTGGACGGTCGGTTTTTTCTTCACTGTTTAATATCATCTTTTAACCTTTTGAGTTTGTTTTTGAAATGAATGAAACGCGACCCATGAACGTACGGTTTATTCCAAGAGTTTTTCACAACGTCTTTGAAATCTTTTTCATTTATCCAAGAGTTATAGAATTTGAACGGTGTAGGTCCAAAATCTTTGGAAGATTGCCTCAATAAAATAGGTCTATGGTCCGCAATGGTCTTGTCAAGAGCATTGACTTCTGGGTTTTTAATTTTATCCATAATTCTAGGAAAGACAAAGATTCTATCAAGTTTGCTTGCACTTTTACCTTTGGCATCAACCCGGGTGAAATTATAACCCCTCATCGGAAGGTCAATCAATCCTCTATCATTAATGAACTCATTGACATTTGAAGCGTTTCTGGATGAAAAAATGACCCAAGGTTCTCCGAAGCATTTCTTAAAGAATTAAAATCACCAAAAATAATAAACGTGCCATGATTGGCGTTCATGAACTCGATCACGTATTCCATAACACTTTTTTGAGAGACTCCAATTGAGGGGCGTACAAATTAATCATAAAACAATCAAGTGAATATGAAGTTTGTTAGAGCATGATCTGGTTCGTCGTGTGAAGTATCGAGAAAAAGACAAGTGTCCGGAAGGCTGTGCACGAACTGACCCGAAGTGGCAGTTCGTGTGACCAACCGAAGTGGACATGAAGTCACACTTCGTGTTAGTTCGGGTCACTTCGGATGAGCCCCAGTTCGGTCAGTTAAATTCGAGTATAAATAGTTTCATGTTGTATAGATTCAGTAGCTCTTGATCAGATCAGTGTGTGTTTTCCTGTGTGTATTCTCTGAGTGGTTTTGCAATACAACGCTCCTTTGTATTTACATCTCGTTTTCATTTCGTACTCGTTTTACATGGATTTCATATTGATCGAGTAGACGATCCATCGCTGAAGCAATTACAAGTGATATCAAAGCTTTCGGTTCAATCTACTGATCATTAAATCTGTGTTTTTCATGTTTTTGGTTTAAAACCCCACATGTTTTGAAAATTTGAGGTATTTTTACATTCATTTGGTGATTTCAGTTGAGTTTTTGGTAAAAATTCAGTTACTAAATCATTATGTGTCATTTCTATTGATCTACTGCTGAAAATTTCATTCCGAAACACTCAGAATCGTGAAATTTGAGTCAAAATCACCCTGGTTCGTTTCAGTACGGCTGAAGAACTATCTATCTGAAAAATAACCACTCTGAAGTGCGAGTTTGGGTGAGTTTGGTCATTTCTAGTCAAGCAAAGTGTGAGTTCGGTTGAGTTCAGTTTAGCGAAGGTTCATTTTGAATTCAGTTTGGTTGATTCCAGCTCGGTTGGGTTCGTAGATCCGAAGTCTGAGTTCGGTTAAACAAATTTTAGTTCAGAACTAGTTCGGATCACCTTGGTTCGTTTCAGTTCGGTTGTGGTTCAGCTCAGTTCGGTTCTTTAATTTTGAGTTCGGTTTAGTTCGGATAAACAGTAATCAACAATTTTCGAGTGCTGCATTACAAACGTCGATGCAATCTACAATGCAAAGTATGCTGAACTTTGATAATGAAATCATAACAAGTCAGAAAAGTTCCCAAATTACTTAAGTTGGAAGACTATCATAGCTGGGTGAAACGGTTTGAAGCGTATGTTGATACAAATGATTTTGATATGTGGCTATCATTTACGGAACAATATGTGTATCCTAAGGATGTGACTGGAGACCCGATTCTTTAAAGAAAATTTACTTCTGAACAATAGAAAGCATGTCAAGCTGAGAAAAAGGCGTTACATCAATTTTCTGCTTACTATACATCAAAAAGTTTATGGGATTCTTTTCAGAAGCAATGTGAAGGTAATGATCAATACAAGAAAAGCCGACAGAAAGTTTTAAAAAAAGGAATTTGATAATTTCAAGCATTATCAAAATGAATCAATTTCAAACTTGATTGCAAGATTCTCACACCTGATGAGTGAAATGGTGTTGGTTAACATTACCAAGGAGGATGCTGATTTGAAAGAAAAATTGTTGGAGGCATTACCCGAAAAATGGGAGAATTATGTCATGATGATCACTCATGATAAAGAATATTCGGGTTTGTCGTTCAATGATTTGATTGAAAGAATTCAAGCTCAAGATATGGAATTAAACGTGAACAAGTCCATGCCTGCTCAAATTCAGAACCCGACTGTTTATCATAGAGAAAATGATTCTACCATTCGTTCTGTAAAATTAAATGTTTTTAAGTTCCTCACCTCCTACAACATTTGTTGCCGGTATGTCACACCCCCAAAAATCCCACGCGCGTTAACGCGCCACAGGGAGCGTGACAAACCAGGATCGCCGTCCATTAGTTACACCAAACGACCCGTAATTAATAAAAACGTTTCATAGTTCATTAAAATATGAATTCAGAGTGTTACAATTGCGGAAGCGTAAATAAAATTAAATTATTTATTTAAAAACATCGTCACCCAAGGTGACGTAGCTTGTTCAAGGACACTGAAAGGGTTTCAAAGTCTCATGCATGCGTACTCGTGATACTCGAACATCTGCAACCTGAGAATAACATGCTAAAAAGTGTCAACACAAAGGTTGGTGAGTTCACAGGTTTATCAGTTGAAAAAAAAACAGTTCAAGTTCAGTTTAAGATTGATTGTTCAACAACAATCAAGTTGAGTTTATGATTGACTATTCAACAATAGTCAAGTTGTGTTTAAGATTGACTGTTCAATAACAGTCAAGTTGTAAGAGCATAATCACTAATATATATCAAATAGCTAGCTAGGCTATATACATGAAACTTCGCACGTTGATGGTCACCGAAGCTAACAGTTGTTTATAGTTTGCCTTGTTGTGTTTAGGACGAATATAACACCCGTTCGATATCCAATCGAGTCAGTGCGACTGACCCGGGTGGGGTTTGTCAGACCCAGTAGTACTACAATATATCTCCCGCTATCGTCATTAATACTAACGGTACCATAAGAAGGACTTTGTTGTATCAGTGTGCTACAAGTACTTCAAGTGATATATAAAAGTCTAATTATCTCAGTTGTGTAAATCATGCATGTTAATCTCCCCCAACATGATTAAAACAGTAAAATGGGGACGTGAAACTCACCTTTGGGTGCACAGCAATTCCAGATAATTAACCACAACCAGTAGCAAATAACATGTCTTGTGTAATCTACCAATCACCTAACGAGCATATATATATATAAGTGTGTGTTCAAGTAAAGACGACCAGGTATAAACCAACGATGAAAGAGGAATGATGTTGACCAAGATATGGCGAAAGTTGTGAAATCCAGAACGAGTCGAGGATGGCAAATAGCCAGAATCATAAGGATTATTAAAATCCGATGAAAAATACATTATAGACTAGTAATATGTTTTCATGAAATCAAGCAACAAACTATATGTAGATATATAAATATATATATATATATATATATATATATACATATCCCAAAGTATAAAAATGTCTATAATAAGTCCACAAAAATATACAATTTACATATGTATATTTTATATAAATAACAAGGGTTTTAAAACTTTTATTTTATAATTCCAAATATGCATATTCTATGAAATCATCAAATGCACACTTTGTATATATGAATATAACCATAATGAATAACCAATTATGTATATATATATATATATATTTTTATTAAAAAAATATGTTTTAAATCGAGATAACGAGATAATTAAATTAATATCCCAATAACGAAGCCTACGGGATTAAAACATGACAAGAAAATTATTTGGTGAAGGTTTTAGACTCTCCTATGCTCAAAATAAATCGAAACAATAAAAAATGAAAGGATGGAGTTCATCGGGTTCGAACCCAAGACATCTACTTCAAACAACAACACCTTAACCAGTGGGCTAGAGACTCCAGTTGTTTTAATTTTCGAACATGAAGGTTTTTGATTATCAGCAAGAGCCGAAAATGAGTTTTACAAAATCAGATAAAAATGCTTGAGGATGAGGGTTTCGAACTCGCGACCTCCGCGTCACTGACCAGCGAACCAACCACCGGGACAGCCTTGACATTGCGTATTAAACAGAGAAACAAATATATAAATGGTTCTGGTCGCGAGTCTTCTTCCCCACATAAAAACCCTAATCGTGACCCACCATTAACAAACAATAGAAACTTCACAGGGACGAACCAGATGGGAAACAACACTAAAATCGACTTCAATTGAGATTCAGTGTTACCATAGACTTCAAATAGACACCGAAATGGCGTTGATGACGAACCCGCTCGGAGATGACGATCGGAACCAACCCACGAACCAACTCCCGAAACAATTTTCGGGATGCTTCAAGTCGCTACTGTACACTTAATGGTGTATGATGCTAAACGTTATTCTCCCTGTGAACCAGAGATGATGAAGCAGCTGTTAATGGTGGTGAAAGACGGCGGAGGGGCGGTGATCGGAGAACATACATGGGCTTTGCTCATGGTGTTTCGTGAGGACGCAAAACAGGGCTGTGATATTGCAATCAAGTTCCCAAATGGTTGAGAGGGTAATGATGTTAACGATCGGTGGGTGTAACTGGTGCGGTAATCGCGATTTAATGAAGATGGTGGTTACCGAATTCGTAAAGTCTTCATCCGTCGGTTCCAATGAGGTCACAAATCAATTTTGTAGTTTGGCAAAACTAGTCCCTACCACATTTACATAATAAGGATCCGGTTTAGCTAAAAGCAAAAACAGTCCCTCTTAGTTTGCTTTAATAGATATAAAGGTTTCAGAATTTGCAGAACAGGTCCCTCAGAGTTTAGAAAATGGTTAACGAGGCTAATGGGGTTAACGGAGGATGACTTTAATGATGAATACACGAGTGTACGGCCAAACATGTCTAGTATGTGACGTTTATAAAGATATAAACCTTGTTTCGTCACTTGAAATTGTGAGTAAGACTTCATAAGTATATACTTCGAGTTCACAAAAAATCATAGAGATAAATCTATAATTTATATGATTAAAATTCACATAGAATCATAGGATAATACATTAGTTATATGACATTTGTCATATAAAATCACAGGATAAATCATGTGAACTTATTTACTTAAGTATTCCACATAAAATCATAACTTAAATTGTCACATAAAATGATAAAACGTTCAAATAAAATCATAACGTATGAGTTACATCAAATCATAGAATATAAAACGTCTAGACTCAAGTGCATGCCCGAATAGTGATGGGTACACAAACCCTAATTGCTAAGGTCAACACAAGTCAACACATAAATGCTCACCCAACATTTAATACAGTTTACGTTCAGTTAATGCCAGGAAAGGACCTGAAAATACGGATTGTCACAGTATCCCCTTGTTGAAGAATTTTCGTCCCGAAAATTGAATAACGTGGTAAAAGTTAATGAGCTAGACACAATGAAAAGAAAAGAAAAATTCTTAGTCGTCACATCATCCCCTTGTTGAAAGAATTTCGTCCCGAAATTTAAATCAGTTATAATTGTTTGAAGAGTCGCATTGACGGTAACTTATCGAACGAATTCAGGTTTCCTACTCCAAATGGAGTGATTGATGCTATGATCAAGAATGTATGCCCGATGTTGAGAAGATGTTAAAATTTTAGTGGATTTCAAAAGAAATTCGAATCGAAGTATAGAAAGTGATTTCTTATCAAACGTTCTACAATGAGGAGAGTCAAACAACCGTATTACGGGGATCGTGTTGAGTGGCAAGGTCGAACAGAGTACATAAGTATCCGAAATCAAAATTTCAATATGAAAAAGAACCATAACATGTCCGAGTAGCCTCCAGCTATTGTACCTAATGCTAGGAATGAGGTTCCCATGTCGTGTCTTGTTTTTAGTTAAGGAATTCGCATTCACCAATAACCTAGGTGAATCGGAGAGAAGGGAATTTGAGTATGTGAGGAAATCGTGTGCGCATCAAGTCAATTGGTGTTTAAAAGCCCATTGTCTAACAAAGACGTAAACGTGTGATCTTACCTACCAATTAGCAATTAGCGTAGAATTACACAAGACTAATCAAGTTAACATGAGGGCCCATTGGTTGATTTAGTACTTTTATGACCGTTTAGGTTTCACATGATTCCTAATAACATTGAAATTCACATTTCAAGCAATAATGGTTCAAATAGCATACGAGTCTCTATGAAAGTTTCTCTTAAAGGTTTATGCAGTCAAAGCGTACTAGTATGCAATCTATCATGAAGGTTTTACCATACAATGCATACAATTGTCCCAACACCTTACATACTACCATACAACCCTAGCATGACATATCTCTAGCATATAAGTTCATAAACTAACCATAACAACCCATACGGTGCAAAGTTGACGGGGCAACTTCACACAGTCTTGTCATTCCCACCGAGGTAGGAGACTTAGGACCTTGTATGGTGTATGGTTTTCATACCCAAATCAAGTTAATACATTCACAACATGTCATTTTCTTGTTCCTAACATGTTTCATACACATAACTAGTCATACAATTCTATGCAACTTATGTTTAAACCAGCACTTTAATGATTAGTCAGTTTTTATACCCTAAACATAGGATTAACTTCTCAAATTTAGCATGCATAGACACATATGTTTTGTAAACATTTCCCATGAGACGATCAAAAGAAAACAAACTATTTATCATGGTTAAAATCAACAGCTGCTCACATACTAAAATATAAGTGGGAACACATTGATGTTGTGACGAAAGGACTGAGGTCCACAAAGAAATCCAATCAAGAGCTCATTGCCATTTAAAGGGTAACACGTAGCGGTTTGTTTTAGAAAAGAATTACTCAATTCTGTTAAGATTTATTCGAGAAATATCATATACAATTAGGTTCAAATTCAAGTTAGAGAGCAGTATCATGCAACATATCATCACGCAAATTACCTCGCTAAAGAATCCAAAAAAAAAAAAATTTTGGGCGAAAGTTTAACAAAACAAAAGTGTAAACTATAAGGTACCGAATATCGAAAAGTTATCTGCACGGTTACGCATGGCTTCAAGCATGGGTATAGCAAATAGAGGAAAAGTGCCAACGACTTAGTTCATGAATTCGAGTAAGCGATGGGGTAACAAGCTTATGATAGTCGTAACTACACTTTCCAAGAATAACATGTGAGTTTAAAGTGGCACTGGTGAAGATACCAGCAGGGAGGATGCAAATAACGTAACGTATAGTATAAAATTCACAGAGAAACATATAGTGTGCTTGACAAGATTTGGCAGGGAATTCGCGTAAATAGATATCGAAATGAACGTGTCAACGGTTATATAATCCAATAGGGTAATGTTTCGTTTGATAAATCTTCATTGTTTAAGCTCACCAGTGTGTCCAATCTCCTTGGTGTTCTTGTGCCTCATGTGTCATGCTTCCTTTCTTGTAAAAAAAAATCGGTTCAAATGGTCTTCAAAAGTAAGATAAAGCACAAAGGTGTTGTAAAAAAAAAGGTGTCCATGAAACAAAAACATCAGAATGTTCAAAAGCGGATTTGGCTTGGGTTGCCTATTGATATGCATTTTTTTTTGCTAGGGTTTAGTGAAAGTTTACCGCGGGTCAAAAGATCAAATCAGGTGTTCCATCGTAAAGGATCAGACCTATCACCTCAGTGAATGCCAGAGAGTTCATGAAAACAAGGCAGTCGACCCAAAAGCAGTGTCCCTTAAACGAAAGTCGATCTACTTCTTAACACATGCTTCTAAAAATTAGAGTTGATCATTCGATCAGGTGGTTTGTCATTCCTAAGGGAAAATCTCTGGTTTTCAAAACGTTGATGTTCACCTGAGTCAGAACTCGTGTCTAAATCATGGCAGGAAATTCACTTCAGAAAAGTTTTCTTCTAGACTCGGACAATTGAAAGCATGAAGTTTGATTATTTTGGGTATGTCTCTTTTGGTAGGAATACGTAAGGGATATCCGTAATCTCGGAGAAAGTAGCATTAAACAGTTTTGTCGAGGATCTAGTCCCGTTAGATGGAGTTTCTCATGACGAGGCTCTTGTGTATGACTCTAAAGTCAATCCTTGGTCCGGTACTGGTCCCACATTCAACGTGCCACCAATGTTTATATATAGGGTATACCGCAGCTAACCCACCACACTACCAGCACCTTGAAGGCGTACCAGCAACTTACATTACTATCTATTAGTCAAATCACACTGGATATTTTCATTGAAAATAAAGGACTTCAAGTTTCTCCTATACGCTTGAATGTAAAAGGGGCTAGAGATTAAAACCTCAATACGTTATGCAAACAAAAGGTATAAGAGTTTTCATTCACAATACCAGAAAAATGCGTAAGGTTTGCTATTCTAGTAAAGGTCGTCGAGAGGTTGGCACACGAAATGCGAATATCATAAAGCCTCATATTTCAAGATGATCAAAATTTAAACATGCCACAATGTTTAAGTTCGAGCTGGGGGTTCATCAATGAAAGTTTTCTGGAAAGGACGATGATGATTCGTGTATCAAGAATTTGTCGATAGTCGTTATGACAAGAGCGTTAATGAAAATACAAATGGATGGATATCTTGATGTACTCGATGAGTAGGAAGGGATAATGCAGGTTGATAGCACAGTTAGCTATCGGTAACAAGAAGTTCATGCTCGATGGGTGTAAATAGAATTTCCACAAAAATATTTTTTTTTTTATCGTTACTGCAATTGAGATACAAGGTTGTCTCATTATCAGAAAAGCTAACCAAAAATGTAACACATTCCGGTTCAAAGCTTGAAAGTTCATCCAAGACATAAAGGATTACAAGAGCGCGAGAATCAGAAATCGTTGGTTGTTAAATCATAAAAGGTCCGAATCATGCACAGAAATCAGTCGCACAGGTTCAAAAGGTCAGTCGGAATAGTCATTATGTTAAAATTGGAAGTCATCAGTTTGAAACTAGGAAGACTCTTCACTATCATCACCTCTATTTGAGAGAAATGTGCTTGCAGTGAGATAAGCAGTTTGTACAATCGTGTCGTTGTTGCTGGCAACAAGTTTTGGTTCGCACAAGAAAATCATGAAGTATGAATATTCAGAGGCAAGGTTTACAAGAGCTTTTAGCCAAGAAATATGCTCCAATGCTCGCCGCATATGCTTGACCTAGTTCGTTTATCCAATGTTGTCTGGGTATTCGTCCGGTGAATGTATATACAAGTTGTCTCGCAATCATAAAGTTTCAGGGATTGATATGGTCGGTAAGATCGTAAATAGAATTATAGTTCATAATGAGTTCAAACCAGTCGAATATTTCGTCGAGAGTGTTTGTAGTTAAGGAAGACTGGTCATTGAAATACACGAGTGTGACGATGTCGTACCAGGACCAACTTTTCATAGTATGCTTCAAAAGGGTTCACGTATGGATTAGAGTCCAATAGTAAAGGGGCAAAGTCAGGTGCGATAGCGTTTTCAAATATAGATGACTTCGATCATTCGATTGTGTTCAACATGTTCAACATTCAATATCACGAGGAAAAAAAATACAGGAATTTGGTCCCAATACGACCATTGGCTTGCCTAGTAAGATTCTCCAGGATTTCCATATATTGCAAATTACATTTACGTGTGCACCCGTAACTGTGATTTACTTTATATGATCACCCTAGTTCCTCTTACTTCAACTACCAAGTATGGTGTGGTCACTAACCCATGGTTATCTTGACCAAAATTTGTTAATGAGACAAGTATTCGAGAATAGAATGCTCACTCAGATTGGAATGACCCACCCGAAACGAGTCAGCCAGAAATTTAGCTCAATAGGATCTGAGTAGGGTTTATCACAATGACCTTAGCTTAGCTCGAGGTTAGAGAATAATTATCACACATACCGGCGTGATCGCGATCCGATACACAAAGAGGGAATTTCGGTCGACCCACATCAGGTTTCATTGGGGTTGTAGGAATTGTACTCAAGTTGTATTATTTCAACGCACAACGCAATAAAATCGAGAAGGGAAAGATCTTAAGAGATCACAACAAATGTGAAGATGATCAGGATAATGAAAGTTGATATAAGTGCCCTATAGGCAACTACTTTAATTCATACCTTGCTAACTCTAGTGAAGCTAAATAATCGCGCTACTAGCACATCAAGATAACATTCCCTGAACGAATGAGATATACGTAAGACAGGTATAACAAGAACCTCCTAAGCTAAGATAGTGGTATAAGGACAAGAAGAGGTATTACACCACCTTCTCTATGCAGCCTACATCCATAGTATGGGCACTACGCCCAGTTGTTCAATCCGGAATATTCCCGAGTAGCAATCAGCTTGTCAAAAGTATAAACGTGATCCTTCGATCTAATTCGACGTCTCGTTGTACATGAATGTTAACAAAAAGGTACACAACTTAGAGAGGTTAAGAAAAATCGCTCAAGACTAACCAGCTCCTCGTTGTGAGTATAAGGGGATTGGATGATGTAAACAACAAATCGTAAACCAGGTGCGTGTAGGATTGAGTATCACGATGCATGAGAGAATTGTTTAAGTGCAAGTAATGCAAAACAGTTACAGTCTAAGACAAATCTTAGTTCGCTGTAACCAATGGCTCTGATACCAATCTGTCACACCCCCAAAAATCCCACGCGCGTTAACGCGCCACAGGGAGTGTGACAAACCAGGATCGCCGTCCATTAGTTACACCAAACGACCCGTGATTAATAAAAACGTTTCATAGTTCATTAAAATATGAATTCAGAGTGTTACAATTGCGGAAGCGTAAATAAAATTAAATTATTTATTTAAAAACATCGTCACCCAAGGTGACGTAGCTTGTTCAAGGACACTGAAAGGGTTTCAAAGTCTCATGCATGCGTACTCGTGATACTCGAACATCTGCAACCTGAGAATAACATGCTAAAAAGTATCAACACAAAGGTTGGTGAGTTCACAGGTTTATCAGTTGAAAAAAAAACAGTTCAAGTTCAGTTTAAGATTGATTGTTCAACAACAATCAAGTTGAGTTTATGATTGACTATTCAACAATAGTCAAGTTGTGTTTAAGATTGACTGTTCAATAACAGTCAAGTTGTAAGAGCATAATCACTAATATATATCAAATAGCTAGCTAGGCTATATACATGAAACTTCGCACGTTGATGGTCACCGAAGCTAACAGTTGTTTATAGTTTGCCTTGTTGTGTTTAGGACGAATATAACACCCGTTCGATATCCAATCGAGTCAGCGCGACTGACCCGGGTGGGGTTTGTCAGACCCAGTAGTACTACAATATATCTCCCGCTATCGTCATTAATACTAACGGTACCATAAGAAGGACTTTGTTGTATCAGTGTGCTACAAGTACTTCAAGTGATATATAAAAGTCTAATTATCTCAGTTGTGTAAATCATGCATGTTAATCTCCCCCAACAGGATTAAAACAGTAAAATGGGGCCGTGAAACTCACCTTTGGGTGCACAGCAATTCCAGATAATTAACCACAACCAGTAGCAAATAACATGTCTTGTGTAATCTACCAATCACCTAACGAGCATATATATATATAAGTGTGTGTTCAAGTAAAGACGACCAGGTATAAACCAACGATGAAAGAGGAATGATGTTGACCAAGATATGGCGAAAGTTGTGAAATCCAGAACGAGTTGAGGATGGCAAATAGCCAGAATCATAAGGATTATTAAAATCCGATGAAAAATACATTATAGACTAGTAATATGTTTTCATGAAATCAAGCAACAAACTATATGTAGATATATAAATATATATATATATATATATATACATATCCCAAAGTATAAAAATGTCTATAATAAGTCCACAAAAATATACAATTTACATATGTATATTTTATATAAATAACAAGGGTTTTAAAACTTTTATTTTATAATTCCAAATATGCATATTCTATGAAATCATCAAATGCACACTTTGTATATATGAATATAACCATAATGAATAACCAATTATGTATATATATATATATCTTTATTAAAAAAATATGTTTTAAATCGAGATAACGAGATAATTAAATTAATATCCCAATAACGAAGCCTACGGGATTAAAACATGACAAGAAAATTATTTGGTGAAGGTTTTAGACTCTCCTATGCTCAAAATAAATCGAAACAATAAAAAATGAAAGGATGGAGTTCATCGGGTTCGAACCCAAGACATCTACTTCAAACAACAACACCTTAACCAGTGGGCTAGAGACTCTAGTTGTTTTAATTTTCGAACATGAAGGTTTTTGATTATCAGCAAGAGCCGAAAACGAGTTTTACAAAATCAGATAAAAATGCTTGAGGATGAGGGTTTCGAACTCGCGACCTCCGCGTCACTGACCAGCGAACCAACCACCGGGACAGCCTTGACATTGCGTATTAAACAGAGAAACAAATATATAAATGGTTTTGGTCGCGAGTCTTCTTCCCCACATAAAAACCCTAATCGTGACCCACCATTAACAAACAATAGAAACTTCACAGGGACGAACCAGATGGGAAACAACACTAAAATCGACTTCAATTGAGATTCAGTGTTACCATAGACTTCAAATAGACACCGAAATGGCGTTGATGACGAACCCGCTCGGAGACGACGATCGGAACCAACCCACGAACCAACTCCCGAAACAATTTCCGGGATGCTTCAAGTCGCTACTGTACACTTAATGGTGTATGATGCTGAACGTTATTCTCCCTGTGAACCAGAGATGATGAAGCAGCTGTTAATGGTGGTGAAAGACGGCGGAGGGGCGGTGATCGGAGAACATACATGGGCTTTGCTCATGGTGTTTCGTGAGGACGCAAAACAGGGCTGTGATATTGCAATCAAGTTCCCAAATGGTTGAGAGGGTAATGAAGTTAACGATCGGTGGGTGTAACTGGTGCGGTAATCGCGATTTAATGAAGATGGTGGTTACCGAATTCGTAAAGTCTTCATCCGTCGGTTCCAATGAGGTCACAAATCAATTTTGTAGTTTGGCAAAACTAGTCCCTACCACATTTACATAATAAGGATCCGGTTTAGCTAAAAGCAAAAACAGTCCCTCTTAGTTTGCTTTAATAGATATAAAGGTTTCAGAATTTGCAGAACAGGTCCCTCAGAGTTTAGAAAATGGTTAACGAGGCTAATGGGGTTAACGGAGGATGACTTTAATGATGAATACACGAGTGTACGGCCAAACATGTCTAGTATGTGACGTTTATAAAGATATAAACCTTGTTTCGTCACTTGAAATTGTGAGTAAGACTTCATAAGTATATACTTCGAGTTCACAAAAAATCATAGAGATAAATCTATAATTTATATGATTAAAATTCACATAGAATCATAGGATAATACATTAGTTATATGACATTTGTCATATAAAATCACAGGATAAATCATGTGAACTTATTTACTTAAGTATTCCACATAAAATCATAACTTAAATTGTCACATAAAATGATAAAACGTTCAAATAAAATCATAACGTATGAGTTACATCAAATCATAGAATATAAAACGTCTAGACTCAAGTGCATGCCCGAATAGTGATGGGTACACAAACCCTAATTGCTAAGGTCAACACAAGTCAACACATAAATGCTCACCCAACATTTAATACAGTTTACGTTCAGTTAATGCCAGGAAAGGACCTGAAAATACGGATTGTCACACGGTAAACCTGATAATTCTGGTTATTCTTCTGGTCGTACTGTTTTAATTCCAATTTCATCAACACAAAATGCCTTATCAGTTAAGACAACTGACGATTATATGGCATTGATGTCTGCACTAGTATCTTCATATTTTAGAGTTATTACTGGTTCTGTGAGTAATGCAGAATTGACAAAAGAAGACTATGATCAAATCGATTATGATCATCTGAAAGAAATGGATTTGAATTGACAGGATTCTATGTTGGTTAGAAGAACTAAGAAATTCTTTAACAGAACCAGGAAGAAGATGTTGAACCAAGATGGAAAAATTGGTTTGGATAAATCAAATGTCAAATGTTATAAGTGTTCATTGTATGGACATTTTGCTCGTGAATGTCCAACATCTACTGATACTAAGCTTAAATCTGTTCAACATGCTCATTTGGTTAAATCCTCGACAAGTCAAGATCAGAAAACATTTGTTTCTCTTGATGATAGAATGGCCGAAATATTTTGGCATCCAAATGAATTTGCATGGCATGCAGATCATGAATTTCAAAGGAAGGCATATGCTAATGTTGATATTAATGAGAATGAAAAGGGCATTGCTGCTTTAATGGCTCATCATCAAAATGATGCAAGTCAGGCTGATTATCTTACAAGCTCAGAATGCACAACAGTTGAAGAAATTTAGTAAAAGGTAGCTGGTACTGAAAGGAAGAAATTAAGTGTTCTAAGTGTGCTGGGTTGAACAACAAGAATTCTACTTTGGAAAAAGATCTCAAGTTGTTGACTGAAGAGTTTGTTGTGCATAAGCAAGAATTGAAAGGTGTTCAGAAGAAGTATTATGATTTGGTTCATGTTAATGAAAATTTGATGAAAGAAAAGAGCGAGTTGGTTAAAGAATGTGAAAAAGTCAAAGTTGAAGCTAAAGAGGTGGCTGAAGATTTTGAACTGTTATTTGAGAAAAGCTATCCCGTTCAACAGAAATATGAAAAAGCCAATGCACTCACTGTTGAATCTACTGATAGAATTTTGAATCTTTAAGAAGAATTATCTACACTTCGAGATGCAAATGTACTTATCCGATAAAAGAATGAAGTTTTAACAAAAGATGTTGATATCTTCAAGAAAAAGTGGGAGAAAGTTACCGAAGAAGTGTTGGCAGAATGTGAAATCAGGATATTGCAAAAGTATGAATACAATGATCTCAATGAAGAATTCATTAAGTCTTAAAAAATTTATGTGCTGCTCAACAGAAAGTTTATGAGTTAAAGTTGAAAATTCTGGAAATTCTGGAATTACAAAGTCCAAGTGAATTACAAAGTCCAAGTGAATATTTATTTTCAATGCGTGGGTACTTTCTTTCTTTCTGGTGTGTGCTTACTTTATTGCATGAACTTTATTTCTTTTAGTGTGTGGGTACTTCCTTTCTTTTCTTGCGTGTGTTTACTTTCTTGCATGAACTTTCTGGCGTGTGGTTACTTTCTTACACGCGCTTAATTACTTTAGTGGATTCAAAAGATTTATTGAACCTTACTATCTTTCTTACTATTTAAATCACGAATGGTTCGATCTTACTTGCTATATGAACCAAACAGATTCAGTTTCTTTGTTGACAGCAACTTACAAAAAAAATAAAATCTTTCTACTTTGTTATATTAAATGATCTTGTCTCTCTGATTTTGTTCCGAGTCCAAAATCATATACTGATTTCAAATCTTAAAATCGAGAGAATAAATTGAGATTTCAAAATCTAAACAAATCAATTTGAGAAATATGGAAGGAATCAAAAATTTGATTTGAATACTAGAAAACAACTAAGAAACAATAAACTTCCTTTGTAAAATAAAATATGATTCTGACTGATTTTTTTCGTTGATTCTATACCTGCACCACAAATATCTGATTTAATACCTCCTTACGGGGTCATAAGGCCCTTTATGCCCCCCATAACGCAAAAAAAAAAACTAACACAAGACCGGTCAACTACCGTACGTTGTCTAATCCTACACCCCTTTACGGGGGGCGTAAGGGACCATATGCCCCATATTGAACTTTTTTTTAATTCGAATTTCTTTTAGTGTGGTGTACCTACCACCCTATACTCGGGTGTAATTTCCACAAACCAAAACTGTAATTTCCACTTAAAATCCTTAATTTCCACTCCAAAACCCAATGGCTTCCAACAACCGACATTTGTATTCGATTCGTTCGATTAACGAGTACGAGGACGTTTTGCAGGAGTATACATGTCAACATTTTGTGCGGTCTGATAGCCCCCAACATCGTGTATACGATGAAGGAGTTCCTGGAACGGTTTTGAAGAGGCTTTTTCACGTTTGTAGCCTTTGAACTCTTTATAATTAAAAAATGAGGAGGGTAATGCGGCAATTTTTCAAGAAAACACGGGACATTGCTGCCAGATGTTCATTCAGGACAAATTTTGTGAGATCATCATTCAATGAGGTTGTTTGAAAATTTTCACAGAATCTGTTTTGAATGGACATCTGGCAACAATATCACCGTGTTTTCTTGATAATGAGTTGAACAATCGTTCCATTACTCTCTTTCACTTTGTAATTATAAACAGTTCACCAAGTTCATTTTTTTTTATTTTACACCCATATCCAACGCCACAACCGGTTGGACGAATCTCTTTCTAGGACGGGTTTGATTGAACCATATCCAGTGCCACAACGCACACATCGCTAAGATTGAATTAGATTTTATTTTGCTTCGAGCAACAGTTTTTGAAACCGTTTCAATCTTAACGATGTGTGCGTTGTGGCACTGGATATGGTTTAATTCAATCAAACCCGTCCCAGAAAGAAACTCCTCCAACCGGTTGTGGCGTTGGATATGGGTGTAAAATAAAAAAATTGAAGTTGGTGAACTGTTTATAATTATAAATAAAAACGAAGAGACTTTAGCTACATAATTCTTTATAATTATAAATAAAAAATTGTTAAGTAATAGGTGTTTGGTTTTCGTGTGACCGTTGACTACTTTCCATATCTTGTATGTTTAGAACCTGGCTTGGTTTCTCGTGTTTCATCTCAATCACAACCAACCATAAGAAGCAGCAAGTAACTCAAACAACCAAACAAAAACAACAAACCAAACATACAAACATCACGATTTAATAATAATAATAATAATAATAATAATAATAATAATAATAATAATAATAATAATAATAATAATAATAATAATAATAATAATAATAATAAGTTAAAGAGCTTGTTCATACATCATCAAAATAATTAAAAATAAAAACAAATAAACCGAACTAATCATCGTCCTCACCATCGTCATCCTCGGCCTATGGTGGATATGGGGAGATCAGAAATGCCCATATGTCCAGCTATTGTCGTTTTCATCTGGCTCTGCCAGCCTAGAATCCAGCTAAGCCTCCGCTCAACCTGGCCCTGGCGAATTTGAACTGTAGATGTAATAATTGTCAGGTGCCTAAAATAACGAAATCATTAATATTTTTAACAATACCAAATTAATTAATCGGATAAATCTAAATGTCTCTCCTGGTTTAAATCAAACTGTGAAACTAACTGATTAAAGATTGAACGCCATCATACTACTTTACAACAAAATAATTAGGAGTACTAATGAAAATTAATTACTTGTTATCTAACCGTTATTAATAAAAATAAAACAATTACCTGGTTTGTTTCTGAAAACCCGCGCCGGGTTGAAAGAAGACTCATCTTCACCGAAAAGAAAATTCCAGTACGACATGGTTGACTATGTCTTGTTGATATAAGGTATGAATTTTAAACAAATTTAGAAAACTTGAAGAAAGCAATCGACCGAAAGTTTTTAGAAACCAAACGAATGAAATCGAATGTAATACGGATGAATTACCGTGGATTTCATTTAAAACGAATCAATATGGGGTCGTAAGAGCCAATATGCCCCATATTGCCATATTGAGAAGACGTAAGTGGTTGGGGCTCGTCGAAAAAAATTTATCTAACTCCTTATGGGGTCGTAAAGGGGCATACACCCCATATAGGTGGTCAATATCGTACTGAAATATTCCCCCTGGGCCCTGGCAGCATTTTGTCTTCACAAACCCATAAAGGGGAATATGCCCCATAAAGAGATAAAGAAATTAATCGGGGTGTAAGTATATGAGGAGTATTAAAATTTTTTTACTTTGTTTTACGAAGAAGTGTATTCAATTCTCTTCTGACAGGTTTGATCAAACAAGAATTTGGATGATTTTGATTACATTGTTTTCTAAGCCACGGTCCTTGTTCACCGCTTTCTTTCCTTCTCATCAATGTTCACTCAATAAATAAAACGTCGCTTCTTTATATCGATCTGTGATTACACAGGAGCATGTCGTCGTTGTCATTCTTCTGTATTCTTAATTGATTGGTTTCTTTCTACCGATTGATTTCTTCCTTCAATCGAGACACCGCTTTCGATTTGATCTTCGCTCAAATATCAAATGTTGGTATAATCAAGCAACTCACTGTACAAATTGATAGCAATTCGATGAAACATAATAACACAATTATGCATGTAGCAATGTGTAAAGTGTATGAAAGTATGTTCGATTCAAAATATAGTTTTGTTATAACGAAATCTTATTTTATAGGATTAAATTACAAGTTTGTTCTAAAGCCCAAAGTTTCAAGCCCAACTCTCACATTATACAAGTGTGGTTGGCAGCTTCTCAGAAAAAAATTCAAGGGTAACATTTAATATTTTTTTTTAACCATAATTCATAACATTCAAACAATTTTTTAACCATAATTCATACAATGTAAAATTAAACACATATATAATAAATGTCTCCTCTTCGGTTTTTTATAGGGAAAAAATCATTTGAGAACCAATTGTTTTGAGAACTTTTGAGAAACCATTTTAAGCCACTACTTTATATATATGGAAAAACCTCACATGAATTTAAGTGGTGCCCCGTGAAAATGAGTTGCTCAAATTGGTTTTCAAAAATTCTCAAAACAAAAAGTTCTCAAATGAACTTAAACCTATAAATATATATATATATATATATATATATATATATATATATATAGAGAGAGAGAGAGAGAGAGAGAAAAGGTAAAATAGAAACCTTCTTGAGTTGATGAAACTAAGAGAAATTCTTGAAAACGGGGTTAAAAATTAGTTTTTATTTTTTATTATTGTGGTTCTCTAGGTTATATCGATCCCCATTGGAGAAAAAATAAAAAAAACGCCTAGTAGTTTCTTTTTAAATATCTATTATATAAAAACGTCCAGAATGTTACATACGTAACATTACTAAATGTTACATATGTAACATTTCTTTAAATCGGTAAAAAAACGGGGTCAAAAATGTTTGTTTGTTTTTAATATATATTTTTTAATAGATTCTATATTTAATTTTTGGTGAAAAAAAAACAAAATAGACCGATAGGATTTTTTTATAGAAATTAATTACACAAGTTATTACATATGTAACATATCTGGGCAAGGCGTATAAATTTTCAGTTTTTCTATGTTTTTTTTAAAAGACACTACTAGGCGTTTTTTTTTTCACCATGGGGATCGATATAACCTAGAGAACTACCATAAAAAAATAGAAAATAAAACTAATTTTTAACCCCGTTTTTAAGAGTTTTCCTTAGATTATTCAACTAAAGAGGGTTTCCATTCTACAATTTCTCTCTCTCTCTCTCTCTCTATATATATATATATATATATATATATATATAGGGAAGGGTTCCGTGTAGACCCCTTAAATTTTGTAGAGCCCGTAGACCCCTATAAAACTCAATAAAAATAAAACTTAGTGTTATAAATTTGGTTTTTTTTATTACGATAAGCTTTTAAGAACCAAAAAAATAAATAAATAAATTAAAAAAAACAAAAAACATTAAAAATCGAACATTTTAAGACAATGATTTTAAAATAATGAGTTTTAAACGCAACACTGAGTTTTATTGAGTTTATTGAGTTTTAAACTCATTGATTTTTAAAACTCATTGTCTTAAAATGTTCAATTTTTAATGTGTTTCGTTTTTTTTTAATTGTCTTTTTTTGTTCTTAAAAGCTTATCGCAAATAAAAAAAAACTAAATTAACAAAACTGAGTTTTATTTTTAGTGAGTTTTAATGAGTTTTATTGAGTTTTATAAGGGGTCTACGGGGTCTACAAAAAATAAGGGGTCTATATGGATCTTTTACCTATATATATATATATATATATATATGTATATATATATATATATATAGGGTGAGGTTATTGTGAGAAGTTTAGTTTGGATAAGAAGGATAAGAAGGAATCATAGCCATTAGATCTTCAATTAAATAAAGATCTATGGCTTAAAATTTTCCTGGGTAAATTAGAGAGAAAAACTAAACAAAATCAAAGATGGAAGGGTATTTTTGACATTTTATCAAATTCCCCCCATTTTTTAAACCTTCATAACTTTTAGATACGACATTATTTTTTTAAAAAAATTACACCATAAAAACGAGCTTTTTTTTATCTTTAAAACGCGTATAGTGTTGCTATATAAAAAATCAAAATTTTTTTTTACTCTTTCGATTGTATCAAAATGTTCAGATCATTGTGTCATTGTGTCGTTGTGTCATTGTGTCGTTGTGTCATTGTGTCAAAATATTCAGATCATTGTGTCATATTGTGTCAAAATGTTCAGATCATTGTGTCATATGGTGTTAAAAACCGAAAAAGTATTTTTTTTTAATTTTATATATAGCAGCACAATATACATACTTTTGACACGACGACACAATGACACAATGATCTGAACATTTTGACACAATGACATAATGATGTGTCAAAATGTTTTGATCATTGTTTCATATGATGACAAAAACCGAAAGAGTAATTAATTTTATATATAGCAACACTATATATACTTTTGACACGACGACACAATGACACAATGATCTGAACATTTTGACACAATGACACAATGATGTGTCAAAATGTTCAGATCGTTGTTTCATATTGTGCCAAAAACCGAAAGAGTATTTAATTTTATATATAGCAACACTATATATACTTTTGACACGACGACACAATGACACAATGATCTGAACATTTCGACACAATGACACAATGACCTGTGTCAAAAATTGAAAGAGTAATTTTTTTTTTCATTTTTTATATAGCAACACTATATGCGTTTTAAAGATAAAAAATGCTCGTTTTTATGGTGTAATTTTTTTTGACACAATGACACAATGATGTGTCAAAATGTTCAGATCATTGTTTCATATTGTGCCAAAAACCGAAAGAGTATTTAATTTTATATATAGCAACACTATATATACTTTTGACACGATGACACAATGACACAATGATCTGAACATTTCGACACAATGACACAATGACCTGTGTCAAAAATCGAAAGAGTAATTTTTTTTTTCATTTTTTATATAGCAACACTATATGCGTTTTAAAGATAAAAAAATGCTCGTTTTTATGGTGTAATTTTTTTTAATAATAATGTCGTATGTGAAAGTTATGAATGTTTAAAGAAATTGGGGGAAATAGATAAAAAGTCAACAAAAGTGGCTAAGACTAAAATACCCCTCCTTCCTTTTTTTGTTAGATCAAGATCCAATGGCTGAAAATCCTTCTTATCCTTCTTACCCAAAACAAACTTCTTATTTGAACCTCTCCCTATATATATATGTATATATATATATATATATATATAGGTCTAAGTTCATTTGAAAACTTTTTTTTTGAGAATTTTTTAAAACCAATTTGAGCAACTCATTTTCACGGGGCACCACTCAAATTCATGGGAGGTTTTCCATATATATAAAGTAGATGCTTAAAATGGTTCTCAAAAGTTACCAAAATCAATTGGTTCTCAAATGATCATCTCCCTATATATATAGTGAAAAGTTGATTGTAACACTCTTATAAGTGTAGAAATTTAGACACATTTTTCACCATTAGATCTCTTGATCCAAAAGTTGTGATTAATTTTCTTTTTCATTTTTTTTTCATTTTTCTCATTATTCAGAAAATTTCACATGTGAAAAAGAGCTATTTCACATGCGAAAGTTGTTGGATATTGTGTGTCTAGACCCGAAAAATTCTAGGAATCCGGCCCGGTTGTGGCCTGTAAGAGTTACACTGAGAGCAACGAGAACCGAACACGTTCAATTAGTAAACGTTGTTAGCGAAAACCAAAACGATTTCACATTGTTATTTATTTATAGATATAAATAATAATAAATCATTTCTATTTATTATTAACTTGTTAATAATTTACTAGCAAAAAATTTATTATTAATTGTTAATAATAATTAGTCGATGAAATATATAAATAATAATTGTTATTATTAGTATTTCTAATTACATAAAAGTTGATTAAATAAAATTGTTTATTTAATTAGTTTTATTTAGTGGTTAGATAATTGTAATTCAAATAAATTAGTTTATTTAAAAATTATCTCTAAAACATGGATGGATACACAAGGGATTTAAACCATTGTAGTTTATCTACAATTACATGGAGATAGGCCAAAGAAATTATTAAATAAACCAATTGTGGTTTATCCACAATAGGTTTATGGAGTCTATATATAGGGAGCCTGAATATTGATTCAGGGTTGCACCATATATTATCCCTACTCCCTAATAATTTTGACCCCCTACTCCTCCCGACCGCGACCATCGTCTGTCGCCGTTCACGGTAGTTTAGTCGTCGCAGCTTTGACGGCGATCGCCGCCACTTCCATCCAACAACCACCGCCGACCAACGCTCGTCGTCTGCCACCCATGGTTGCAAAAGTCGCTAGGCGCTCCCAAGTCGGTCGAATGGGATTTGTGAGTACTCAACCTAGTTAGGGGGAGTACTCGGGAAATATGGGGGAGTACTCGGGGATTTGTAGGCGTAGGCGGGGAGTACTCGAGAGTACTCATCGAGTACTCGGTCTCCTCGAACGAGTTTTACAACCATTCCGCCACCTGCATCGGGCCGATTGCCGTCTTCAACCACCGTCCAGCCACCGTGTCGCCGATGCTGAACCCCCATCAATCTCCGCCCATTCAGGTGTACTTCTTCGGGGTTCTGCCACAATCCGATCATTACCCGAGCTTGCTTCTCCGGTAAGTTATTCACAACCCCTAGCACTTGTCTCGTTGAACCTTAGTGTCTCGAACAGTTGTCTTGACACGACAGACCGTTCAAGATCTAAACACTTTTGGTTTAGATCTGTGGCGCCCACTCCCAGACTTGGCTCCAGGAGGGGCCACGTATTGGATTTACTCATGAACACAAGGTACAACAGAGATAGCTAAAGCAGCGGAAATTTAAAACTTATATTTATTTATAGCCAAGTAACAGTAAGATAAAACTTTTACAGCGGTTATCTATAATTATAAAGGATAACGTCTACTAGATATGCATCTATTTACAGTACTTAAACCAGCATGTCCGTACAACCTTCTTCTAACAGCTTGCTCATCTACTCCGCTCAAACATGAGCATTTCCCTTGACGCTCGGATCCTTAATCTCACCTGATATACATGCTTTAAAAGGTCATGAGCTTACGCTTGTGAGTTCTAAGTATTAAAACTTTACCTTAACCTCGAAAGGTTACTTCAAACATTTGGACCTAAGGGTCCCTTCTTTATAAACGTTTAATGGATATAAAACATAACAGAATTATACGAAACATATCATCTAATTCATCAGTATTACAAGAGTTATAGAAAATATTATAAGCAAACTTCATTTTAATAAGCATTGTCTATTTGGGACTAAGCTTAGTCTTTATTACCCATTCATTATAAATTTCCCGAAAAGACTTTATAACAGGTAATAACACTTTAAAACAGTTATAGGCATTATAACACTTCACGTAGGTGTATCAACATAAAACATGCAAAAGCATCTCAAATACTTTTCAAGTTATAACATTGCATGTATATCAGCCCAAAAATATTAAAACATTTAAAATATGTAAAAGTGGGCACATAGAACTCACCTTATTCTCTTAGGTAGTAATTTCAGATAGAACCTCCGTAATCTCTTCCAATTAAACCTAATTGCGTATTGTATGACATTAACACAATGTTTTATATAATAAATACCCCATATTTTTATTTTAACGCTTTATTATCTTAATAATATGTAATTATTAAGCTTATTCATTTTAAGGGTCAAAATGACCAAAATGCCCGCTTTGCCAGAAACCCCAGTGTACAGGCGCCTACCCTTTTGGTCCGCACGAACTTCTAATATCTGATTAACTCGGTATTTTTAATACTTCATTATTAATCCATTTTAAACTCATATATATATATATATTATATATATAAACATGTTAGTATATCAAAAATCAAGTCCCCATACCCTCCGGATTATTTTATATTAGATAATCATATATCAAAACCCTAATTTCATGTATTTCTCGTTTCTTTATTAAAATTTATTTTTATTTGGAACCAACTTAGGGTATTATCCACTATAACATTTTATAATATACTTTAAAATATCAATGCTTAGTTCAACACCGTTTACTTAATTTTGGCAGAACAACGTTACGAAAACCCTAAATTTGACCCGTTAACAAAACCTTTACCAAACCTTTTCCAATTGCGAAATAAACTTAGGGCTTTCTTAAAACACATTATTTTATGATTACCTACAAAAGTTCAGACCCTAATTCCCACCCGATCACCCTATTTTAGCAAAAACAAGCTCAAGAACCCTAATTTTTATATATTTTTAGAAATCATACTTAGACACAATATTATCAAACACTGAGATAGGTTATCTTAGACATACCTAGGGTAGCTTAACTATAGAAATTCAGATCCGAACTATTCACCGTTTGAGAGAAATCGATCGACGAAGTTACTGGTTCTTTTTAGGGTTTTTGAGTGATGTTTTTGTGAATTTCTGAGGAATTTGATCGAATTGGGGTCTGTATTTATAGTATGAGGTGCGTCCTAGCATCCTTATACGTTCTAGGGTGACTCACGACCGGTAATCGACGCGTAGGAGGGCAAAACGTAAGCTGCAAGTCCGTGTACGTGGAGAAAAACGAACCAGGTAAGGTTCTAGTGCAGACGACCCCCCTCGCTTATCGTGTAGGGGGTGAGGATGAGTGGCGTGATACGCGAAAAGCAGGAATTCCGACCAGAATTTATTTTTATTTATTTTTAACCCCTAGACTTTTATAATTTTGCACATTAGGCCCACAACTTTTATAGTTTTATCATGTTATGTACCAAAACATTTTGGGACATATTTCTAATATTTTCTAAGGTTTTTAAGGCTCGGGATACATTCGATTATATATATATATACATATATATATATATATCCTTATATGTATTTATTTATTCATTATTGCTAAACTACGTTTTAGCCCCTCGTACTTTAGTATAGTTATCAATACATATTATAAATCATTTTAGGATACATTTTCAATAACTTCTAATCCTCGGGGTACTTATGATTCATTTGTTTAACTATTAAAACACGTATATCTCCAATTAAAACACGTATATGAGATGTACTTATTCATGTATCATCATTTTTGAACTCGTTCATCATTTTTTTATCATATAAACACGTGTTTATTCATATAATATTATTTCCTAACAGTATTTATAATAAAACATATAGGTAATCATAATAAGATAGGAAATTGGATTTTAATAACCCCAAGTTTCATCTATTGGACGAGATTAATCCCACTTTCGAAATGTTTCTCACCGAGCCCAAGTTTCAAACTATTTTCTCTCACTAATCCCAAACTTAACACCGTTAGGTTTCCGTTAGTTTGGGATCAATGAGAGAAAATAGTTTGAAACTTGGGCTCGGTGAGAAACATTTTGAAAGGTGGGATTAATCTTTTCCAATAGGTGAAACTTGGGATAATTAAAATCCAATTTAAAAATAGTAAACTTTAAAATTAAATGAGTAGAATGTTACCAACAACGGGGTCCTCCGACACATTGAACCAAGCTTGAGCTAACACAAGTTCCACATTTTGGTCCCACCCTTGAACAATATTCTTCTCACGCATCGGCGTGACCTTCTTCTTGTGAAATCTATTTCTTGGTTTTGACAACCCCCCGCCCGCTTCTTCTTGTGTTTCGGGCTCCACTTCTGGATCCACCGGTTGAGAGGCTTGAGATTGTTAAAAGGGTTGATATTATTGTTGAGGCGATGGAAACAGAGGCGGAGGGGATGCTAATTGAGAAAACACATTGTACCCGTATGCTTGGGTGAAACCGTACCTGGGTTTGAGGCGAAGAGAATGACAACAATGCAGTGTAGTCATGGAGCCCCTCCTAATCATTACACAATTATTATCCTTTTTAATTGGGAAATTGAATTTTAATAATTCCAAGTTTCACCTATTGGACGAGATTAATCCCACATTTCGAAATGTTTCTCACCGAGCCCAAGTTTCAAACTATTTTCTCTCATTGATCCCAAACTAACGGAACCCTAACGGTGTTAAGTTTGGGATCAATGAGAGAAAATAGTTTGAAACTTAGGCTCGGTGAGAAACATTTCGAAAGGTGGGATTAATCTCGTCCAATAGGTGAAACTTGGGATTATTAAAATCCAATTTCCCTAATATGATATGTAGTTACCTAGACATGGATTTTGGGATGTTATAACTCTCTCCCCCTTAAATAGGTTTCGTCCTCAAAACTTGCTCAACTCGACAATAACTCGGGATGAGACTGTTTCATTTCATCTTTCCTTTCCCAGGTTGACTTCGAACCTTTTATGTGCATCCATTGCACTCTAACTATAGGAACTACTTTATTTTGAAGCTTCCTCTCACTACGATCTAGAATCGCAACTGGCCGTTCAATATAGGATAATTTGTCATCTATTTCTATTTCCTCTAGCGGCATAATTTCTGACTCATCTGCCACGCACTTCCTCAAGTGTGATACATGGAATGTTGGGTGGATCCCAGATAATTCCTCGGGCAGATCTAAACGATAAGCAACTTCTTCGACACATTTGGAAATTCTGATGGGTCCAACGAGCCTCGGACCTAGCTTACCCCTCTTGCGAAAACGGATAACATTCTTCCATGGAGAAACTTTTAACAGGACGTAGTCTCCAACTTTAAACTCGATTGGCCTTCGTCTTTTATCAGCATAAGACTTCTGTTGATCCTGTGCAGCTTTCAATCGTGCCTTGATTATATCAAGATAGTGAGCCATATTCTCAACCGATTCTTTACTTCCTATTTCCCGTTGGCCGACTTCACCCGAACATACAAGAGTTCTGCATTTCCTACCGTACAACATTTCGTAAGGTGGCATACCTATACTTGAATAATAGCTTTTTTTTGTAGGAGAACTCTGCTAATGGTAGGTGACTATCCCAGCTTCCTCCAAAACCGATAATAGAGACACGTAACATATCCTCCAAAGTTTGAATCGTTCTTTCGCTCCGGCCGTCTGTCTGAGGATGATACAACGTGCTAATGTGCAATCTTACACCCATATTCTCGTGGAACTTCATCCAAAATTGTGAAGTAAATCGAGTGTCTCTATCTAAGATGATAGATACCGGCATTCTGTGACATGCGATAATTTCCTTAACGAAGATATCAGTTAACTTCTTTGAAGAATGCTTATCGTGAATAGGTAGGAAGTGAGCACTCTTTGTCAATCTATCCACTATCACCCATATGGTGTCATAACCTTTAGTTGTTTTAGGTAGCTTAGTTATAAAATCCATGGTGATATGTTCCCATTTCAACTCCGGAAGTTCCAAAGGTTGTAACTTCCCGTATGGCTTCTGATGCTCAGCTTTAACCTTCGCACAAGTTAAACATTTATTCACGTATTACATGACGTTGAACTTCATTCCCTGCCACCAGTATTCTTTCCTCGAGTATTGTTACATCTTCGGCGAACCTGGATGGATTGAGTAACGTGATTTGTGTGCTTCGTCCATTACTTTAGTGCGAAATCCACCAGTGAGTGGTACCCAAATTCTTCCGAATCGAATCTTTACACCGTTCTCGTTTTCTTCTAGGCTTTCAGTCTGGCCTACCATTCATTCCTTCTTGACATATTCCTCCTTGAGGGCTTCACGTTGCTCCTTACAAAGTTGGATTGATACATGATCTGACAGTCGTAATCCTTGAGTAATTCTAGCCACCTACGCTGCCTCATATTAAGGTCCTTCTGCTCAAATAAGTACTTCAGGCTTTTGTGATCAGTGTAGATGGTGCATTTTACTCCATATAAGTAAGGTCTCCAAATTTTGAGAGCAAACACGATGGCTACCAACTCTAGATCGTGAGTTGGATAGTTTGTCTCGTGAGGCTTTACTTTTCGTGACACGTAGGCAATTACTTTACCTCGTTGCATTAACACGCAACCTAAACCTAAATAAGAAGCATCGAAGTAAACTACCAAATCATCAGGCCCATCCGGCAGAGTTAATACCGGTGCCTGAGTCAATCTGGTTCTTAATTCTTCGAAAGCATTCTGCTGAATTGAACCCCAAACAAACTTAACATCCTTCTTAGTCAACTTGGTTAGAGGCGTCTCAATCTTTGAGAAGTCTTGGATGAACCTACAGTAATAACCGGCAAGAACCAAGAAGCTATGAATCTCCGAGGGTGTTTTTGGCGGCTTCGAGCTCATTACCGTTTCTATCTTGGAGGGGTCTACAAGAACACCATCTGCGTTTATAATGTGACCAAAGAATTGTACTTCCCTTAGCCAGAAAGCACATTTGGAAAATTTGGCGTACAACTTCTCCCTTCGCAAGGTCTCTAATACTTCCTTCAAATGCATAGCGTGGTCGGACTCGCTTCTGGAATAGATTAAAATGTCATCTATGAACACGATCATGAATCGGTCCAAAATGGGTCGGCATACTCTATTCTTGAGGTCCATGAATGCTGCAGGTGCATTTGTCAACCTAAATGACATTACTAGGAACTCGTAATGACCGTATCGTGTTCGAAAGGCTGTCTTTGAAATGTCTTCGTCTTTAACCGTCAACTGGTGATAACCTGACCGCAGATCAATCTTGGAAAACCAACTCGCTCCCTGTAGCTGATCGAATACGTCGTCAATTCTGTGCAGAGGATATATGTTCTTCACTGTCAGTTTATTCAGCTCCCTGTAGTCGATGCACATTCTCAGGCTTCCTTCTTTCTTCTCCACGAAAAGAAGCGGAGCACCCCATGGCGAGATACTCGGTCTGATGAAACCTTTGTCAAACAACTCTTACAGTTGTGACATTAATTCCTACATTTCGGATGGAGCTAATCGATATGGAGTCTTGGCTACGGGTTTGGCTCCCGGCACCAAATCGATTTCGAACTTTATTTCGCGTTCAGGAGGAAGGCCCGACAGGTCTTCTAGGAATACGTCTGGAAATTGGTTTACTACCGGCACATCCTTCAGCTCCTTCGGTTTAAATTTGAGTCAATGCCGTAAGCTAAGAATGACTCACACTCGTGACTCAAACATGCTTTAATCATGGAAATGATTTTTACAGCAGAACTGATGCGATCCCCATGTACGGATATGACGTCTCTAGTTGGCGCTCGAATCTGAACTTTCTTTTGATTGCAAATAATTTGCCCGTTGTTTTCCGTGAGCCAATCCATTCCCAATCTGATATCGAAACCGGCTAAAGTCATAGGGAACAATCTAACATGCAATTTATGTTCTCCTAATTATATCAAGCAATCATCTATCATATCAGAAATTACAAAACTCTTTCCTGAGGCAGTCTCGACTTCGAAAGGTTTTTCGGCCCTAATAGTCGGTCTATCGAGTAATACACAGAATTCATGGGATACAAAGCTACTATTGGCACCATAATCAAATAACACAGTAGCAGGCACATTATTAATTAAGAATGTACCTGAAACTACGTCAGGTGTTATCTTAGCCTCAACAACAGTAATGGTATACGCTCTACCCCTAGCCTTCGGGACTTCGATCACCCGCTGTGGTTCTGGATTCCTAACTAATTTGGGACAGTTAGGTTTGTTGTGTCCCTGCTCACCGCACTGAAAACACCTCTTCAGATCTGGACAGTTGTTAAAGTAATGGCCTTCTTTTCCGCACATGAAACAGCTATTCGATCCTGATTTACATTCTCCAGAATGGTTCCGGTTACACTTGCGGCATTTGGGTTTGCCGCCTCGTGGGTCATTCCTTGGTTTCTTATGGTGACCTCCACTATTCTTCCTTGAACTTCCTCCCGCCTCAGACCAATTTCTTTTAAGCACTTCCGGTCTTCCTCCCGCTCCAAACATCTCGCTACACATATTCGAACTCATATTCACCGTTGCTTTAAACGTCTTAGGCTCAGTCGCCTTGATCAACTCTCTGACCCTCGCCAGAAAACCTTGAACATAACGCTTCACTCTTTCAGACTCGGGGGTGACTAGATTGGTTAATAGCCTTGTCATAGCATTGTACTTTGATGTGTACTTACGGTGCGTCATCGTTCCAGCTTCCAACACCAAGAAGCTCCTCTCCAACTGGTCAAACTCACCCTTAGGACAGAAATCTTCTAGGACAAACCTCTTCAAGTCGTTCCACCTCATTGCAGCAACTGCTTTCGCATCTTCAATTTGCTTGATCATTCCCCACCAGTGTAATGCTTCTGAGACGAATGACTGGGCCGCATATTTTACAGCCTGGGCTTCGCTACACTCACTAATATCGATGAAAGCCTCCATCTTAGGGGTGTTCATCGAATCGAATTCGATTTATTCGAATTGTTCGAATCGAATTATTCGAATTTTGAACTTCTAAAACTAAATTCGAATTCGATTCGAATTCGATTAAAACCAGTCGAATGCGAATCGAATAATCATAGTCGAATTCGAATCGAATAAATTCGAATAAGAGAAATCTTTAGTTTCATAATATTAACTTTTCAATAACTTTTTTATAGCAATCCAATAATAACTTTAAAATAGTTCCAAACATATCCAAAACGATAGGTACCAAACAAGTCCGAGGCGATAATCGAAATAACGGCAAAACAAGTATCAATGTACTAGATAAAAAAATTAAAACAACAAGCCAAAGTCAAGCAAACGACAGCTCCAAATAAGAAAAAAATAAGCTAAGCGAACAGCCAAAATACCTCTTCCAAAGAATACTAAAATGGGTTTATGTTAAATGTGAGCCTAAGAATACTAAAATATTGATATATAATTTACATAATATAAATATATATATATATATATATAATTACATATATATGAAATATATAAAAAAAATTATATATTTATATCTTATTCGAATTATTCGAATCGAATCGAATTTGGAAAATCAAATTCGAATTCGATTCGAATTCGACTTAATTAATCGAGTCGAATCTCGAATTATTCGAATTCAAATTCGAATTCTTATTCGAATTCGAATCGAGTCGAATTTCGAATTATTCGAACGAGATTCGAATAATGAACACCCCTACTCCATCTCATGAATCCATTGGAACGTAGCTAATGCATCCTTCCTGTTGTCGAACGAAGGAGGTTTGCAACCACAAAATGTTTTGAACAAGCATCCAATTCTAGGTTGAGCACCTCAGCTTCCTCATTTGCGGGTCCACCGCCTCCTCTTCCATCACCATCACCACCATCTTTGCCAGCGGCTCATCGTGCACCACCTCTACCAGCAGTTCCTCCTGCACCGGCTCTGATGGATCCTTGAAGTTGAGCTATCATGTTATCCATTGTTGTCTGGAACATGTTAGCCATCTCCGCAGTCATAGCGGCTTGTTGTTCTTCAGTGGGTATGTTTCCTCCTCCAGCATTATTGGGTTCAGGATCTGGTTGCGTATGCCTTCCAGAAGCCGCGGGTCTACTGACTCTTCTATCGCCTTGACCGTCTCTCACCATAATCCTACAGACATGTCAGAACTCATGTGAAGTCGAGTATCTAAATTTTGAAGGCCTAACAATTAGATAAGTGCAGACGTCACACAATTATATAGTCATGATGCGCTCAAAATGTAGTTACTTTTATCACACTCCTTCTTAGTGTCTATTCTTCTCGTTTCTATCATTACCGGTGATTCTAATTTAAAAAAGTCTATTACTTCTTGCATTTGGCCACATAACAGTTAGTACCCTAGATATATGTATATGGTTAATACCTAACAGCAGTAGCTAATTGCAATTGGGTACCTACCAGATTTATATATCGTAGGTCCTACCTATTATGTTCCTAATGCAACCTCGTCCTTTTATGGGCACAAGCTATTCTGGCTGGCATCCTATCTTATCTTACTTTATCATTCCAAAGTCCTAGTTTAAGTCTAGGGTAACTAAATCTCTTAAACCAAGGCTCTGATACCAACTTGTGACGCCCACTCCCAGACTTGGCTCCAGGAAGGGTCACATATTGGATTTACTCATGAACACAAGGTACAATAGAGATAACTAAAGCAACGGAAACTTAAAACTTTTATTTATTTATAGCCAAGTAACAATAAAATAAAACTTTTACAACGATTTTCTAGAATTATAAAGGATAACGTCTACTAGATAACATCTATCTACAGTACTTAAACCAGCATGCCCGTACAACCTTCTTCTAACAGCTTGCCCATCTACCCCGCTCAAACATGAGCCTTTCCCTTGACACTCGGATCCTTAAGCTCACCTGATATACATGCTTTAAAAGGTCATATTACGCTGGTGAGTTCTAAGTATTAAAACTTTACCTTAACCTCGAAAGGTTACTTCAAACATTTGGACCTAACGGTCTCTTCTTTATAAACTTTTAATGGATATAAAACATAACAAAAGTATACCAAACATAATATCTAGTTCATCAGTATTACAAAATCATTTAATACTATAAAATACCTTGGGCCACCGGGACCCATCTTCGGTGCAAATAATAATCAAGTATAAAACATAAAAGAGTTATACAAAACATTATAAGCAAACTTCATTTTAATAAGCATCATCTATTTGGGACTAAGCTTAGTCCTTTCGAGCGACCGTCGCCTCCCGACCTCCTGAGTAACCGTCGCTACTCCAGTGGATTTTCATCCACCGCTTGAATTGTATCCTAAATGAAAGTTTCTCATCCTGAAGACCATAAGACCAATCAAGTTCAAGAAGAGTCTTGAAGCCAGTGGGAGCCAACGAAGACAACAAGATGTTCGAGGAAGACCATTGTGTGTCGTGTTTTCCCTAGACCTCGTCGATATTTCTAAGAGGCTCTAGAATATACCGAAGCCATTATATGGCCGATTACATGTTTGTAATCTGTGTTTATGTTGCTTGCGTTGAAACCTGTTTTTCAAACCATCTAAAATACCTAAAATTGTTTTAAAATGAGTTTAAAAGATTTAACAACCGAAAGATATATGAGTTTTAAAATAAGGTATCTTAACTCAATAAATAAATATAACCAATTATAGAGTTGTCAGAATTTATGAAATTTATAAACTCTAAAAAGCGTGTTTGCTTTTTTTAGTTATGTATGCTTCGCGACAACATAGTCATTTAATTAGGTTATCTAATTTGACTGTCCCGAGCGATGATAGGGTTTGCGATTAATAATCACCAACTAAAAGTTGATTAATTAAACCTATTTGGTAAGACTAAAATTAATAGCTTATGCCGTCTCAGGTCAAGCCCACTTGGACTACATTTACCAAAACGTTAGTATTGGAGCCTTCAGCATCGTACTTGGCATGTAGGGTGTATTCTAAGGTACAACTATTGGAGCCTTCAGCACCGTATTTGTACATGTGGCCACCTCAGATAACTATTCCTCTAGTTACAAGCAATTGCGCTATTGGAGCCTTCAGCACCGTAACGTAAATGTTTGTAAATAGGGTGGGCATATATAGTTGAGGCTAAACGTATCGCATAAAACATTCGATGTTATTGCGGCCTCATAACGGGTATTGTGACTGGTCCTCACAAATGACAATCATTGTCTGTCTATTTATTTTAATAACTATTGATTGCATGCTACAACTGCCTTTAGTAATTAAGTTAAACGGAATCCCATCATTTATTCAATTAGAACTTACATAATTGAATTTATGTTGAACATCGAAAATACTAAAACAAAATGTCTTAATGTTTCAGATGGCCAAGAACAACAAAAATAATGCACCTAATGACACCTTCCATCTTAAGTCTATCTTTGAGAAGGAGAAACTTAATAACACCAATTTCCTTGACGGGTTCCGCAATCTCAAGATTTTGCTCAACATGGCCAACAAGCTCCATATTTTGGAAGCTGCGGTGCCTGCACAGCCTGCAAATAATACTGCAGCTACGCGTGCAGCGCATGACCGCCTGGTAAGGGATGCTACCCAAGTATCATGCCTGATGTTGGCCACTATGTCTCCAAAACTTTAGAAGAACATGGAGGACTTGAGTGCTTTCCAGATGATCGGAGAGCTGAAGGGCATGTTTGAGACACCAGCCCGTCAGGAGCGTTATGAAGTTGTTACTCAAATCATATTATGTAAGATGGCTGAAGGCACTCCTGTCAGCCCACATGTGGTCAAGATGAAGTCGTACATTGACCACTTGGAGAAGCTCCAGTATGCCATTCCTGAGGAATTGGCTACCGACCTTATTATCCAATCTCTTACCAGTTCGTTCACTCAGTTTAGGGTAAACTATATTCCACTACTGGAAAGGGTAAATCTCCTGCCACCACTCAGTCTGGTGCCAAAGGCAAAGGGAAGGGCAAGAAGACTTCCAAATCAGGGTCGCCGCATGATCATCGCCAATGCTTTGAGTGTAACAAGATGGGACACTGGAGAAGGAACTACCCTGAGTACCTTGCTAAAGTTAAGGCTCAGTATAATGGTGAGAGTTCTTCTGGAGGTATTTAGCCTTATGTTTCATTTTTTCTAATTCACCAAAATGTGAAGCTTTGCTTACACACCTTATACTTTGTAGGAACTTGAAAGATGAAGGGAATCAAAACCAAGAGATCGTGAAGCTCGCTTACACTACAAGGCAACTAAGGTTCAGCTCACGTTTTAATTAATAAAACTTGGTAGTATTCAAAACATTTGGTTTGTTTTTCCCTGGCTGCGTCCAGGATGATTACTTATTTGATTTCCTGTTTTTGAACATGGTTTGCTTTTAACTTTGTTTGACAATACTTTTTGCATCATATGAATAATCGTTTGACGTTTGAGCTTGCTTTCTCAATTAGTCTTTGATTATGTGTTCAAAACAACATAACGAATAGCCCGATGAATATGATTCAAGTAATCATGAACACATCATAAGCATTAAAGGATGTGTGATCCTCATAATTGTTAGATGTAATCATGATTTGTCTAATAATCACTTGACTGATTAATAGTTCATTGAAATTCTACATCTTGTGATGGAGAATATCAACAAGCTAATAGACAATAAATCATTTTTTAACTTCAAAATATGTGTGTTTATACAACATTAGAATGAGCATAAGAACTCTTGATTTGATCAAACATCTGCTCATAGAAGTTAGGATCATCAGCCTTAATTAATAACAATAATCATTTAGATGATTAACAACTGATAAATACCATGACCTTAATATATCTATAATTGAATTTTATACAAATAGTTGTAAATTAAAATTTGAAATCCTTGCAAAGTTAAATTGTTAACTCTTGAATCCACGAGATTAAGCATCAAGAAGTTGAAGCTTAATTATACGAAACCCTTTTGCCAAAATTACCCTAACTAAACCAGATAAATCCCCTTATCCATAACTTGCCTGCTCAAGTCTAGTACCAAGAAACAGTTCTTACAATTAACTATACTTGACCATAATATATATATATATATATATATATATATATATATATATATACTTCTAAAATCCTTAGAGATAAATGTTCCATCCAAGAAAAGGAAGCAATTCCTTTAAGTGTTGGACTGTGACGAAACATAAAGTATATAATGCTTAACTTGAAGAAATGACAATGTAGATATCACATTATCTGACTAACAAGTTTTTGTCTTAATCTAAAATATATGAACATTCTTCTGACCAAACAATTGTTTTCTTAATCAGAAAATGTGAGCGTTCTGAAGGAAGTGGATTTGGATGGAACCTGACATTCTCATTAAAGAATATTCCATAATCCATCACCTAAAGAATGAAACATGAATCTATATCAGATGCCTGCTCTGAGATGATTGGGTTTCATGAAACTAAGATATCAATCATGCACCGGTTTGCATAAATATTCAAACCCATAATCTTGTATCTTATCACAAGATTAAGTTGATCTAACTAGTAGACCAAGATAGGTTTAAGCAAAATTGTTTGAGAATATCCTAAAGGTTTGAATTGATAATCTTAAAGAACGCTAGATCTATAAAAGGAAAGTGGAAGCGCTATGTTAATAATCATGTTTATGATAATTACATAATGGCCCAAGCAGTTTGATTTAAATAGCTGAAATTAAACAATGGATTTAATCATCGGATGATTGAGAAGTTACTTGCTTAAATATACACTCTTGATAATGATCCACAAAGATAAATTACTTCTAGGGTTAGTTTAAGACCATTAGGACTTTGAATGAAATAGTATAATAAATAGTTATTATATGGATGTCACTGTAAACGGTTACACAATGACATAACTGGAAGTATATCATAACAAAGAAACTGTATTGATATAGTCGTGTATTTATAAGATATTAATTTGAAAAATAGATAAGCCATCTCAAGTGACTTCAGAATGAATTTGTTTCATTCAGAGTCTTAGAAGATTAACTAGTAACCATTGAAGACGGGTTATGTGATAACACAGATTTATAGAGTTCACCAATGGCACTTATTATCAAATATCACTTGAGCATACTTCACTGTTTAGGAAACAATAGTGGAAGTATAGAAGCATTTAATAAAACACAATTAACTGTATCAAAATTTGGCTATAAATGAATAGGAAACTATTGTTTAGACATCACATGCTTGATGTGATAACTCAGCACCATAAGCCAAAATTTGATTTAGTATTTGGCATGTACGAACTTTACCATTTATACTTTATTATTCGAATTCATTTTAAACGGTTAAAACAAATTCTGAGATGTATACATGTGTTCGATTTTAATACATTTAGCATCCATGAATAGATTAGTATTCTTATTGCTCCATCAAAACCATGCAAACGAAGCAGATGTAGAAGCGTCATGACTTTGGATTTGAGTTGTTCAACTTTCCAAACTCACATGCATCATTTGAGAATAATGCTGGAGAATACATATACATATTATTCAAAAGTGTCCGTAGTCGATCAAAATCGTGGGAACGAATCTGAAATAAGACTATTCTGACTTTGGACTCAAATTGTTGACTATCCAAATTCACAAACCTCATTACAGAATGACGTTGGACGTAAATCACATCAAATTATCTTCTTTGATTCAATAACAAGATGAAGTGATTATTGGTAAACTCATTCGTATACTTAGACATGAGATACATGTGCAACCTCCCGTTTACCAAGGTCTATTTTTTATTGTAGTCAACCGTTGTCGCGTAAATGCCAGTCATAAAGGCTACTTTTGGGAATAGATCCGAAGTTCAGTGGGAGCTGCATGTAGTAAATACGGGATTCTGTACTCTGCATTAACAATGCAACAGTGAGACATCATGGGCCCTCTCGATGATTCCAAGTGCTAAGTGTAAGGCCTTACCCAAACTTACTGTGCGTTTGATTGGACCACTTGCAATCAAGATCGAGAAACATTAGACTTAAGATAAGTCGAATTGAATCTAGTCCTTGTCGTTCAATTGATGCCGAATATAGAAGGGAACAATGACTAACGATACTTACCATAAGTCTAATATCATGTTGCTTTGTAACTGATAGACCTTGGTTGTCGACTTAAGGTGTCACAACTGGTTGGGGCAACCATGTGTAGCCAGAGCACCTCTGACTGCATCCTATGATCTTATCGGAATTTGTCCAAGTAGGAGACTGTTAGATATTATGTGTCCAGACCTGATAATTTCTAGGAACTACCCTGTAAGAGTTACACTGAGGGCAAGGAGAACCGAACACGTTTAATTAGTAAACGTTGTTCTGCGAAAACCAAAATTATTTCACATTGTTATTTATATATTGATATTAATAATAATTAATCATTTCTAGTTATTATTAACTTAATAATAATTAACTAGCAGAAAATATTATTATTAATTGTTAATAATAATTAGTCGATGAAATATATAAATAATAATTGTTATTATTAGTATTTCTAATTAAATAAAAGTTGATTAAATGAAATTATTTATTTAATTAGTTTTATTTAGTGGTTAGATAATTGTAATTTAATTAATTAGTTTATTTAAAGATTATCTCTAAAACATGGATGGATAAACAAGGGATTTAAACAATTATAGTTTATCTACAATTGCATGGAGGTAGGCCAAAGAAATTATTATATAAACCAATTGTGGTTTATCCAAAATAGGTTCATGGAGTCTATAAATAGGGAGTCTGAATATTGATTCAGAGTTGTACCAACTATTCTTCCTACTCCCTAACAGTTTTGACCCCCTGCTCCTCCCTCTGCGCCGCAACCGGTCACCTAACCGCGACCATCGTCTACCGCCGTTCATGTCATTTTAGCCGCCGCAGCTCCGTCGGCGACCGCCGCTTCCATCCAACAACCACCGCCGACCAAGGCTCGCCGTTCACCGCCTGCTTCGGACCGACTTCCGCCTTCAACCGCTTCCCAACCGTCATCCAGCCACCGCGCCACCGACGCTGAGCCGTCGTTGATCTTCGCCCTTTCAGGCATAGTTTTTTCTGGGTGCGTTTTTCTGCTACAATCTGATCATTGCCCGAGCTTGCTTCTCCGGTAAGTTATTCGCAATCCCTAGCAATTGTCTCGTTGAACCTCGGTGTCTTGAATAGTTCTCCGACACGACCGACCGTTCAAGATCTAAACACTTTTGGTTTAGATCGAATTATAATAATGATTATGATAATCAGAAAAAATGTTATATTTATTTATCATAATTTTATCTGATTTAAATATTTAAATATTGATTTAAATATATATATATATATATATCGATTTTATATATATACTAGTAATTCGACTGGCGCCTTGCGGCGGGTCGTTTTTTTGAGTTTATATTGCATGTCATATTGTAAAGCATAGTCTAAAGCATATATTAGCAACCATTAAGTAGTTACAAAATGTGTGTTAACTGTTTCAAGCCATAGCAATAATTGCCACAAAAGACATTTACAAAAGTTTGTGATAGCAGGTAGAAGCGTAGTCTCTACATGAAGCTTTGGATATATGTCTAGTCTTTATACAACCAAAATGACAGCTTTATGGGGTTTTTTTAGGTATGTTCTACAAAATAGTGGTTGCAAAGAAAGTAAAAGGATTAGGTATAATAGGGAATGGACCAAATGCTTGTATAAGGAGACTACAATACACAAACATGTGAAGTGTGATTCAATTTCTAATAACAAAACAGTAACGAAACTTATTGCCAAATGCAATAAGAACTTAA
>JBCNJP010000017.1:17036543-17068543 GCA_039602395.1 Deinandra increscens subsp. villosa
GATCACCAATTAATTTGTTGAAATCATCAAGATGCTCTGGCAGTTTCTTACTATGACTCATCTGAAACGTATAGAGCTTCTTTTTCAGGTACAACCTCGTCGCTAGTGAATTCGTCATATAGAGTGACTCGAGTTTCAACCAGACGGCTACCGCAGACTTTTCTTTAGCCACTTCTCGCAACACCTTATTACCTAGGCACAAAAGAATTGCACTATGCGCCTTCCTATAAGGTTCCGATGCCCGGGCTTCCGTCTTCTGCTCCTCCGTTATGTCATCTTTGAATGGTTCGATCGCAACCTCCCAGCCATGTTGAATCAGTACCGCTCTCATCTTCAAACGCCATAGCCCGAAATCGTTGTAGCCGTCAAATTTTTCAACATCAAATTTGGCAATCGACATCTCTTTCTTGTTCTTGAATTCTTGATTCGAAAACCTTGAATCTCCCTCCTTCTTGAGCCACTCGACCGTGGCTCTGATACCACTTGTTGTGAGATATCAAGAACCAAACGAAAATCTACTATAGATCGCAAACAAGAACAACGAATAAAAGAGACCCGCTTGTGCGTTTATTGCTTATTAAAATTCGAATGATTACAAGCCACCCCCCTCACCCTTTATATAGGAGAGGGGGGAACCATCTAGAAACCCTAATCTAGATAAACATACAAGTAATCTAATTATAATCAAATTGTAATCTTTACCTAAATTTGAGGAATACTCAACTAATTAAAACAAACCAATACTTGTGCATGAAGAAAATAAAACTCGATCCATGCACCCACATGACCTCCTCGTGACTTACTTAATTAGCCGACAACTACCGTTCCGGTCTCGTTTTTTTTCCGTTGTTGTTTCCGTGGTGAATCAGGTAACAAACGACTCATTTGATAATCGCTATACTCTGTATTTATGTTAAAAGCTCGCGTCATAACCCAAACCAAACTCTTCTACTGTGTTCCAAGCAGCCGAGTCACACATCTGTATTCAACGATTTCCGCCTCACAAACCGCTTCGTTCCGTTAAGGTAAACGTTCTGATCACCTCCTAATTATACAAACGTGTTCGTAACAGTTTAGCGCCTCAAATTTTTCTGGCGATGAAATGACCAAATCTAAAATAAAATAATAAAACCTAGCATGATATGTAGTTGATATACTTCACTTGACGGAAATTTGCTAACTGAGTTTACTCCTTGCCACTAAATTTTGCAATTAAGACTATAAATGGATGCGAAACTCTATCCGATGTTAGGTACAGATAACATTATTTATATGATTATGAAACCCTTCATAGTTCTGAGTTCATGATAACGGGTGTCGAGACCGCTACAAATAATCCTAAACTTAAACCTATAGATAGGGTAAGTAGGGTATCAATCCAGGGGAGTTAGTGGTCACTAGTGATTTAGATTTTAACTACCTAACTAAATTAACTATCTAAATCTAGATTACTGTCACTAACCTAGATTGACCTACACTAAACTAAACTAATTTAATCTAAGGAATTAACTAAAATTGCCTCTTGGCTGTTTTTGAGTGAATTGATTGATTAACTACTAATTAACTAACTTAACAACTAAGAAAATTGCTAGAGCTAATATTACTTATGTGACAAGTTAACTACTTTTGGATCCTGGTTGGCTACCGATCTGCACAAAACCTAATCAATTGCTAATACTACATAGATATAGTCCCCAATTGCCTAATTGACCTAATATCTTAAGTTTCTAATGGGCTGATTAGTTCCTGCCGCAAGAAAGTGCTAGATCATGTCAGGGGACCACTAAAACCCTAATCTACTAGTTTAGTTAAACAAATTCAGCATGCGGGTGCTCAACGGTTGCAAGGATTCCGGAACAATTAGCAATTAATCAATTAAGAAAAGAACGATTTTACCAACCAATCACCAAAAGCCGTTAAAAACGAATTAGCCAGACATTATCACGATCAAAAATATATTCAATAATAAAAGAAAAGTAGCAACAATCATCTACGGTGAAAGCCCTCTTGATCGCAACACATGTATCAAAAGAAAGAAAGAAACTTAATTTGCTCGTCTCTTGGTTTGCGTGCGTAGCAGCAGCCAAACGGCTGCCCTCTTGCTGTCGTCCGCCTCTCTCCTGGTCGAATGTTAAAACCCCCAAAGGGCCGTCCCCTTTTTTTCCCCTTATGAACTAAGAAACCTCTTTTTTCTATTCCTCACGTGGGCCCATGTGCCAATGTTCCAATTTCCTTTCATTTGATTTGCTTCACGTTTGCATGCAGCCCAAACTCCAATTTAATTGGTTAGTCCATGTAAAATTTGAAAGCCCTCCTGGTCGAATGTTAAAACCCCCAAAGGGCCGTCCCCTTTTTTTCCCCTTATGAACTAAGAAACCTCTTTTTTCTATTCCTCACGTGGGCCCATGTGCCAATGTTCCAATTTCCTTTCATTTGATTTGCTTCACGTTTGCATGCAGCCCAAACTCCAATTTAATTGGTTAGTCCATGTAAAATTTGAAAGCCCACGTTGACCTCTATTCACAAAAATACTAGTAAAGTGTAAAACATATCATGATTTAGTTTCTAACTTAAAAATAAATAAATAAAAATTCATTTAATTTAAAATAAGTAAAAACTCACGATTCAAGATAATTATGAAGTCATTATAACTCCGACTTAACTTAATCACACAATTTAAGTTCATTCACACTAACAAAACCCGCTCAAACCATCATATTTATAACTTTTTAGCTCCAAGCACATGAGCACAAACCATAGGAAATATGATGAGAGTTAATATATGATAACTAATAAAATATTAAATTAAATATATAAAAGCGTTACAAAATATACTCTCATCACATCCCCACACTTATTTTTTTCCGTCTCGGAAAAACTGCCATGGAATCACAACCGGAAATCAATCTTATAATCATTTAACTTTTAACTTATCCACCAAATCAATTCCACACCCCTAGTGTAATCACATGGACTAACTGCAATTGCCGATATTTCGGTCCGACTAAACCCAACCACTGACCTTTTGTTTCGCCCCCAATGTGTTTATATAAATTACCAATCAGTTGTATCAATCTATCTATGTGTCCCACATTCAGAAAGTTCTAGTTTAATCTACTCCCGACTCAAATTCGATCAAAGCAAAGGGTAATAAAGATGAAATATTTAAAATTTCCCCACCCTCCTTAAACCAGATACTTATATATCCCAAGAATGATGGATTTAAATGGATGGGTGAAGTTGTTTGAGCATTTATTCCTCTACAATATTTTTTTTCTATTTTTTCTCAAAAAAAAAATTTAATTTATTATTGGTTAATTTTAACTATACTTACCAACGGACATCATCAGAGGTACTTTTTGCAAGATGCCATCTCCAAATCATACATGAGTATTTTGCCCGCGAGATTCAGGACATCATCAGAGGCACTTACCACGGGATAATATCCTTAGTTCGTACATGAGTATTTTGTCCCTTCACTCTAATTTATTAACCAATTTATTACCTAATATGCTCAAAATATGGAAATATGGGGCGCCGTTATTTCTCGGATTTGCTTTCGCAAAAACATCATAACGTGCCAGGTTATTCTGAGGATATATAAGTCTCTAATCTAAAAAGGTCTCTTTCCTTCTAATCATCAGTTTCAAGCTCACTCTAACTCCTAAAATGGGAACCCACTAACAGACTAATTTAATTACATATTTATACAGTAATAAACACAAATGGATATTTTAAGCTTTTTCTAAGTCAGTTGGGCCTACCGACACATCACAGATTAGATCATGTTTTCCATTCTCTCATTTTCTACCACTTTCCTTTTCCTTTCTTTAATTATTTCTGAAAATCGATTCCCAATTGTACTATCATTTTCCATGTACCGGCAATTTTCCAAAAACAGATTCGACTCAAAACTTAAAACTAAAAATGACTCCAAAAAATTGCAAAATCTTTTTGTATTTTTTTTTATGTTTTTCAAATTTTTTTTTTTAACAACACAAAAAAATAAACACAAACGAAACGCGTTATTCCCCTCCCCACACTTGAGTTCAACATTGCCCTCAATGTGAACAAAGAAACAACAAAAATAAACAAGAATAAAAATAAATAAAAAGAAATAGAATTAGGAAACGTACCGGTGATCGGAGATAAGAAAAAAAAACAAAATTTCCTGCCAGCTAATCCTGGGCGTACCGCCCTGAACGTGAAGAACTGGGGCGTACCGCCCTGCCCTCTTTTCGACAGAAAGTTTGTAAATTTTTAGACACTTAGAAAATTTTCTCTTCTCTGTCAAAACTTCCAGATTTCTTACCACAACCTGTTCCAATTAATATATAACCCTAAACATACCTGGAACACTTCATTTTGCTCAATTCGTATCTCCAAAAACTGATCCAACTCCTGAAAAACACAAAACACAAAACACACACAAAATAAAAAATAAAACAAATTAAATAAAAAACCTACCACTGGGTTGCCTCCCAGAAAGCGCTAAGTTTATGGTCTTCAGCCAGACCATCCTTCCTTCTCTGCTCACGGTGGCTTCAGTCCACACTTCCCAACCGAGTTCCCGATGAACGCTCGGTATTTGACACTCCACTTCATTTTCTTCAATCCAAACTTTCCAATCACATTACCGATGAAGGTTCGGTAGTTCGCACGTCTCTTTATTTTTCTTTTTCAAATTCAACATGTGAAACAAATCAAATTGAAAATTAAAAACAAATTTATCATGGATCGAACACTTACCTTTAGAGTTGCCAACATGCGCCCGATAATTGACATGTCGCATTAAAAGTTGCAATTTCGCCAATGACACCTCACAAAACAAATTGCGGAGCTTCTTGGTTTGTATCTGCCCAATGTCATCTTCCTCCACCTTCCTCTTTTTCACCGGTTTTTCTTCAGTTACCTGCAAAACAAATAAAGAGGGAGGGGAAACAATATTACCTTGTGGGATCTCATGTACCTGCTCATCTTCAGTCACTTCTTCAGCCACACTCTCACAACCAGCTTGCTCCATGCTACTCTCAACCTCTACTGCTCTCTCCTCAACAACCTCATCTTCTGAAGGCGCCACTGCTTGTTCAACCTCAATCACCACATCAGTCGCCTCCCAAACTTCTTCTTCAGATTCTAATAAACATATGTCTTCATTTAGGTTTAAACAATCAGTTTCTTGTACGGGAAGACTTGTACCCTCTTCTTCAGCCATGGTGGATTCACTCTTTGATTCTTCAACCACTTGAGGGATTGGTGTGGTATTAGCCTCCACAACCTCCTCATCAATTTGTGAAAAAATCCACTCCTGTTTTTCTTGAGACCTCTCAAAACCCAATAATCCTTGCGGAATAATTTGTTGTTCCTTCACCAAAATATCATACTTGAAATCCAACAACTTTATGCGGTATTCCCTTGAATGATGTGGTTCAGCCAATTCTTGCTCGATTTGGGACAAATGTGATCTTCTTAGGTATTTCAAAACACCTTCATTCTGATAAAAATTTGGACCCGACCATGGTTGTTGTGTTGAATATTCAGAATAATTCGCTTGATTAAACGCCTGATGATCCTCATATTCCTGATAAGAGTTATTACACTCGTCTCGATAGCCTGACTGATAATATCCTTGAGATTTCACTGGACGTGCCCTACAACGCGAGTAGACTGAATTTGGATGTTCATATCCCGTTCGATGCTGCCTTTGAGCAACTTCTCTTCTGCGTGCATACTCTTCCTCCCTTTGAACTTCGGCTGGTGTCACAATTCTTGGTACCCCGCGTTCAAACCGTATCTGATTTCCTTCTCGGTTGTAAGGGAATTGTGGTACACCCCAAGGAGGTTGATTGTACTTCTGCTGTGACTGATATTGGGGATCCTCGTATGCCGATTGGGAGTAGCGTTTCCTAAAACCTTCCTCATGCCCTACAAAAGATGTGACATTAGATTTATATTTATTAGAATACACATCATATGCTGAATAATCATACTTCCCTGATTGAGAATAACCCTGATTGTATGATGAACGTGGTTCATCATATGGATAACATGAGTGCGGGTCCTCGTATTCCTCTTCGTCATCTGAATCCTCCACGATTCGAATTCCACTTGGCAATGTTGGGCAAAACTTGATTCTGTGGTAAAAACTCCCGCAGTTATAACATTTCTCCTCCTTCACCATGATTAACTTCAAATTTACCTGCAACGCTAAAAAACAACAAAACCTTTCAAGTAGCACTGTTCGAAACACTAAACAACTAAAAAAAATACTAAAATGCAGAAAGTGAAAAATCTTTTTGGTTTTTTTTTTTTAAATTAAACTAGACCAGCAAAATTAAAATTGCAGAAAATAAAAAGAAAATATTTTTGGTTTTTTATGAGTTTTTTTTTTTGTAAAACAAACAAAACACGAATTAAATAAAAAAAACTAAAATCACCAATAAGCGCACTTACTCCCCGACAACGGCGCCAATTTGATAACGGGTGTCGAGACCGCTACAAATAATCCTAAACTTAAACCTATAGATAGGGTAAGTAGGGTATCAATCCAGGGGAGTTAGTGGTCACTAGTGATTTAGATTTTAACTACCTAACTAAATTAACTACCTAAACCTAGATTACTGTCACTAACCTAGATTGACCTAAACTAAACTAAACTAATTTAATCTAAGGAATTACACTAAAATTGCCTCTTGGCTGTTTTTGAATGAATTGGATTGATTAACTACTAATTTAACTAACTTAACAACTAAGAAAATTACTAGAGCTAATATTACTTATGTGACAAGTTAACTACTTTTGGATCCTGGTTGGCTACCGATCTGGGCAAAACCTAATCAATTGCTAATACTACATAGACATAGTCCCCAATTGCCTAATTGACCTAATATCTTAAGTTTCTAATGGGCTGATTAGTTCCTGCCGCAAGAAAGTGCTAGATCATGTCAGGGGACCACTAAAACCCTAATCTACTAGTTTAGTTAAACAAATTCAGCATGCGGGTGCTCAACGGTTGCAAGGATTCCGGAACAATTAGCAATTAATCAGTTAAGAAAAGAACGATTTTACCAACCAATCACCAAAAGCCGTTAAAAACGAATTAGCCAGACATTATCACGATCAAAAATATATTCAATAATAAAAGAAAAGTAGCAACAATCATCTACGGTGAAAACCCTCTTGATCGCAACACATGTATCAAAAGAAAGAAAGAAACTTAATTTGCTCGTCTCTTGGTTTGCGTGCGTAGCAGCAGCCAAACGGCTGCCCTCTTGCTGCCGTCCGTCTCTCTCCTGGTCGAATGTTAAAACCCCCAAAGGGCCGTCCCCTTTTTTTCCCCTTATGAACTAAGAAACCTCTTTTTTCTATTTCTCACGTGGGCCCATGTGCCAATGTTCCAATTTCCTTTCATTTGATTTGCTTCACGTTTGCATGCAGCCCAAACTCCAATTTAATTGGTTAGTCCATGTAAAATTTGAAAGCCCTCCTGGTCAAATGTTAAAACCCCCAAAGGGCCGTCCCCTTTTTTTCCCCTTATGAACTAAGAAACCTCTTTTTTCTATTCCTCACGTGGGCCCATGTGCCAATGTTCCAATTTCCTTTCATTTGATTTGCTTCACGTTTGCATGCAGCCCAAACTCCAATTTAATTGGTTAGTCCATGTAAAATTTGAAAGCCACGTTGACCTCTGTTCACAAGAATACTAGTAAAGTGTAAAACATATCATGATTTAGCTTTTAACTTAAAATAAATAAATAACAATTCATTTAATTTAAAATAAGTAAAAACTCACGATTCAAGATAATTATGAAGTCATTATAACTCCGACTTAACTTAATCACACAATTTAAGTTCATTCACATTAACAAAACCCGCTCAAACCATCATATTTATAACTTTTTAGCTCCAAGCACATGAGCACAAACCATAGGAAATATGATGAGAGTTAATATATTATTACTAATAAAAATATTGAATTAAATATATAAAAGCGTTACAAAATATACTCTCATCACTTCATAATGTTGCTAGTAAAATTGATGTCATATTTGTAATATCCTAACATCTCACTAATTGGTTTCTTTACTAGATCACTCCACAAAATATGAATCATGATAGCAAATAAGTACATGTATCCCTACGGGTATACTCGTGACATCGGATTGTAGTACATAAATATTGCTTCACATTTTCACAACTCAAATCACTTCTTTACATGATTTAGAGTGTTTATAAATTGCTAGAAATCCTAAAACACCTGTCGCTGGAACACCATTTAGTTATCTATCGAATTACACAGATGGGTTATGGGTTGTAGGAAAACATAAATCTGTGAATAAAATTAATCACCTAACCTTGGTTCGGGGTTTCTGTAAACCTAATCTGAATGCTAACTAAACTATAGGTTGACATATTGTTAAAGACGATCAACCCGTTTGCTTGCTTTTGCTTATTTGACTAAGGTACGGATTCCGACCTTTCTCATTTTTAGTATCTTTTTCTCTATTCCGGGATATGACCCATTTGGCCTTCGGCATTTGACACGTTTAGGTCCGCTCGATTAGTTTAAATGTTCACTTTTATTTCGTAAAAGTTTATACGTTATATGGTTCTGATTAGTGTTTCTAGCATGCAATACACTTAGTAGACTTGTATGTCACACCCCAACCGACGGCGGAATACGTCGGGGCGCGAAGATTGTCCAGAAGCTCACAACACTAAATTAGGTTGCGATAATCATAATAGTTACCCATTTCATAGCAAACGAATAAACCATAGCATCCAAGTCACAACATACGATAAACAACGTAAAACATAGTCTAAACATAACGGTTCATTATTTAATAAGGTCTCTCTAAAGCCGATGCAATCCTAAAGTGATGATATCCGAATCAAACTGCATTACCTGCAACATGTTACAAAAAGAGTCAACTAAAAATAGTTGGTGAGAATTCATAGGTTTAATGAAAACGTTCGAAAGCATGCGTACAAGTTAAATAAGATGATAATTGATAAAAATGATTAATGATAAAATGATAAGTTAACGTAATCCAACCCTTGACAATTAGGCTTTCAATCACAAGGCGCCACACGCGAGGCAGGCCAAGTGGGCTTGTCAGGCCAATAGATCTATTATCGTAACCCCGGCATGTTTAATGTTAATAATTACGTTCATCGTTCAATCGTTCATCGTTCCATCGTTCAATCGTTCATCGTTCAACCAAACAATCAAGACAATCATACATGTTTCAAGTAATCATCGAACATAGAATACGCATGTGAAAATAGAATTTGATAACATGATACATGTTGCACCCCAAAAACATTTAAGTAAAAAGGGGCTATGAAAACTCACCTCACGGGTGAATCGAAAAGAAAGATAAGCGATAGCGATGCGCGAAAATCACGTCCGGAGATCACCTTTATGATTGACCGAGATTGAACCCAAAATAGATAAGTGAGTAAAGTGAGAAACCGTGACTTGACACGACACGACACGACCTAATCAAATCACAACTCATTGGTGTTTTACTCAAGTGATAGCGTACGGGCTTAGTTTGAGTTCAAGTTTTCATACTAAGAAATGTTGAGGGGTTCTAATCTAGCAAACTAGCATAGAAGTCAAACTAGGTCAACAAAAGTCAACAATCTCAATTTCCATGATAATAATCTAAGGTAAAACACATGATTATCATTTAGGATCAGATCTAACATAGGCCATTATAAATTTTATAGATCTACTTGAATCTAACATGAACCTAGCCTAGTTTAGCATGTATCTAGCCAAATCTAGCCCATAAATCGGCTTTTGATTCACAAAACAAACCCTAATTGAGCATGCATGGTAGATCTATTATTTAAACACATAAAAGTTCATGATTTGATAGCTTTACATACTGATCCTACCTTTACATACCAAGAAAATTATAGATCTAGACAAGTTAGGAGGCAGAAGATGTCCATTTTGAAGCTTTATGACACACATTTCTAACCCTAGATGACACACATGTTGAGATCTAGCCATTTTAGTCAAGGAAAAACCAAACTTGATGATCATAATACATGGATCTAGTCCTAAACATCATTCATGAGGCAAATCAAGTCCATTTGAAACATAAAGATTGAATCTTGATGAGAAAATCCCTAGATCTAGCCCTAGATGACATGCTTTTCATAGATCTAGTCATGTTGGCACATAAAAACCCAATCTTGATCAAAGAAAACCCTAGATCCATAACATATTAATGATTTATCATGACTAAATCTCAGATCCAAACACAAGCTTACAACTTTCATGAAGATCCATTCATCAAATTGCATAATAAACCTAGATCTAAAGAGGTTTCATCATGGAATCAAGTTGAATAACAAAATCATGCAAAAAGGTGGAACCTTTAATCATAGAAACCCTAGATCTATCATTTACAACATGGATTCAAGCCAAAAATCACATAAAGTTCACACCTTGATGGAAGTAGAAGAGAAGATTCAAGATGTTATGACAAGGTTTGAAGATTACTAACCGAAAGGGATGATTTCTAGATGATCCTAAGCAATAAAGCAAGAAACTTGGGCCTTGAATCTTCAAAGATCTTCTCCTTTCATGTTTACAGCCGTTTTAGGGTTTTGGGAGTGATTTGGGGCTGAATGGGGAGAGCATGGTGGCTAATGATGCTTAAATAGTGGGTATTTAGGGTTTTTGCTGGAATTACACTTCCTAGCGTATCGCCTAGGGCTTTGTGAAGCTCCAGGCGATACGCCTAGTGCTTTCCCGGGTGACAACTTTGTTGTTTCATCGTTTCGGGTGCTCGGTTTGTCGTTTTTTGGTGTTTTCGAGTCCCGTTTTCTCCCAAATCACCCAAATAATGGTCCCATCATGTTCATTACATTAAATCCACTCAAAATGATAACAAATATGCCACGTATCACTAATGTATACACAAATTAGGTCAAAACATGCAAATTTGGTCGGTTTTGCCGTACGTATCACTTTTAAGCAATTTACCTACGATTTGTGACTCGATCAAGTGTGTGATGACTCGTAATGTCATGAGTGATCATAAGTGACTATAAAACTCATAAATATGACAAATCTGATATACGATACTCAAAAACGTGATCTCCCGGTTATAATCGAAATCGCGCGGGATTTACCGAACTTTCACCGTTTTCATTCTAGACCTTGAATTCACACCAATCTTCACTTGTATTCACTTGTGTGTGTAACTAGTATTACACACAAGGGTCATACACGTTTAGATTGATCAAATTCCCGGTTGAACGTAATTCGATGACTCGTTCGCGTAACATCCAAATTAAAGGCAAATCGAACATCAAATCGATCAATAAACATGATAATGGATCAATAACATGAAATTAGGTTAATAAACATCAAAATCGATCAATACCCATAAATTCGATTATCAATCAACGGATCGGGTTACAATATGGATAAAATCAGACAATCGGAAAACCCGGAATGTTACATTGTACTCATTATTGCATGTCTCTTTGGACTTATTATATTCAGTAATTGCCTTATATTCAGTTATAAGTTATATGTTATATGGGGGATGGGGTAACATGTCTACGCCACACACGCCATCTCTACTCGTACATTAGCCTAGCTAGCTATGTACACCTATGTTCTGGCTCTTTGGGTACTTCCTTATATGTTACATGACTATTTTCTTAATTAATCGTCGTGTAGATTTGATATGTATTCTGTTACATGTTCCATTAAATTTAGTTATATGTTTTGTTCAGTTCTGTTCTGTCACATGTCTCATTTTGAAATTGTTTCCGCTTACGGTCCTTATTCGTTTACTATTGTTTCTGTGTTACTAAACAACTTTTGGCTCAGCTGTATTTTCTTTTTGGTGTGTTTGCTTTGTTCTTATTCCAGGTAATCAGGGAAATCTAGGGACTCGGGGATAAGAGCAAGTGGAATCGAGGCTTTAAGTTATTTTATTTTAGTATTTTAAATAAATAAAACATTAATTAGGAATTCCTTTGTGTCTAGTTGGATTGTTGGTTTTTCTTTAAATTTGGGACTTTGCTTCATTTATGATAGACGTTTTATATTTGATATTTGTAATAGTGATATCTCGGCCTTTATGGGTTGGGGTGTTACAAACAATGTTTTAAGTACAAGTTTAGTGGTAACTCCATTTTAACCTACTTTAATGTGAATCTTGTTTATCTTGTAAACTAACCAAGTCACCCTTCACCCATGTTGGTGAACGGGCTGAAGGTTTCTTAGGATTGATACACACTGACGTGTGTGGACCTTTTCGAAACGAAACGAGAAATCGTGATGCTACTTTGTATCATTCATATATGACCCTACAAAAGATATGCTTATGTTTATTTAATGAAACACAAGCATGAAAATTTTGACAAGTTCAAAGAGTTTCAGAAAGAAGTTAAGAATCAATTGAGTCGAACTATTAAAATTCTCCGATTAGATAGAGGTGGCGAATATCTTAGCAATGAATTCCTCGATCATCTTAAGGATTGTGGAATTATTCCACAACCCACTCCTCCTGTTACACCCCAATTAAATGGCGTGAGTGAAAGGAGGAATCAAACTCTGCTAAACATGGTTCTATCGATGATGTATAGGACTAACTTGTCCCACTCCTTTTGGGGTTAACACTCATATTTACGCGTCGTAAAACATGTGTGTGTCATAATTCCCGCGTCATTAAAGACCATTTTTCTAGTAGTGAGGTGCCTTACATACCCTAATCTAACCACTTGAAATGTATCACAATCATTAATGTTTTAGCAAAATTTAAAACGAATTTAGAGTTGTATGCTAGTCAGACATACGTTGTCTAATGCTATGTTATATATGATAGAATACCTGAATTTTACGTTGTCTAATGTTATGTTATATAGTAGAATACATTTTGGTTATGCTCATAAACATGTTTTGATTCAAACATGACTTTTGAAAAAAAAACATGTTTGACACTTTTAAAACATGACTTTTGAAAAGGCCCTTTTTTTTTATCAAGTCAATGTTATTGATTATAATAGGCAATGTTATTGATTGAAAAAACCCAGTAGATCGGAGAGGCAAGTTCGTCGAGAAACTAGTTGTTATATAGCGATCTGGTTATGTCCACTTGGAAGGCCATACAAGGAACAGGCAGGTTATACCAGAACCTGGTTCAACAGCCAACTCAGGTCAAACCGTATTGGCCAAAGGGTTGGGTTTGCTTTTCCATCTAAGTTTTTTACTTAGGGTTATTGGCTTCAAATAATCTCAACTATTACTTTTTGGCCGGAAACACTCTCAACTAAGAAAATAGCCAACACCACTCCCAACTATCAACCTATTTTCTTTCACCACTCTTCCCATTAATTTTTTTAATGTTCGTTAGTTGAGAGCCTACGTGACAGTCCTACGTAGCTTATTTTTAAGGGTTACTTGCTTCAAATAATCCCAACTATTAGTTCAAAAGTGAAGATTTGCAAGAGGAGGTTAAAAAATTGAAAGGGAAGATTAGAATGACAAACTCAAAGTGGAAGATGCACTTCAAAACATCATCTGTTTTGGTTGTTGTATTTTTAGTTTGTTGGAATGTATTTGCTTAAACCTGTTCTAGTAGTTAGTTTGTGTCGTTTTGGAATGAATATGTTAATGGTTATGTTTTGTAATGAATATATTAATGTGTTCAATTGATCAAAAAAATTTCCATGACCAAGTCCATTTACTGGCTACTGTTTCTACTCTTAATTTGCTTAAAAAAAACCGATCATAACCTGTTGTTTTTAAGCTGCAATTATATGGGTTTATTGACCCTAATTATGACAAAAAATTACCTTTTAGGGGCTGCAAACTATATGATGTTATATGGGTTCAATTGACCCGAAAAATGGATAAAAAATGAACCCAAAAATTTTAACGGGGGGAGTGGTCAAAGAAAATAGGTCGATAGTTGAGAGTGACGTTGGCTATTTACTTAGTTGGGAGTGTTCTCGGTCAAAGGTAATAGTTGGGATTATTTGAAGCCAATAACCCTTTTACTTAAAGACGTGGCAAGAAGCTTTGTATACCGATGTGGGACAAGCAAAGTGATGTGGGACAAGCAAAGTTTGTTTAATAGGAATAAAGATAGGCAAGGATCTGAACGATCGCCGCCGCAACACGCGGGTATACCCCTAGTGTATATATATATATATATATATATATATATATATATATATATATATATATATATATATTATAATCCTAATAAAACAATAAAATTGTTGCCACATGTCTTCATTTTAGAAGGTCCACATCACCACTGCCACATGTCAAACTCATAATCAATTACAAATTTAGTAAATCACCAATTAAGACTAATTACTAATTTTATTCAAATTAAATTATTACTTCAATAAATGACAATTTAATGTAAATTTGATAAATTTACTCAATAATTTGAGTATTTTAAAATAATTAATCAACAAATTTTCAATTATAATAATTTTTAATTTACTAAATTATCATTTAGCGTTTTATAAGGATTTTACGTCAATCATAATTTTTGAATCTCATATGTTTTTTTGTATTTATTTAATATTATGAACCGAAATTCAGCTCGTGTATTACACGGGTTACTAACCTAGTATATATATATAGGGAGAGGATCATTTGAGAACCAATTTGATTAGAGAACTAAAAAGAACTAATTTGAGCCACAAGTTATTTACATGTATCCCCCATCCCATGAATTGTAGTGGTCCCCCTTCAAATTTGTGGTTGAGATTTAGTTCTCAAAAGTTCTCAAAACAAAAAGTTCTCATTTGAACCTAACCCTATATATATATATATATGTATTTAGTTTTGTATTAGGGTTATTGGATTTAAATAATCCCAACTATCAGTAATTGGCCGATAATAATTCCAACTCAGAAAATGTTTTCTAACGAGCCAAACTTTCATCCTATTTTTTTCTGGCAGTCCCAAACTAACAGATTTGTAACGGCGTTAATTTTTGATGACGTGGCATGATGAGATGTCAAAATAAGGGGTATTTGTGAAAATTAATAAAAGATGAGGGTCTATATAAGAACATTTAATATAAAACCCTTTAAAAATCCCACCTACCATTTCATCCCCTTCGTCATCCCCGACCCATCATCACCGGCGACTTCCACCGCCGTCCACCACCAACCTCACTATAACAACCACCACCAACCTCAGATCTAAGCATCACGTTTGTATCTCGTTCCCGTCTCCGTCACCATCGTGAGTTCCCGTCGTCATTTTTAGATCTTGAAACGGTGGTGGTGCCAAGTTGCAGGTTGTCGCAGTTGTCAACATCACGGCGGAGCCTCACCGGAAATGCTTGAAACGACACCGTTCGGAGAGATGGGGCACGGATCAGCTGCTGCAACGGGCTATGGTGGTGTTGGAGCGATGTTGATGTCGGTGTTGTAGTGGTGGTGCCAGAGCTGTGGTGGTGTCGGAGCGGTGTCGGTGGTGATATCATCGGAGAAGATGATAGGTTGGTGGTGGTCGGCGGTGGAAGTCACCGGTGATGATGTCATCAGAGAAGATGACGGGTTGCCGCCGGTTCCTAATATATTTCATTTATGTGTGTATATATATATATATATATATTATATTATATATATAATAATAATAATAATAATAATAATAATAATAATAATAATAATAATAATTTACTAATTGTATTACATGCCACATCATCAAAAGAATGCCACATCAGATTATAGTGTCATATGGACCGCCACCTAGACATGCCACGTCATCAAAAGTTAACACCGTTAACATTCTGTTACTTTGGGACTACCAGAAGAAAATAGGATAAAAGTTTGGCTCGTTAGAAAATATTTCCTGAGTTGGGATTATTATCTGCCAATTAGTGATAGTTGGGATTATTTAAATCCAATAACCCTTTGTATTATGAGATTAATTGTTGATTAATATGAAAATTAGTTATTCTACAAAACTAATTTAACATATATATTAAAAAAAAAACCATGACACGTAAAAATGCGTGTCATAAATAAACTTATGATAGAGGCTTCCTTGACGTCCATTTATGACGCGCAATGTGTGTCATAATGCGTCATAAGAAAATGACGCGCAAATGCGTATAGTCTTCCTTTATGACGGAGGCTAGGGGTGGGCAAAGTCGGGTACCCGACCCGAATTGGATATTCCCGACCCGAGACTTAGACTGAATTTCACCAAATTTGAGCGACCGATTACCAACCATCTATAATATATCGGGTATCTGTCATGGTTTTGGTCGGTTTTGTCGGGATCACATGTCGGTGACGTCCGGCGGCGGCAATATGACGGAGACACATCATTACCAACCTATGATGAATGGAAACCCATGGACTCACCGCACACAAGCCGCACACAAACTGTCGTCGTGTTACTCACCGGCGGTGGCGACGACGAAAGTGAGCGAGTTTAGGTTTATAGATGTCGGACAGAGATTCGTCGTTCCATTCCTGTCATGGCGTTTAAAAGTGACCGACGATCGATGGATCAGGACCCATCCACAGAGATTCGCCGTTCTTAAATCTTGAGGTGAAGGAATTGTTTTCCAGATAAAAAAAAGTTGAGTCGAGAGCATCACTTATGTAATCAGTTGTACACTTGTACTTCGTGCTTTGATGTTTGTCTATCTCTGCTTTGGAAACACTCGCTTTTATTCATTATCTTAGTTTAAATATTAATAATTAACAGCATCTTTCGGTGAAGGAAATTGTGAAGGTTGCCAAGAGACCTGGAAAGACAACAAAGAAGTAGGTCGGTTATTCAGGATATATCGGGCCTTTAAATTACACATGTATCCCAAATCGGGAATTCGGAGTTTCTTTTTTTCTCGGTCTAAAACGAGACCGAGACCGAGACCGAGTATGGCCATATCAAGGAACCGATCAAGACTACCTATGTTTCGGTCGGTTCGGTTTTCGGGACTTTTCAGGTCTGTTTCTAGGGAGTTTTCGGGAAACCGAGATTCTGCTCACCCCTAACGGAGGCTTCCTTGCGCATAAATAACTTAATGGTGTTATTAGTTGGATAAAATCAATTAATAACAAATAAGTTAACGGCGGGTCCAATAAAAACAAATTACTTGAATGGTCGGACTAATGGTTGCTAAATCGAAAAGTGGGATTATTAGTTGCCAATAGGCAAAAGTTATGATTATTTAAATTTAATTTTCATAAACTAAACTAGGTGTAGAGCATGACCGCGCGTTGCAGCGATCACAGTGGTTCGCGTTTACCAAACATGCTACTCGGAAAAAAAAGGAAAGATTAAATTAGGGCATCCGTCCCTGTGGTTTGCACATTTTTCACCTTTCGTCCCTAGGAATCGTTTTTTACGGCTATGGTTCAGAACTTTTCCAATTTGTTACGGCTTTGGTCCCTGGCGCTAATGGCTGTTAAATTCTTCTGTTAACCTTTTTAAATTTCCCACTAGTGCACCCGGTATACCATGCGTGGTGGGGTGTATGGCGGCGTTTTCCGGCGTGGTCACCATCCCCCTTCGGCGCGGTGGGCATGGCGCGGTGAAGGGCCCCGAGTTAACCACGCCCATGGTGTGTGTATTTTGAAGGTTTTCAATGGTAAAAAATTAATTAATTGACCGTTGGAGGAGGTTACCACACCACATGGGTATACTACATACTATGTGTGTGGTAGTTCCATGTGGTCCAGTCATCGCCTACGTGACAACCACACCACCACCACACCACATGGATTTACCACATGCCCTTATGCCCATACTCTTTTATTTAATAAAAAAACAAAAAAAAAGTAAAAAAAAAACTAAAGGTGGAGCATGTAGGTTACTAATGCCCAACTTGTCGAGAAGGCTACGTGATTGTTGAGCTCCCAGTCCTTTCGTAAATAGATCAGCGATCTGTATCTTTGTATCTATATGCATAGATTAAATTTCTTGAGAGTCCACTCTTTCACGAACAAAGTAGCAGTCTATTTCAACATGTTTGGTTCGTTCGTGAAAAACGGGGTTGTTAGCTATATGACGGGCAGCTTAATTGTCACAAAAAAGAGGAGTTGGACCGTACTGAATCATATCTAGCTCCTTTAGGAGCCAACGCATCCATAAGACTTCACTTACAGTGGTAGCCATAGCACGATATTCAGCTTCGGCGGAAGAGCGAGATACGACGTATTGTTTCTTTGTTTTCCAAGAGACTGAGGCACCACCTAAGATAAGTAGATATCTCGTTCTAGATCGTCGAGTATACGGACATCCAAGCCAATCTGAGTCGGAGTAGGCAAGAAGATCAGTTCCTCCCTCTCGAGGCAAAATAATACCTTGTCCAGGAGTTGCTTTGAGGTATCGTAAGACCCGAGTAGCAGCGTCTAAATGGATTTGTCGTGGGTCTACAACAAATTGACTTAGAACATTAACCGAATATGATATATCTGGCCTGATGGCTTGTAAGTACAAAAGTCTTCCCACCAAACGACGATATTGATTAGCATCAACTCTAGGTTTCTCTTCGTCTTTGTTGAGTTTCAAGTTTTGTTCTATGGGAAACATATTAGGGCGGCATCCTAGCATTCCAGTATCTTCTAAGATGTCAAGAGTATATTTCCTTTGACTTAAGACTAAGCCATTCGAAGTTCTTACCACCTCAATTCCAAGAAAATATTTTAGTGTCCCCAAGTCCTTAATACTAAACTTTTCATCTAAGCAAGTTTTCACTTGTTTAAATTTGTTTTGACTGTTTCCCACCATGATGACATCGTCAACGTAAATCAGGGTGGCGATAAAAGTGCTACCGTCTTTGTATATGAAGAGTGAATGGTCTGCCTTAGATTGATTGAAACCGAGTCCAAGGAGGACGGTGGTGAACTTTTGATACCAATTGCGAGAAGCTTGTTTCAAACCGTAAAGGGACTTTCGAAGACGACAAACCCTAGTCTCTTTATTATTACAAAAACATTGTGGTGCCTTCATGTATACCTCTTCATCCAAATCTCCATGTAAAAATGCATTATTGACATCGAGTTGATGGATCATCCGGTTCTTTTTAACGGCAACGGCTAACAAAGTTCTAACTGTGACCAACTTTGCTACTGGTGTTAATGTTTCATGGAAATCAACTCCTTCTATTTGAGTAAAACCCTTTGCAACGAGCCTTGCCTTGTATCTCTCTACTTCTCCATTTGGCATGTATTTTATTTTGTAGACCCATTTCAAGTCGATAGCACATTTCCCTTTAGGCAGTGTTTCAAGAGTCCATGTCTTGTTTTCTTCTAGGGCTTTTATTTCTCTTTTCATGGCTTCTATCCATCTTTCATCCTGCATGGATTGCTTAAAACACTTTGGCTCATCGTTGGAACTGATGGCCGCTAAAAAAGCTTTATGAGAGTCAGAAAATTTGTTATAAGAAATGTAATTAGCAATGGGATGTACCGTTGAGGCTTCTTGAGTCGGTACAGGTTGTGCATGATCAACTGATGGGAGAAGATTTACTATGTAATCATTGAGGCGTTTTTGTTGTGTTCGGTTTCTTTCAGGCCTTATTGCCTTAGTTTCATCAATTCTCACATTCTCGTCAGTAGAATTTTCTTCTACATGGGCATGGTTATCAACTTCATTAATTTGGCCTTGAGTAAAAGGGCTTTGGTTCACAGCCACATCTTCCAGCCTGTCGTTTCCTATTAGACTATATATTTACGTTACGTTTATATTTGTATAGATAGTATTCTCAGAGGTGTCAAGTGTATCTTTGTATCTTATATATAGGGCCAATGTATTATTGAAGAGGATCAATCAAAATCATTATTTCATAAACTTTCATGGTAATCAGAGCAAGTATCCTGGTTCCCTAAAAACCCTATTCTTTTTTTTCTCTTCATCCGCCGGCCCTACCCCTGTTTTTTTTTCTCAACTTCCGATCGCTACACCATGTCAGACAAGTCCGGCGCAAATCCTGGCACCTCTGAAAGCCGTCCGCCACCTATTCATCCTGCCTACATGGTAAGCAACATCCAATCTCGCATCCAAACTCTTGATGGCAAGACCATCACGTATGCCACATGGGTTAAACTGTTCAAAATACAAGCAATTGCTCACAAAGTGATGCCTCACATCGATGGCACGGCACCACCGGCCGACGACAACCCTGACCTCGAGCAGTGGAAGGAGATTGACGCTCTTGTTCTTCAGTGGATTTATTCCACCCTCTCCAAAGAAATTATGGTACATACCGTTGAAAGTGATACTACTGCACGTGCGGCATGGTTAAAATTACAAAACATGTTTCTGAACAATAAGGGCTCTCGGGCTCTTCAACCGAACACGAGTTTACCATGCTCACTCTAAATTCTTGCTCGTCGTTAGATGATTATTTTCAAAAACTAAAAGAAATCGCCGAGCAATTAGGCGATGTAGATCGTCCTGTTTCGGACGACCGTTTGATTTTGCAGATGATTCGCGGTCTACCGGCGGAATACGACACCGTTGCGGCAATGATAAATCAGACTTCTTATACTTGGGATGCGGCGGTTCAACTCGAGATGCTTCGTTTACAAGCCCGTGCTACACCTACGGCTTTAATTACAAACCGAAACAACCCTCCTAACCCCCCACAAAACCCAAACTCTAACCGTGCTCCTAACCAACAACGACCCAACCCCGATCCATCCTCACAATACCGAACCGATGACCCCAACCAACAATACCGCAGACGCAGACGCGGTCGTTTTTCGGGCTACCGAAATTACGGACGCAACCGTCCTCGTGGTCGCCAAAATTCATATAATCCCGCCTATGCTACTTCTCCCACCAACCTCCCCATGCACCAACAGTATACCACCTACAATTCACCCCAACCATACTACAATTCTCAGCCTCCTCCACCGGCCCCATTTCCCACTCAGAACCCCAACTACAATTGGCCCACCCAACCATAATTGGCCCAACCTACTTACTATAATTCTGCCCCAACACCGCAGGCCCAACCACAGGTATACCAACCTGGCCCAACTGCAAACTTAGCCTACAATCCAACAGTGCTTAATGCAATGAATCCAAATGATATTGTTGCCGCGTCCCAGACCGCTAATCTGAATTACCCGGATCAATCTTGGTACATGGACTCAGGGGCATCCAACCACGTCACGGCAAATCCAGGTAATATTCTCACTCCGGTTCATTTACCGACAACGCCTATTTTAGTTAGGAATGGTCAACGTTTACCTATTTCAGGATCTGGGAATGGTCTTTATTCCTTACCCAATAAAACCTTTACCTTAAACCACATTCTTCATTCCCCTCAAGTTCTTAAAAACATTTTATCCGTGCGTCAATTTACTCGTGATAATAACGTTTCCATTAAATTTGATCCAAACGGTTTTTCCTTGAAGGACCTCCAGAGTGGCAACCTCATTTCCCGACACAATAGCACGGGGGACTTATATCCTTTGACAGCTCCAGCTTCAATAAATGTTGCGGTCTCACAGTTACCGTGGCACAACCGCTTGGGTCATCCTGGCGGCACTATCCTTGATTTTCTTTCTCGTCATTTGCTTATTCAATGTAATAAACACGAGACATCTTTGGTTTGCTCGTCTTGTCAGTTATTAAATAGTAAACGGTTGAGTTTTGTTGATTCCAATTCTATCACTTTTGCACTGTTTGATATTATCCATTGTGATTTGTGGACTTCACCTGTCACTAGTAATAACGGGTATAAATATTATATGGTGTTAATAGATAACTATACTCAATACACATGGATATACCCGCTAAAATTTAAATCGGAAACCTTCAATAATTTTGCCAAGTTTCATACATTAATTGCCACTCAATTTAATCAAAAAATCAAAGCTTTTCAATGTGATCTGGGGGGGGGGGGGGAATTTGACAATCATAACCTTCGAAATTTTGCTACCAAACAGGGTCTAGTTTTTCGGTTTTCTTGTCCTCAAACCTCCCAACAAAACGGCAAAGCGGAGAGAATGATTCGCCGCCTCAATGATATTGTGCGTGCGCTTCTTATTCACGGGAATGTCCCACCCACATATTGGGTTGAAGCGTTACACACCGCCGTTCACCTTCACAATATCCTACCATCAAAACGCCATCGGTTCCTCACACCCGCTTTTTGCCTTTATCGACGACATCCGTCGTATGACCACTTGCGTGTATTTGGTTGCACATGTTATCCGAATTTGTCGGCCACTCAGTCGCACAAACTGGCCCCACGGTCCGTTCGTTGCATTTTTCTCGGGTACCCCGCCAACTTCAGGGGTTACCGTTGCTTGGATCCGCTCACGGGTCGCGTCCACATCTCGCGACACGTTGTGTTTGATGAGTCCACTTTTCCCTTTTCTCAACCCAATACACCGACCACATATTCGTTTCTTGATGACCCTTTGCCACCTTTTATTACAAATCAGGGGCAAACATTTTCCCCACCATCCACTAACCCAGCCTCCAACTCGTCTTCCACTTCCTCCCCACCTTCTCCAGCCCAAAATCAAAACACCAGTCCAGCCCACCCACATATCCCTTCGGCCCATCCTCACCCTCATCCTTCACCGCCGGCCCAACAACCGCCCTCCCCTCCCCCAACCCACACTCCACAGCCCCAATGCGCCCCCTCGGCGCAAAATGAAACTACCCCAACCACCGCACCCAATATCCACCCGATGCGCACCTGGTCCAAAGCCGGTGTATCCAAACCGAATCCTAAGTTTAACCTTACCACCGCGTCGATTTCCGATATCTCTCCCGTCCCCACATCTTACCTAAAGGCCTGCCTTACTAGATCCTAATTGGTTACGTGCTATGAACAATGAATTTGGTGCGTTGTAGGCAAATGATACTTGGGAGTTGGTGCCAAGACCACGGGACAGCCCGATTATACGTTGTATGTGGCTGTTCCGACATAAATTTAAGGCTGATGGTTCATTAGATCGATACAAGGCTCGCCTGGTATGTAACGGGAAATCTCAAACCGTCGGTATTGATTGTCTGGACACTTTCAGTCCGGTTGTTAAACCGGCTACCATCAGGACGGTTTTATCTTTAGCCGTATCTCGGTCTTGGCCTATACATCAGATGGACGTGAAAAACGCGTTCTTACACGGTACTCTTGAGGAAACAGTATATATGCATCAACCTCCCGGATTCGTCGATGGGAGTTATCCGGACCATGTTTGCAGGCTAAAGAAGTCATTATACGGGCTTAAGCAAGCTCCGCGTGCCTGGTTTAACAGATTTTCGACATTTATTAAATCCAAAGGGTTTCAAGGCAGTATTTCAGATTCATCTCTTTTTGTCTATCATAAGGGGGCTCACACGGCGTACCTATTGTTGTACGTGGATGATATTATTCTGACTGCCTCAGATCCCGTGTTCCTCAAGAATATCATAACAACCCTTTCAGGTGAATTTGCCATTACAGATATGGGAGCATTGCATCATTTTTTGGGCATTTCAGTTACTAGAAGTAAAGCAGGGTTATTCTTATCACAGAAACAATACATTAAGGATATTCTCCATCGGGCGAATATGACCGATTGTAAACCATCTCAGACACCCACAGATACCAACTCCAAATTAGGTGCCTTTGATGGCGAGCCAGTTTATGATAGCACCTTTTATCGAAGTCTAGCGGGAGCATTACAATATTTAACTTTTACTCGTCCAGACATTACTTATGTTGTGCAACAGGTGTGCCTCTTCATGCATGCTCCCCGTGAACCTCATTTGGCATTTCTCAAAAGGATCCTTAGGTATCTTCAAGGCACTATTGATTATGGTTTGTGCCTCTCGGCCTCGGCCGACTTGTCATTAACCGCCTACTCAGATGCCGATTGGGGTGGGTGTCCCGACTCTAGACGCTCCACCTCCGGCTATTGTATCTTTCTTGGTGATAATTTAATTTCTTGGTCATCGAAGCGTCAGCCAACAATCTCTCGTTCAAGTGCAGAGGCTGAATACAGGGGTGTTGCTAACACTGTTGCTGAGGTAAGTTGGATTCGAAATCTTTTGACTGAGCTTCGTCTACCGATTCGTCGGGCCACGATTGTCTATTGTGACAACGTTTCTGCAGTCTATTTGTCTGAGAATCCGGTTCAACATCAGCGTACGAAACATGTTGAGATGGATATACATTTCGTACGCGAGAAGGTACAAATTGGTCATGTTCGGGTACTTCATGTTCCTTCGTCTTCGCAGTATGCGGATATTTTTACTAAGGGCCTACCTCGCCAGCTTTTTCAGAGTTTTCGCTCCAGTTTGAGCGTTCAGTCCCCTCCCGCTCCAACTGCGGGGGACTATTAGACTATATATTTACGTTACGTTTATATTTGTATAGATAGTATTCTCAGGGGTGTCAAGTGTATCTTTGTATCTTATATATAGGGCCAATGTATTATTGAAGAGGATCAATCGAAAATCATTATTTCATAAACTTTCATTTCCTTCATCAAAACTTTGTGTGGAATTATTTTCGTTGTGACATTTTTTGCCATGTTCACTCCATTCCTTATAATCTTTATAAAAAAAAAATTCTGGGATGATCCCACAGGTGGCTCAAGAGCATCAGGCTCATCATCATTTCGCTTGTCATTAGAGAATGGAAATTGATATTCAACAAATTTGGTATCCCTGGAGATAATTATTTTCTTGCTTTCTTTCTATATCATATACTTTGTATCCCTTGGTCCCTGGAGGATATCACAAAAAGATCACAGGTCTCCCGCTCATTTCAAATTTGTCCCCTTTCGTTTCGTTACTCTTGTAATACATTAAACAACCAAAAACCTTCAAAAACCTTCATATGTTCATAGTCCAGTTTTTGGTTATATAACATTTCATAAGGGGTCTTATTTCCAAGAACTTTAGATGGTAAGCGCTGTAGAATATAAGCAGTTGTTAAAACACATTCCCCCCAAAATCTTTTTGGTAAATTGGCCTCAAACGCAAGGCACGCGCAGTCTCAAGCAGATGCATATGCTTGCGCTCAACCACCCCGTTTTGTTGGGGTGTATGGGGGCAAGTGGTTTCCATTAAAATTCCATGCTTAGCGTAAAAAATCAATCATAAAGTTTGATGTGAATTCACCACCGTTGTCACATCTTATTCTTTTATTTGATTTCCCATATTGATTTTCTACTATTTTTTGAAAGTTGATTAAACATTTGCTTGCGTCACTTTTTTGCTTGATAAGGAAGACCCACACGGATCTACTGAAATCATCAACTATAGTTAAAAAATAATTTTCCCCCGTTAATGATGGTATGCGATACTTCCCCCAAATGTCACAGTGTAATAATTCAAAACAGTCGTTTGTTTTCATTGAGCTAACAGGAAAAGGTGACCTGGTGTGTTTCGCCTTGGCACAAGAGTCACAAACTTTGTTTCTAAGGTTGATAGAATTACTTTTAAGAAAATCAACTTGGACAAGTTTATCTTCGGAAGCGTGACCTAATCTTTTATGCCATGTTTCAATGGTTGTTGTCATAGCCCTCCTTTCATCTCTAAAAATACCCATTCGGTACAGACCTCTTCTACACTCACCCGCTCCAATCAAGTTCTTTGAATGTAGTCCCTGCATTACACAAAAATCTAGAAAGAAGGTCACTGAACATTGGAGATTCTTTGTAAGACGACTCACCAATAGGAGGTTACAATTGAAAATTAGAAACATATAAAACTCCCTTAATTTTTGCCCCTCCCGGTAACATGTAATCGCCTCTACGTACCTTCAACCGGGACGGCATCACCTTTCGGGATTATAACAGGAGTTTCATAAGCGTTTTTCCTTTTATTTTCAAGAGTGTCCGTCCTATAAGTGATGTGTTATGTGGCCCCCGAATCAATGATCCATTCACTGCCATGAATCAACTCACTCGCAATGTTTACTACGGGTTGTACCTCATCCTTGCCCATGTTATTGGCCTCTCCAAAATACCTAAGAAAAGTATTGTATTGATCATGTGTACGGTCTGGAAGGAGACTCGGATCAGTCCCAATGCCGGCAGATCTCAGCTTCCCTTTGTCACTTTCACTCGATTGGTTTTTCTTCATAGTTTTCGATCGTGAGACTCAATCTTCCTTCGATTAAAGCTTGATGTTTGAATCCTGCTCTGATGCCATGATGAAAATGATCAAAAATAATAATATTTCATTGATCTCTACTTTGTGTTTCTTTTTTTTGAAATCAAAAAATCTAGAAAATCGTACACATCAAGTTGTTCACTTTTCATTCACGCCAAGCAGAAAACGAAAGTTCATACATATAGTTTCCTTTTTCTTGTTTTGGAAAAAATATACCCAAATTATGAGAATAAATAGGCTAGACAAATAAGCCATGATTTTGGGAAATATATATGGAAGGAGATAATTGTATTTGACCACCAATATTCATTACTCCCCTCAAGATGGAGCATGCAGGTTACAAATGCCCAGCTTGTCAAGTAGGGAACGTAAGTGTTGAGCTCCAAGCCCTTTCGTGAAGAGGTCCATTATTTGGAACTTAGTGTCGACTTTCATGGGTTGTATTTCTTGAGACTCAAATCTTTCACGTACGAAGTAACAATCCATTTCAACATGTTTGGTGCGCTCGTGAAAAACAGGGTTATTAGCTATGTGGCGAGCGGCTTGGTTATCACGGAAAAGGCGTGTAGCTCCAGTTTGAGTTACTCCTAATTCTTTTAGTAACCAGCGCATCCAAATTACATCACTAACGGTAACAGCCATAGCCCGGTACTCAGCTTCGGCTGAGGAACGAGAAACCACAGACTGCTTCTTAGTTTTCCAAGAGACCGGAGCGCCTCCTAAAAGTAACAAGTATCCTGTTCTTGATTGTCTAGTAAACGGACAACCTAACCAGTCAGAATCAGAGTATGCAACGAGCTCACTACCTCCGTTTCGCGGCAAGAGTATTCCTTGACCAGGGGTAGCCTTGAGATAGCGTAACACCCTGGTGATGGCATTTAAATGGTTTTGTCTCGGGTCCGCGACAAACTGCCTCAAGATATTGACTGAATATGCTATATCTAGTCGAGTGACTTGTAAATACAATAGTCGTCCTATCAAACGACGATATTGGCTAGCATTAACCTTGGGCTCCTTTTCATCCATATCAAGGTTTAGATTTGGTTCGAAAGGGAATGGACTGGGACGACATCCTTCCATCCCACTATCCTTCAAAATGTCAAGAGTATACTTCCTTTGACTAAGAACTAGACCATCACGTGTCTTTGCTACCTCGATGCCAAGAAAGTATTTTAATACTCTAAGGTCCTTAATGCTAAACTTTTCATCCAAGCACCTCTTTATCCATTGGATTTTTTTTGAGTCGTTTCCCACGATAATAACATCATCAACATAGACAAGTATGGAGATGAAAGTATCATCATGTTTATAAATGAAGAGTGAGTGGTCAGACTTGGTGTGATTAAAACCAAGACCAAGTAAGATAGTTGTGAACTTTTGGTACCAGTTACGTGACGCTTGCTTTAGGCCGTATAAAGACTTTCGGAGACGACATACCCTAGTCTCATTTTGTTGAGAGAAACCTTGAGGTATTTTCATGTAGACTTCCTCGTCCAAGTCTCCGTGCAGGAATGCGTTGTTGACGTCAAGTTGTTGTACTATCCAGTTTTTCATGGTGGCAACTGCTAATAGAGTTCTGACTGTAACAAGTTTTGCCACTGGAGCAAAAGTATCATGGAAATCTACCCCTTCAGTTTGTGTAAACCCCTTTGCTACGAGTCTCGCCTTAAACCTCTCAACTTCTCCATTCGGCTTGTATTTTATCTTATACACCCACTTTGAATCAATTGCACGCTTTCCTTCACGTAATGTTTCAAGCGTCCATGTCTTGTTTTGTTCAAGAGCTTTTATTTCCTTCTTCATGGCATCAACCCATCTCTTATCCTGCATAGCTTGTTTAAAATATTTTGGCTCATCATTTGAGTTGATGACCGCTAGAAATATTTTATGAGAGCTTGAGAATTTATCATAAGAGATGTAATTAGTAATGGGGTGTACCATTGAGGCCTCTTGACTGGATACGGGTTGTGAATGATCGACCAATGGGGGTAGCTTGACGACGAAATCATTTAAGTGTTTTGGTTGTGCACGGTTCCTCTGTGGCCTTGCTGTAGTTGGTTCATTAATTTGCTCTTGGTTTTCTTGAATCGAGTTGGTGGGTTTTTGGACTACATCTTCAATATTGTTTGGAGGGCTCCGTGATGGTGGGTTTTTTTTCAACTCGTTTTGCACCAGTTGATCATCTTGGGTGTCTTCAATTATATTAATATTTTCTTGGTTATCATCCAAATAAATTGACTCATTAGGAAAATCAAATGCATCAGGTTCATTATTGCTACATGGGATTTGAACGAAAGGAAAGTTTCCCTCGTGAAACTTTGTGTCTCTTGACACAATGATTTTTTTTATTTTTTACGTCATATATCTTATACCCTTTTATTCTTGGAGGATAACCCAAAAACACCCCGGGTCTCCCCCTCACTTCAAATTTATCCCCCTTTATTTCATTGCTTCTAAAATACGTTAGACAACCAAAAACTCTCATATGATCATAATCGGGTTTTTGATTGAACAACAACTCAAAGGGGGTTTTATTACCAAGGATTTTGGACGGCAATCGATTGAGGATGTAGGCGGCCGTAAGGATGCACTCTCCCCAAAAAACTTTTGGCAACTTTGCTTCAAATCTTAGAGCACGAGCTGTTTTAAGCAAGTGTCTATGTTTTCGTTCCACCAATCTGTTTTGTTGGGTTGTGTGAGGACACGTAGTTTCTAGAATTATTCCTTGTTTTCTATAAAATTCGTTCATAAGGTTAGAGGTGAATTCACCACCATTATCACACCTTATCCTCTTGATTTTTTTGTCAAATTGTGTTTCAATCATCTTGTAAAAATCAATTAAGCATTTACTTGCATCGCTTTTGTGTTTAACAAGGAAAACCCAGACGGACCTACTAAAGTCATCAACAATAGTCAAAAAATAAATGGCCCCTATAAACAAAGGTACACGATATCTTCCCCAAATATCATAGTGTACTAATTCAAAACATTCCTTAGTTCCACTAATAGGGAAAGGTAACCTGGTATGTTTGGCCCTTGAGCACGAATCACAAACTTGGTCTTTAAAATTAAAGGAAGTGTTTTTAAGAAATTCGACTTTAGTGAGCTTCCCTTCAGACGCATGACCCAACCTCTTGTGCCACCTCTCAACTGTTATTGCCATAGCTTTCCTTTCATTCCCAAATATCCCCATTCGGTAAAGACCATTCTTGCACTCACCCGCACCAATCAGGTTCCTAGAACAAAGCTTCTGCATAACACAGAAATCAGGAAAAAAACGTCACTGAACATTGAAGGTTTCTTGCTAAGCGACTCACTGATAGTAAATTGCAATTAAATTTGGGAACATATAAAACTCCATCAATCTTGGTTCCACTTGGTAGTGTGTAATCACCCCTGCCTTCAACGGAAATAGCCTCCCCATTCTGTATTATAACAGGCCTTTCAAAGACACTTTTTCTTTTGTTTAGTTCTGTAGGTTGTTTGCTCGGTAGCTCCCGAATCGATAATCCAACTATCACCATCTCTTAGTCTACCGGCCATGTTCATAACTGGTTGTGTTTCTTCTTTGCCTTCAATGCCTCTCTTGCCAATGTGTTCTAAGAAGATCTCCTATTGCTTGATTGTGAGACCCGGTATAGGACTCGGTTTCGTTTCAACACAAGTATCCCTTAGTTTCACTATATCTCGTTGTTGAGTAGATGATATGTCCCGTTTCACCGAACAAAAGGCTTAAAAATCGCAGCCTCCATGGTTGGCTTCTACAGTTTTGTTGGTATAGTAGGATCGAAAAACCGCTGTGATACCATATAGAAAATCATACACATCAAGTTGTTCAATTTTCATTCACGCCAAGCAGAAAACGAAAATTCATACATATAGTTTCCTTCTTCTTGTTTTGGAAAAAATATACCCAAATTAAGAGAATAAATAGGCTAGACAAATAAGCCATGATTTTGGGAAATATGGGAAATATATATGAAAGGAGATACATTAAAAAATACAGAATGCAAAGAACCCAAAAATATCACGTTAAAAAAAAGGGATGAAGATTTGGAGCCATAATTAAGGATAGTGATTAGGAGCTAAGAAAGGAAAATATTGAATATTGACCCAATAAAAGTCATTAGAAGATTATTTCACCATAGCTTGTTTAATACAACTTGATTTTGAAGAAAGAAGATGACTTACGACACATGGATCGATGGTGCGAAGAAAGAAGTGAAATTAAGTTGTGATGAGTGTTTGGGTTTTTGGATTTTGTGAAAGTTAGCTTTGGGTTTCTGATACGCACTACTACAAAAAATGCCTTTCTTGACGCTTTTTGCGCGTCAAGAAAGGACCCAGATGACGCGCAAAAAAGCGTCAAGGAAGGTAGGGTCAAGAAGGTTCTTGACGCGTAAAATGCGCGTCATCCCGTTTTTGACGCGCAAACGATGACACGCATTTTATGACACGCAATGCGTGTCATAAAAAACGTGTCAAGGAAGGCCCCGTCATAATCTGCTTATGACACGCATTTTTGCGCGTCATGAATTTACAAAAAAAATTATTTTTGTAGATTCACTAATTTCCACATTATTGACAATTAACTTTTTAATCAAAATACAATACACTTATAGAAAATAATAAATTTCATATATAAAGCAAACATTACAAAGTTAACATTAATTTACATTAATGCAATGCTACATGAAACCTTAGCATCTTCCATCTCAATACTTGCATTATCAAGCCCATTTACAAGAAGGAAAAAGGATGGTTAAAAGTAGGAAAGGAAAAACAGTAGCAGCTGTTAGGAAAAAGATATTTTATAAACAATTTATACAAGTTCATAAAGGTTTTTATATGCATCCTGACAATTCTACCTCTTGCAAGTGCTCTAACTATTTCTAGATTGGGAGAAGTCACCTAATAAAATCGAGAACCAACAGAGACAATAAAACAAGAAACACATATAAGAGAACATAATATAAAGTCAATGAAGATCAAGTTTCAATCACAGTAGAGCTTATCGAAATTCGAGTAGCAACAAACCCAGCTTTCACAAAAGGCTGACTCAATCCTCTTCTATGGACACCTGAATTGCTAGCTTGAAAGTAACCAAAAGGGCCTGAGACACACGAACGCGAACTGAAAACCCAAAACATAATTCACATAGAATCAGTAACTAGCAAACATACTACTTAACTGACCTGCTCCATGAATAACACCAAAACTATTGTAGTCTAAAACCTGTTGTTCCCTAAAAGCATTAACTCTGTTCAGAGGTTCTAAATTTCCAGGGCGTTTGCTCCAATCCATTTCGAGAACTGAGACGAAATAAAATTTTAGTTTAGGAAATCAAACATGCACAATTATTTATGGGTAGTAACATTAACATCTACTTACCACTTTAATATATTTGTTTGAATGTCTTAATGTGTTTAGCTTTTAGGGTAGAAATTCTTATAGTTGTGAGGTCATTCTTCTTCACGCTATCACTAAAAATCGAATTGAATAGATTCTGAATGATAATTGATAATACCTTAACATTATGAGCTGCCAAAGTCATAAATTTGCTTCCTGTGGCACTGCTTCCAGTAAATGCAATCTGTGATAAAAAGTTGGTAACAATCTGATTAACTGATTATGTAATTTTGATAGTTAAAATAGCTTCTAATAAATATAATTTTACACCTCCAAACACCCCATAGAAAAAAATGTGTTTTTTATACTTAGACATTGGTTTTCTAACATTAACATGAATAGCCTTAAAACACTTTCTAACAATGTAATGGATATAAGCCTAGAAGTCACTCAGGTTAACATAAATCAGCAGCTGATCTACACCACTTTCACCAGGAAAAAGAGGTTGTAAATGTTTATAACCCATATAAATCAGCATAAGCTTGGTCTGTTATAA
>JBCNJP010000017.1:17069043-17084396 GCA_039602395.1 Deinandra increscens subsp. villosa
ATGACACCAACTTTCTCGACTGGCATCAAAATCTGAAAATAGTCCTGCAAATGGCCAACAAGTAACATGTGTTGGAAGCAGAAGTGCATGCAGCACCTGCGAATAACTCCGTAGCTCTGCACATGAGGCACTGAGGAAGGATTCCAACTCTGTGATGTGTCTCATGCTAGTCACCATGTCTACTGAGATTCAGAAGAGCATGGTAGATAAGACTCCTTTTCAGATGATCGGGGAACTTAAGGGCATGTTCGAAACCCAGGCCCGACAGGAACGTTATGAAACAGTTATCAAATTAATCACATGTTGCATGCCTGAAGGCACTCCGGTCAGTGATCATGTCCTTAAGATGAAAGGGTTCATTTATCGCCTCGTGAAGCTCGACTACGTCATTCCTCAGGAAATGGCGACGGACTTGATCCTTCACTCTCTATCCAGTTCATTTACTCCTTTAGGATTAATTTCAATATGAAAAATCTGGTTAAGATAGTGGCCGAGATTCATAACATGTTGAAAACTACTGAGTTTAATTTTCTTAACAATGTCATCAGTAATAACAAGGTCAAGGTGAACAATGTGCTCGCAATCCGGTCAGCTGGTGTCAAGAAACCTGAGGTTAGCAAGAAGAAAGCGGGGAATAAAAGGAAGGGTAAGAACGCTGCAGCTAGGAACTCTAGTGGCACTGGTAAGGGCAATTCTAAAGCATCGAAAGCACCACCCCAGACCAGCGCCAATGCTACGATGCAACAAGATTGGGCATTGGAGGTGAAACTGCCCGGAGTATCTTGCCAAGGTGAAGGGAAAGAAGGCCGATTTTTGCACTTCTAGAGGTATATATATCTATAACCTCATGTTATTGACTACTTCCTTCGATCCTTCAAAATATATGCTTGACATACTTTACATTTTGTAGGAACGTGAAGTCGAAGGAAGCAATGATCAAAGAAGACGTGAAACTTCGCATGATTATGAACTTTGAATAATTTCATGTCGAACAATTTAAACATTCTTGGTCGTATCCTCAAACAACCGGCTTGTTTTATTTTTCCCTGGCGGGATCCAGGATGGATACATTTTGCTTTGGTTTGGATCTTGACATGCACATGGTTTACGCTTTAAACTTGTTTGGTATGCATGGATTTTCTACTTTTGAAAATGGTTTCACTTGATTGTTAGAATTAGATTTAAACATAAATAACATGACTTTATACCTAGTATAATTATTTTGATGAACACAAGATTAGTCCAAATGCGAATGCGAGGACATTTATTTTCGCAGATCCCATTAAAGCCATGATATCTCTAATTCTTATAGTACTTGCAACAATGAGAATAATGACCTATTATGATTCATAAAACCTTATGGTTTAGGATCACTTAGCTCAATAATTCATCAAATCAAAAAATGAACTTTTCATTTCGTCATTTTGAACTTTAGGCTTTTGCTAAGTTCAAATGCTTGTTTATGAAAGTTCATATTACCTGCTATAATGATCACCTGTATGATCATGATATAAGCACACTGAGACTTGTGTGCGTGACCATAATAGTCACTAATATATACACATAGAACACCTTGAAAGTCTTTGACTACAATAATATCACTCATATGTGTAGAAATCCTTACAAGCGACTTAAGGATAAGATTTCAAGAATGAAGCCAATAATACACAAGACTTATGATATTCCAAAGATCACTGCTCACACCTCACACGTCACACGCATAAATTGTTTTCTTCTGTTCACTTGCATACTCATAATAGCCAGTTCTAAGATGAAATCTTGCGGTAGACTGACTTGAATAACAGTTATCCATATTCAGATCATTAGAGATCTGAATTAGCTTTCATGAAACATGTAGTTCATAAGAAACTAATGGGTAAATGTAAGTTAACTCTTGAACACATTCAATACTTATTAGACAAACATCTTTTCATCAACAAAAGGTTGTTTCTTTAATGAAAATATGCTGGCATTCCAAATGACTATCAACATCCATTGAAATTAATGACGATTTCACTTGTTTGAAATCCTCCCTCATTAATTAGTCATTTAATTATATTATCAATAACAAATCAGACTGTATATTCTGATATGGTAATCACCATTGGGCCAAATACCCAATCCCTTTCAAACATAAAGATGATCGTATCAAGAATACGATCAAACTCAAGTAGTTTGACTTCATCTCACTATATCATGGACAAACATGACATTTGGATGGTAATCAATTTAGATTCATACTAATATTATGAAACTAAATGATCGTTTTGAAACAAAATTTATATTTGCTAAACAATCTCTCTAGCAAATTTATATCCGTGAAGTTTGAAAGAAAAGGTGATTACCAGAATGCCTGGTCTATATAAAGCAAGTGGGAGCATCACCACTAATCCTTATCTAGATAACGATTAAGTGTTGATCCAAGAACATATAAGTTTACTAGATTAAACTCAAAATGAAACCTCAAAATATCTCCAAAGTTTCAAGATAACTCATAATTGAAATAATCTACGGAAGAGCATCCATAGATTTAAATCAATTTTGTGACATCCGAGAATTCCAAGGTTAACTTCCGTTAGACAATCTCCGTTAGTTACATTATAAGTGTTAACTTAGTAACTAATGCTTAACTAGACCGAATACGTCCACGACCTTTGGTTGATCACCGAACCCGTCCATATGTGTTTATTTATTTATTATAAAAAACATGATTAAAACGTGATTGTTTAAATTGTTGAACTATGTGGAATTATGTGCAACGTGTTTATTTAATTAATTGTGTAATTGTGTAATTGGCCCCTTTTGGTTGCCAGCGAAACTACCGAGCGAAACTGTAGATTCGCTCGGTAGCCAAACTTTTGAATTGCATGAATTCAGAGCCAGTTTCGCTTGGCCAGCGAAACTGCCAGCGAAACTAGCTCCTGATATAAAGTCCCTAAAACCCTAATCTTCTTATTTTACATCATTTCACACCAAACACACACACACTCTCCATCTCCCCTCTCGTGAAATCTGGTCAGCCAAGAACCACCACGAGCCGCCATCATCTCAGTTAGTGGACTCATCCATTCGGATCCTAGATCAAACCGTGAGTCCCCAAAACCATCTTTTCTTGAATATTCTATGTGTTTTCTTAAAAAGCATCCTTAGATCTTCATGAAATCGTGTATGCTTGTAGTATGATGCTTAGGAATGCTAGATCTATCATAAAGTCTGTAACTTTACGTGTGAAATCAAGCCATAATGAAGATTCATGCTAGTTAGGTTAACTTTGTGCTAAAAATGAGCTTTGAGGTGTTTTTGGTGATTTGATGATGAAAACTCATGTTTAAGGTGTTAAAATTGCCTCTGTGATGTTGGTAAATATTTATGCATGCTAGATATTGAATTACATGATGTATGGAAGCTGTTAGATTGATTTTTGGGCTGATTTACGGGTTTTTAGCGACTAGCGAAACTATGCATTCTTTAGGCGAAACTGTAGTTTCGCAAAACCCTTTGAATATTCATCCAGCGACACTATACAGCGAAACTATAGTGTCGCCTGTGAAACTAAGTAACGAGACTACCGAGCGAAACAACCATAGACCTTATCCCTGAACGAAAGTTCAAACCAGTTTCGAGCGAACCTATGCTAGCGAATCTGTGTCATCAGTTTCGAGCGAAACTGGCTAGCGAAACTGTGTCATCGGGTATTACCCAGCGAAAGTGCTGCCCGTGCACACAGCGAAACTGTGTAGCGAAACTATGTAGCGAAACTGTAGCGAAACTGTGTAGCGAAACTGAGCCAAGACCAAAACCCAAACTTGTGCAACTTATTTGAATGTTATGCCACGACTTACATGATTATGCAATAATGAAACATGGTTTGATTTCTGAGTTATGTGAACCCTCGTTTATGATCAACCATCGGTGTCGTGTGTCGGTATGTCGTGTCATAGTTCCAACGTGCTATGTTATGGGCCATAGTGACGTAAGTTAAAGATTAGACACAAAACTAATACTTAAGACCTAAACGTGTTCTTAGGTCTTCGTTAAGCAAACAATACTTGGATTATTTAGCAAGAGTAGCAGTGCAACCAAAGGTGAGTGTCACTAACCCGTTTACTGTGAGCCCGTTTGGGACACACTGAATAACTTAACGGAAAACAATGCTGACAACCTTACGAGTGCTATGCACCTCTTGATGAACTTGAAAACCTTATGAGTGCCACGCACCTCTTTGATAAACTTGAAGTGTTTTATGGGAAACGCTTGAGGAACTTAACAAACTATTTCTGAAACGAAACTGAAAACATTTTGAGATTCATGAGAATCCGGTAAACCGTTTTAATATGGCTAGTGTAGGTTAAAGTCTAAACCACATGATATCACATGATCTCTAAGGATTGCCTTTTAACTGAAAAAAGTCCTCAACTTAATTGTGCCATTAATTGTAAAGCGAGGGGATGTTGGATAGATCTACTGGAGTTTGACAAACTCCGCCTCGTGACACTAGAGGTGCACGGAGGTACAATATCAGCCTATCTGACCGTGATCCCGAGAGGACACGGGGGAGGCAAAGCCGCGATGACGTATGTCCGCAAAACAAAATAGATGATGGCGATGCCACTACAATACTTATTAGTCAGCTTTGGTACAAACTTCCTTAGTGCATGGAACAACGGATTAGCTACCCGCGATATCGGTTGAGCACTTTAATTTTACAAAACTAGTACATACCCGATAACGCATGTTACGGACATTACTTTTACTAAATCACGCTACTATGATTATAGACTGGTGTATTATCACTGAGCATTGCTTTTCACAAAGAAATATTACATAAGTATATGTTGACATAATTATGATTATGAGACCGGGCCACTGTGTGACAAGCCCGCTGTGAACTCACCAACCGTTAGGTTGACACTTGCGTGGTTTAAACTTTTGCAGATCGCTGAGGAGTATCCGGAGCGGGTTGGCATGGCACATGAAGACATTTTACTTTTGTTTAAATCATATTGGGAATATAAAACAATGACTTTGTAAAGCACGTGGTTAGTGCTAAGACAATATTTTCCGCTGCGTATTGTGAGACTCTATTTATGACATATTTTTGGACTAACTCTGATTCGTTTAGTATTTGTAACTAATGGTTGTGGTCCTGGTTTGCTCGCACCCCTTAACGGTATAAACTCCGTTAGTGGTTATTTGGGGGTGTGACAAATTTCTTGAAACAAGACGTATCTAAGAAGATACCAAAACAAAGGGAATCCAATATATGGATATTGTAATGATGTCACTGTAAATGGTTACACGAGGACAAAAGCTGGAAAGCACATCAACATGACTTAATCTTGATGACATCAAAATTGTTTAAAAGAGCATGTCATCATACTCAATGAACAATATAGCCACCTTAAGTAGAATTTGAATCATGATTGTGACGGTACACTCAAGAAATTATATGAATTCCTTAAATCAATCCATTAACGTGCTCATGTGATAACACAGTAATCCACGTGCACTCCAAGGGCACAAGTTTTATCATGCATTCGAATTCACTTAAGCACCTTTGCTGTTCATAAGAAACACCAAAACTCATGAAACAACTTTAATAGGGAAAACCGAAACACAAGTCAAGAATGTAGTATAGAGTTCACAGGTCTATTGGTCAAGTTCGATCAATGAGTTAATGCTACTAGCTAGTACTTGAATTCTACGCTACATTGATGTTCTACTTTGGTATTGGGATGTCGAACTTCGACGTTTGCACAAAACATTCGACCTGATCTAAACGGTTAGATGCAGAGTCCAAATTCTGCACAATGTGTTTGAATTTTATACGTTTTAAATATCCATGAATATTTTGAAATATTCAAAAATGTCCGTAGTCGGTCAGAATTGTGTGAACAATTCTGAACTAAGACTATTATGACTCTGAACTCAAACGGTTGACAATTCAGACTCACAGACCTCGTTACGGAATGACGTTGTGACGTAACTCGCATCAAATTGTCTTCATGGATTTAATCATAAGATTGATTTGATTAAATGGTATACTTAATAGTATCCTTCGACCTGAGATACATATGCTACCTCCCGTTTGCCAAAGTCTGTTCTTTGATTGTAGCTTAACGCTGTCACGTAACTACCAGTCATAACGACTATTTTTGGGAATGGTTCTGAAGCTTAGTGGGAGCTGTATGTAGTCAATATGGTATTCTGTACTCTTACCCTAATCATGCAACAGCTAGACATCGTGGGCACTCTCGTAAGTTCAAAGTGTTAAGTGTAAGGCCTTACCCAAATTTACTGTGTGTTTGCTTGGAACACTTCGAACTGAAAACACGAGAAATACAAATGATTGAACTTTAAAGAGAATGATTATAATACATGTCTCTTGTTCGATTGATGTCTTATAAAGAAAGGAACTTATGACTTTCAATTACCATAAGTCTAAAACTATAACATCAGCTTATAGATATACCTTGGTGACTGACTTGAAGTGTCGTAACTGGTTGGGACAACCATATGTAGCTAGAGCAGCTCTGTTTGTTTCTTCGAATTGTTTTCGACATCTGTCCAAGTGGGAGTTTGTTGGATATTATGTGTCCAGACCCGACAACATCAAGAACCCAACCCGGTTAAGACCCGTAAGAGTTACACTGAGGGCAGCGAGATTAAAATCCGCTTAATTGATTAATCGGTACATTATGGAAATTAATAATTAATCATTGTTTATTTTCGATAAAATAAACATTTAATTAATTACACATTTATCTTAAAATCCGTTTAATTGATCGCCGCTAGCCGCAACCCAAACCACAGCGCCAGCCGCATCCCAAATCACAGCCGCAGCCGCAGCTGAGTCGTAGACGCAAGCAACGAGACCGTCGCCGCTGGCACGCCGTCCGTCACTGCCGCTGCTGTCTACCATCGTAGCCGTGCCGCCATCCTTGTTGCGTCTCCGATTGGCGCTAGTTGTAACTACCATAGTTCGAGTAGTCGCGTACCGTGACGAATTGATCGGAGAAGATTTCGCGATACGCGAACCGATTTGATCCGAATGGTCGGATCGTGATTTCTGTGAACCCTAGCGACCCGCTCGTTTTTCCTCGGTGCCTTTAACGTGTGTTAGAACACCGCTTAGGTATATCTAAACTCGCTTTAGATTTAATTATTTATTTCGATTGTTTTATCGATGATTACGACCGCGTTCCGTTTAAATCCGATCAAGGTGTTTGTGTGATATGGTAATCGTGATCCTGTTTGATACGACTACGACACTTTAGGGTTTACGCGTTTTAATGATTAAATCGCTTTAATTCCACTGCTTAATCGAATTACTCGTTAATTCGATAAACTCTGATTTAATTATGCTCAGTCGGTAATGATTAATTAAATTGTAATCGGATGATTTTTTTCTCACCGGGCACTCGTATACCACTGTTGTAACCCAACAATGACCACCTTCTCCCGTTCCACCTCATCAACAACCTTGAAGTACACAGTATCTATTTGAGGATACTGTTTTAGCTTCCCCTCATCAACAGGAGTGTTTGCCTCATTCCCAACCACCTCAACAACTCCTTTCTTGAATCACACTTAGGTTCGCTTCAATCTTTAGTTGACCCTTTGCCATAAGTCGTTGTTAATCCATATTTAATTCTTCCTCGGTCATTTGTGTTGATGTGCACCAAAGTATACATATTTTTATATCAAATATTCCTAACATTTTGGGTTATATCTGACTAGTTATTATCAAAATAGTATTATATTGTTTTCTTTTTAGTTTTTCAGTGTGATCCGAGTGAAAATCACAAAAGGAGCCAGAAACGCTCAAAAATAAAGAAAATATGAAGACTTCGTGATTTTGTGCCAATAACCAAGATATGACCTTGTAAGATGGACGTGATGCCCTCACACGACCTTCTCTCGGGTCAAGACAAAGTGGTAACGTCAAGACTCAACCACATCTCGAAGCACAACTGCTAAAAGACAACGGTGTGCTCAGCAACCGCTAAAAACTTAGCATGAGCATATCTCGAGCTAGAAAATGAGTTACGGGGTCCATAAATAGTGAATTTTGAGTACCTCGACGAGAGGAAGAAGATCTTGAGGTCAAATTTGCATGATTAAGTTCAACACGCCCCGTGCCATACTTTGGCACGCACCGTGCCAAACCTAAAAATTAACTTTTTTTGGGTCTAAACGCCTTCTGACATGACACGGCCCCGTGCCACTATAGCCCCAACACAACATAACCCCGTGCCACAGTAACACGACCCCGTGTGAAGACAGAAGAAGATTTCCAGGGATTTCACCTAATCAACACGCCCCGTGCCACTAACGGCCACAGGTTGTGACAAACTCCAGACCTGCCTATAAATACCCCCTCCTCCTTCATTCCACTTTGCTCATGCTTCTCCTCCCTTTCTTTAGTGTAGTTTTGTTCTTCTCTTGAGCCATTTGGCGTTTTTGTGTTTTGTAATTAAGTTTATAAGAACATTAACTTAAGTAGTTTTTGCAAAAGTATTTGTCTATGAATATTTCTTCTTCTCTTAAGCAAATCTTTAAAGCCATGCTTGGCTAAATTCTTATACTTACTTAGGAAGTAACAAACCTTTGGTGGGTTGGTTAATGACTTTTTAAAGTCGCTTAAGGTGTGTTTAATGACTTTATGAAAACCCTTTTTATTGAAAGTTTATTATTGGTTTTTTGAACCAAACGTGCTCTACGTATCACAGACCATTTGGAGTCGAAATCCCAAGGACCAGACTTGTGACACCCGGTCAGAGGAAGATGCATGATCCATCGGGTGACTCACGCACCATGCTACATGATACGTTTGGGGTCCTTATGTCTATTAAGCAAACCCGGCTGTCAAGCAAGTGCGGGCTGAAAGTATTTGGTTGGGAATGAGGGTTGGTAATATTTTGTCATTTCACGGAAGCCGAGATGGTACGTGTTTGTGAACTTGGCTCTGGTTATGCCAGACGTGCATGCGCAAGAGCGGTGCATGGAAGAAACATACCTTAGTCCCTTAAAAAGATCATTTTCATAATAATATTTCGGGCACGTAGGGTTGTTCCCCTGCTGGTTCATGACAGCGTGTCGAGTACGGTGTACTGGCCTGAGAGCGGGTCCCATAAGTAAGTGGCATTACACCACTATATTTATTCACTAGCAACACAGTTCCTCGAGGTTCGTACTCCAAGCAGATGATCACCCGGGAGAGTAGTGATACTAGATTTGAGACTGAGAGACGGTCTAGTTGCCTGCTAGTGAATAATCTTAAGAAAGGATTATAAATACTCATTCAACCTTCTTCAACCACTGGCACGTTCTCCCAAGTAATATTGACTTCGATTTACAAAACTAAAAACACCATTTTATTTTATCTTTATTTTCTTTTCTTATTTTTAGTTTTGTTTAATTAAATATTTTTATACTTAATAGCTTTGGTTAGACGTCATCAGAGATAAACTATCAAGAGCCCTCCTTTTCCTTGTGTCCTTGAACGATATCGGTCAACTTACCACTACTATATTGCTCCATGATGGGTGCACTTGCCTGTGTTATGTGGTGAAATAGTTGTACTTCAAGTTTATCGTGTTTATAAATTTAAAAGCTTATGCAACAAAGGTGTCACTAAAACTGCTATATTTTTATACACACCTCACAGCACACCAGGTGTCGTCCCTACCAAGACACTATCAACAGGAGGAGCAACTTCTTTATATCGAGACCCAGATCTATCAACCTGATCAGCATCAAGTAAAAGTCTCATTATATCTCTGGGAACTGATGGAGGAATAATACTATTTAGAACCTCAGATTTTTCTGTCCTGCACCCAGATTAATCCTTTCCAACCTGTCCAGTCACAATACCACAAGACAATGTTTTACCGGCATCCATTGTACGTTGATTCCTGAGCTGATTGGTATCATACTTAGCTAACAACTCATCATGCTTATGCTAGACGTCATCTAACTGCTGCTTTAGTTCACTTATTTTTATTTTTGCTCGGTCATACAAAATGGACTTTTGGGTAGCTATCTCATGATATTTTTTTATATCTTCTTTTTGAGCTTTCACATTCTCTTCGCTCTTTTCCCATCTACCCTTAAATGAGCTGGTTGCATAGTTTGCATCGAATAATTCTATTTATAAATTATGACGAATCTGTCTTTGACCTGCAATCCATTTGGCACAGTCAGGATTATAACATTTCTGTGTTGTAGCGGAAGTCTCTGATTCACTCATTTTGACGAAAAAAAAAACAGTTGTTGGCAGCCTAATCACGAACTCAAAATTAATAAATGATTCACCAAAACTGCAAATACCAAAAACACCTACTCAATTGAAAACCTCTGATTACAACCGAGAACCCTGGGAGCCGAACCAAGAAGCTTAACCGAACCGATAACCGAGTTCCGAGCCAAAGACTTAGACCGAACCAAGAAGCTGAACTGAGTCGAGATCCTATTTTTATAAAACCTTGGCCCGAGATTTAGAACCGAACCGAAAACAGTGAACCGATAACCTTTAACCATACAGAAAACCTTCAACGGAATACCAAGTTTCCGACCGAGAACCACCTGATCACAAAATCTCAAGACGTGAATTAAATCACGAGGTGTAGAAAAAATCCAACGAATAAAACCCCGTCATCAACAATAATTTGCATCAACTTAAAACAATGGCGAAGCTAGAAATTTTGAAGTGGGGGGTCGTGATCTAATTTTTTTTTCCTAACGTCAATTTTTAGGTAATTTTTGAAATGGGGGGGGGGGGGGGGCGAAAACGGAGTATATCGAAAATTTTCTACACGAAAATTATATACCCCGTACATCGCAAAAAAAAATTCGGGGAGTCAGACGCCCCCCCCCCCCCCCCGCCCCTTAGTAGCTGCGCCATTGACTTAAAATGAGTGGTCATTTATTGTTTTAAAAACCGGACAATCTGGATCACTTGTTTTAAATAAATCCAATGACAAATTAGTAAATAAATTGATCTTCAATTCTACGTAAACAAACACAGCACAATCGTAATTATGTCAAGCTTTTACGTAGACTTGATGGCACAACCGCAGATGTGTAAATATGTTAATCTTCAACACACGTGAAATTCAATCTCCCGCTTTATATATAAGACCACCCACATCAAGGAGCCACTAAATACCACTAAATACCACCTTTTTGGTCCAGTCAGCATGCCACGTCACGTACTTACCACATACCACAAAACCCACTTTTTTTCCACATCAAGTACTTCCCCACATACCACCTTTTATTTCCACATCACCATTTTATTTAATCTTTATTTATTTATAACGGCTATATTTTTATTAAAAAAATTATTTAATATTAAATTATTATTAAATGTTAACGGCTATTTTATTTAAAATTTAAAATTTTTTATATTTAATAAAAAAAATTAAACATGGAAATCCTACATTACTTTTATTAAAACAAACCAAATTTAAACAACACAACAAATCCTAAAAAATTTAAACATGGAAACCCTAAGCCTCATCATCTTCTTATTCCTCCTCAGACTCATCTTCGATGTTCAGTTGCACCTTTAGCCGGGCACAAGTTTGGATATGAGATTCCTGTTTTTTTTTACTCAAGTGAGAGATATCCATGTTGGCCAGCTTGTAGTACTTAAGCTTCATCTTGTTCTCCTCAATAGCTAACAACCTATCCAGATATTCCTTCCTGTCATCGACTACTGAAGTAAGGTTTGAATAAAAGCGGTTTCGACTTTCCTCAGTACTTGAGGAACAAGCAGTACCTTTATTTTTCTTTTCCTTGGCAGCTGCTTTGGCCGCTACTCTACCGGGTGGGCGTTTAGGAACAGTTGAACGAGGAGGCTCCTCCTCATTCCGAGGAGGCTGCTGCTCCTCTGGAATATCCCCAACATTATCATCGTCGTCAAGATGGAAATTGAACTCGTTCTCACCAAAGTTTGTAGATGAATGAGAACTAGTGTATCCACCTGTGTTGGATTTGTTTCTTTTGGGGCCTTGGTTGGCCCCACAAGCTTCAGCACTGTTGTACTTCAACTTGTCTTTGACTTTATTCCAAACATGTTCATATTTGAAAACTGTAACTTGATCAGCATTAAAGCGCTGCCTTGCTTCACTCAAGACCATGTCATCAGACCACCCACTTGAGTAAGAACTCTTCACACTCAAGTAAAATTCATTGAATCTGGCCACCTTTGATTTGACCATGTGCCAATGAGCTTTCAGGTTGTTTTGATCTCTAGGCACTTTGGGGTTTGATCCCAAATAGTGTTGAGTTACTCTGAACCAAAAATCATGAGTGTTTTGGTTGTTGGCAATAACACTGTCCTCAGAACACTCATATATGGCCTCTGCCATCAAGACTTCATCTGACTGTGGCCATTTAATACGAGAAGCCGTAGTGGTAGTAGTTTTGCCTTTGCCTCTTCCCCTAACCCTTCCCTGTGAGGGGCCATCCTCGGACTGTTGTGGTTGTGATTGAGTTGCTTGTGGAGGTTGTTGAGTTGCTTGTGGGGGTTCATGTTTGTAGCATCAAAGTCTGGAAACATAGACATGAATCTGGTTCATTTGTGAAGGTGGTGGATACATTTGTGAAGGTGGTGGATACATTTGTGAAGGTGGTGGATACATTTGTGAAGGTGGTGAAGATTGGTGAAGAATCTGGTTCATGTTTGTAGCATCAAAGTCTGGAAACATAGACATGAATGATGGTGGGTTTCGGTTTGAGTTTCTGTTTGGGGTTGAGTTTGAGTTTGAGTTTGAGTTGTTGTGATCCATTTGGAAGCTTGAGTTTGTAGAAATTTGAGAGAGAAATGAGAGATTTGCAGAAATTTGAGAGAGAAATGAGAGGTTTGATGTGTGAATGAAATGAAGAAATGAAGTTGTATTTATAGAATTTTTTGAAAAAACTAGCCGTTATAATAAGACAAAAAAAAAAACTAGCCGTTTTTTTAAAAAAAATTATTAAAATTAATGTTTTATTTAATTATGAATTTTAGAAATTTTTTCAGATTTTTATCAAATTTATTTATATTTTATTTGAATTATTAAATATTAAAATAAAACAAAAATATTTGAATTTTAAAAAAATAGCCGTTTAAAGATAAAAAAAAAAGGAAAAAGAAATGATGGGGCCCACTTGATCTCGTATTTGTGCGTACGTGGTTACGTACGTACGCCTCCACGTACGTACGCCACAACGCGTACGTACGGCGTACGTACGTACGTACGTGGTTAAATACCACCGTTGCATGTGGTCTAAGAAAACAAACCTGCAACTCACGATACTAATCATCCAACCGAAGACTCAAAACACGTTGAGCCGTGAACCAAAAAATATGACTGGCCGAAAACCTTGACCCGACGGAGAATCGAAAAGCTTGGACCGAGAACCTCGAGTCGACCGAAAACCCGCTTCCGAACAATCCCGTCAACGAATCACAACCGCATACCAAATGTCAACCGGGTAGAGAGAGTATATATAAATATATATATTTTAAGCAACTGTCTTAATTTAAAAATGCACCGACTTTTTTAGATGCACCAACAAAAACTTCGTAAATTGCACAATAAATTTGAGATCAACCAAGTTTTTAGGAGACTAACGTTCAACCCACAAATCGCACCGGATTAGAAACAACTTTTATTATTAATAATTATATATAAATATATATATATATATTTTTTTTCAATGAACCCTAATATGTTCTTAGCCGCCGTCAACCAAAATTAATCAATTAATCACCAAAAAAACCATAAGAACATTTGAATCGGATATGTTAAGAGCCTCGAAACAACGTTTCTTAGCTCTGATACCAATTGTAGGTCCCGAAATTAACCAAACACGATATCAAAGATCTCAATCAACATGCGGAATTCGTTGATTGAGTGATTCAAGAATGGAGATGAAGCATAAATCGAAAATCACAAGAGTTAAACGATAAAACTTGGAACAAAATGCACACGATTAATAGAAATCGTCTGGTACACTTGTGATATTCGAGATTTCCCTGTTCCTAGCTCTCTCCACGTTTTCTAGCTCCCAAATGGCTAACCCTTGCTAATGAGGTATAAGGTATTTATATACTCCACATCCTTATGCATACAAGGCCTAAAAGCCCAAGCCAGTACACTAACACCTAATATAATTTATTAATCATTGCAAACCCACTAAACCCAGCCCAACCGTATTTAATATTACAAGCCTCAAATTATACCGTTACAGGTAAGGGTGTTCATAAACCAGGAAAACCGGACCAACCCGTTTATACCGGAAAAAAATACGGGTTGGGTTTGATTTTTATAAATGGTCCGGGTTGCGGATTAAAAATTTAAAACCCGGGTTCAACCCGGACTGGCCCACTAATCTTTAGTATAACTATTCCTAATTTTATATATATTATATAATACATATTATATTAATCTTTAGTTTAACTAGTTTAAAAACCCTAATAGTCTAATAGTACATACACCATTTTTTGAAGGGATATTTTTATTCATTTTGAAATAGATTCATGTTTTTAAAATGGATTCACTGTGTACTGTAGACATGTAGTGGCACATTAAACAATTTAAAGGGATGTTTATATATCAATTATACAATATACATACCCCACGAAGATAACCACATTAAACATTTAAATGGCCCACGAATTTAAATAGCCCACGAATTTAAATGGCCCACAAAAAATGGTCCACGAAGATAACCCGTTCAACTCGTAACCCAACCCGGTTAATCCTGTTTGTTCTAATCCACTAAACCCGACCCAACCCGTTCGGTTTGGGTTAAATTTTTTTGAACCCGTATCTTTCGGGTTGGGTCGAAAATAATCTTAAAACCCGGACCAACCGGACAGTGAACACCCCTACTTACAGATGGTATATCATGTGAAACTTTTATAGAACATTTTTAACTTTTCCCCATTTCACTTTTATCTCATTAACTGTACGACTTTTAAAAATATAATCATTGTACTCCGTCGGCTCACTACCTATTCGTTCTAACCAATTCTCGTCAAACGTTTCTTTAACTGGAACCCAATAATCATCACCAATAGTTAATGTATTATGGATATTCTGAACCCCCATTTCCCCGAGATGTCGTTCATAATAATGATCAAATCTTCCTCCTCATCGGTCCACCATCGTGTTTTAACGAGGTCCTAAATGTAAAGACACTATCATTAATACAAATATTTTTATTGATAGAAATTTGGAAACACAATAAAAACACAATAAAACAAAACTAAACAATACTTAAAACTCTTACACAACACTTAAACATACTTAATACATAACATATTATTCAAACACCCTAAACATACTTATTTCAAA
>JBCNJP010000017.1:17084896-17167285 GCA_039602395.1 Deinandra increscens subsp. villosa
GTTAAATACAAACAAATGTTCATCAAAGGAAAAACAAGATTCATATTAAACCAAATGCTTACAATATTGAATTCAAACGCGTTCTCGATGCTCCAAAGCTTCAAAATCGTCACTTCAGCGCCTCGGGATCACTCCAAGCCTTCAAGACTGCTTCTTGGTCGAAAAATGGATGCCCCAGACGTCTGGAATGGTTTGGTATATATAGGGGTCGAATTCTAGGGTTTTCTGAACGTTTCCAAAAATTTCAGGTCGGCTCACGGCCGTGACAGTGCCTCTCACGGCCTGGGCAGGCCGTGACGTGTCTTCTGGCCCATTCTGATGTCGGTCACGGCCTGCAGGGGGTTACCTGGGTGTCGGTCACGGCTTGTAGGCCGTGACAGGGTGTCTCACGGCCTAGACAGGGTTGTCATGGCCATGACAGGGTCTTCATGGCTTGGCTTCAGTGCTCACAGGGTGTGACAAGGGTCCTCACGGCTTACAGGCCGTGACAGGGGGTCTCACAGCTTGCAAGCCGTGAGGTTTTTCAGCTTCTTGAATTTTTCCGTTTCTTTCCTCGTTTCCCGCACCAAGCTCGATTTTTCCTGCAAACTCATGATATTTATCAGAATTTCATATATTTTAACATTTCCAACCTGAATTCGCTAATTTCGACCCCAAAATCCGTTATCATTTCGTGTCCAAAACCACACACATCAAACATCCCCATACTTAAACATTGCTTGTCCCCAAGCAATCATTTTTAATCTCGACACTACTACAACTCTATCTTAACCACATAGACATTTAAGTGTACATATTCGGTCCACAAGATTTACTATCAATACTAGGATTTACAACCTCGCAAGTTTAATGATTTTGAAAACTCACAAAATCTCTCAACCAAATAATGCGAACCATTTTTTCTATAATCTTTTTCACTCAACTCACCAAATCACTCGACCTATGGGTGTAATATTTGAAGTGAACGCTCAGGTCACGCATATCTAAGTGTTTCTTGGGTTTATATATACGATCGTGCCGCCGAGTTCGTTATGGGATCCGACCAAAAAATGGAGGGGGATACTCAAACGTTTGCTCACATATACGGGTGTATGAGCTACCACCCTAACGTATATCTTGGCGTATACGTACAGCCGTTTCACAATTTTCATTGTGATTTATTCATATATATATTTTTTTTCTTAGCTTGATTTAGGGTTTTGCAACCTTTTAATACAAGACTAATTTTTTGATTTTTTTTTGTTTTACTTATATATAAATATACTGGAGTTATGCAGAAAGTCCAGTATCTTCGGGCAATTGACGACCCGGAGAAGATCCATAACGACTCAAGGCGATTAATTTGACACGGTCTCAACATAAACCTAGAACATGTTTTAGACATACGACATCCCTCATAACTATGATTTTTTTTTTCATTTTTTACCTAAATATATATTTTTTTTCTTTTTGTAGGCTTAATCTCACAAGGGAAATCAGGTGAATGGGTTATTTGATGGTTCACAAAACTCGATTGAGAAACTTTGATCATGTGATTTTTATAAAAAATAAACCTTTAAGGAAAACCGTTCTTGCGACTTGCAGACACGATAAGGCATAAATAACTTATCTATGATTTACGTTAAAAACGGTGTACTTTCGTGTCATGTGAGATTGGGAAAAAAATTTCAAAATTTTGGGGGATTTTCAGACTTTTGATGCGGTGAGGGAGATATATTCTATTCGCTTAGCCAACCCTTGCCATCCCCATACTTAGAAGATTGCATTGTCCTCAATGCAGAAAAATAAAATCAAGCAAAAAGGGTTGGATAAAGTGAACTCCCTAATTGTTGTGATTGCCCATGATCCTCACTTCCACACACATCGAACACCTGGCATTTTCATCATTCCATGTCTCGAGCAGTCAATTCCTGAAAACTAAAACACAAAAACAAACACACAAAAATAAAATTAAATTAAAAAGTAAATTAAACCATCGGGTTGCCTCCCGAAAGCGCTTAATTTATTAACGAGTCGTTAGCTAGACTCGGCCGCCCACCTCAATCGGGCGGCTTCTCCTTTATCTGCTTCCCACCGAGACCATGTGGACTCTTCCTTGTGTCATCACCCCAAGGTGGTTTTCTAGTAGACAGTGGGTGGGGTTTGTACCATTGCATTTCATCTGGCCACCAGCTCTTGAATTTACCCGATCCAAATTTGATTGACCGGAGGTAGTGAAGGAGTTGGTCAATAGAATTAGGGATGCTTAGGCCTCCCCATACTTGAACGTTTGGCCGATCCTCCTCAGCAAGTGTTGCAATCCGTAGATTCTGAAGGTTTGTTAGCGATCCACTCTCATGCTTCGCCACGGCTAGGTGGTACATGATCTCTGGAGGTTCATACGAAACCTCCCCTTTCGGTTTTATTTCCACCGCCATATCAGGTGGCTTTTCTTCTAAGTCATTCTGAGGCTTCAGCAGTGCCTCAATCTTCGCGAGATCATGTTCTGGATCGAAAGGCCCAGTCTCTTCAACCTCGAATGGTGCAGTTAACCACTCATCTCCGAACTCCGCAAGCATTTCAGCCTCAAAGGCTTCTTTTTCGCCTGGCGGATTTTCTTCAGGATCCCCATACTTGGTGTCTTCCATATCTTCAGATTCGACTACTTCATATTCTTCATGGGATTCCTTCGGTAAGTCTTGTAGTGTATCCTTCTCGCCAAATGTGTGTGATTCAAATGGGTCACTTTCAAGCGCGTCATCTTCAACAACTTTGTAGACCTGTTCCTCTTGCTTTAGGTAATGTGGGACTGGAAGTATGAAATATGATGAATGGTCTTCATCATCGAATGTGTCCTGGTCCATTGCTGTCTCCAGCTTCATGTCTTGATCACTTATATTATGATATGTGAAGGCTTGCTCATCACTCTCGTATTCATCTTCTGTGACCCCTATGCGCTGTGTGATTTCTCTGAGTTGCTCATCTATGTGACTAGATAGTTCCTCCGAAATTCTAGACTGAACTTCAAGCTCTTGCAAGCTTTGCATTCTTTTCTCTGATCCCTCAGCAACTCTCTTGATATGCTCACTCGAACTCTTTGTATTCTCTATCATCTCTTTCATCAAATCACGAAGGCTGGGTCCTTCCTCTATAATTTCCGTATAGTCTTGTTGCGATTGCGAGTAGCCATCGTATCCTGCAGAGATCTCCTCTGAATAAGGACAGAACCGTTTATAGTGCGTTGTTTCCTCAGATCGCTCAGTAGCTTTCCAGTTATGCAGACTCGGACTCTTCATATACTCGAGCATTTCTTTCATCATCTCACGGAGGCTAGGTCCTTCCCCTGTATAAGGGCAGCATTGTGTATTGTGAGGATCCCCACAGAATTCGCACCATTCGCTTGTATACATTTCCTCATGATCACGATAGTATTCTTGGTAGTAATCCCCGTAGTAGATCTCCATGGGAATTATCGCAAATGTCGCTCAAATCGAAAAGATCACGAGTGCGAGATAGGATTGAAGAAATTAAAATGACAAATATATAAAAAAATAAAAAATAATAAATATACACAAATAAAAGAAAACAAATATTCACAAAGCTAAACTACTAATTACGACTCTTCTTAACGCTACCGTGTCCCCGGCAACGGCGCCAAAAACTTGATGTGTTGTTTAGTGTATATGTAAAATGGGGTCCTACACTATCAAATTTTAAATTTATAGAACTGGTTATTCACCAGGGGACTATACCAACACACTAAGGCAAGTATACCTGTCGTGCGTAGCACAGTATTGGTAAACACCGGGTTGTCGAACCTCAGGGACACGAACTTGTTGAAAACAGTCGATTTATAATTTAGCCGGTTTATTTTTGTATTTTTTTTAAATAAGAATTTGAAATGTGGATGGGTTTAAGAGAACAGATTGAAGATTGGATTTGTTTAATTCAGTAGTGTAAGAGGATCGCTTAGGCAATGACTCCCCCTCCCAGGTTTAATCGATTGTATCGGTTTCGTGCATACGCCTTGTCGCTTATGTGAATTGGGTTCCTAAGACAAGGCGCCCTAATTCCTATGGACTGGTTCACTATTAGGGTTATAGACAGGCCCTAAATGGCTACTAATGGTCCATGGTGAAGTGTAGACAAGTTGGTTATGGACTTGAAGTGCCCTAGGCTAAGTCCCGAGTTATCGGTGACTCAACTCACAACTGGTCGAAGGGTTAGGGTATGGATGATCCTAACGGTTCTAGGGTTGTGAAGCGGTTCAGTTCTATGGATTAATTGACCCAGCAGGTCCTAGACACGACTAAGTAAGGGCAGACCCGACCTATCGGTGACTACTTGGTTTACTTGACAATGTCGAGGGTGGCTACTGGCAGAGGGTAGGTAATTTCTCACTCAGCCCCAAGGGTTGGACTCCTGATTGGTTACTAGGGTTCTTAACGATCGTGACTATTGCTAGTTCACGCGTACACCGCAGATTCTGTGGTTCGGCTATACAATAGGATTCCTAATCGGTCGGTGCTCTGCAACCTAATGATGAGGGTCCCACAAGGCTAAGAAGTATCCAAGAACAATCAAGAACACAAATGTCATCAATTGAAACAAAGAAACGAAACTATTACTTCAAACTATAATCGTATGTAAAAACCGACACAATTACATGACTAAACCATGGTTGGGCTCGTCTATGCCTAAACGATTCTATTGGTTTAGCCAACCATGGTTAAATACAAACAAATGTTCATCAAAGGAAAAACAAGATTCATATTAAACCAAATGCTTACAATATTGAATTCAAACGCGTTCTCGATGCTCCAAAGCTTCAAAATCGTCACTTCAGCGCCTTGGGATCACTCCAAGCCTTCAAGACTGCTTCTTGGTCGAAAAATGGATGCCCAGACGTCTGGCATGGTTTGGTATATATAGGGGTCGAATTCTAGGGTTTTCTGAACGTTTCCAAAAATTTTAGGTCGGCTCACGGCCGTGACAGTGCCTCTCACGGCCTGGGCAGGCCGTGACGTCTCTTCTGGCCCATTCTGATGTCGGTCACGGCCTGCAGGGGGTTACCTGGGTGTCGGTCACGGCTTGTAGGCCGTGACAGGGTGTCTCACGGCCTAGACAGAGTTGTCATGGCCATGACAGGGTCTTCATGGCTTGGCTTCAGTGCTCACAGGGTGTGACAAGGGTCCTCACGGCTTACAGGCCGTGACAGGGGGTCTCACAGCTTGCAAGCCGTGAGGTTTTTCAGCTTCTTGAATTTTTCCGTTTCTTTCCTCATTTCCCGCACCAAGCTCGATTTTTCCTGCAAACTCATGATATTTATCAGAATTTCATATATTTTAACATTTCCAGCCTAAATTCGCTAATTTCGACCCCAAAATCCGTTATCATTTCGTGTCCAAAACCACACACATCAGTTACTGAAATTAATCATCTTATAATAATAACATGTATTCATAACCAAAGATGAAAACAACAATTAAAGATAATAAAGTTGTAAACTTTATCAAACAAATTGGGGAAATCAACACGAACCCCATTAAATTAAGTCGAAGATGAACGCTGAGCTCGCAGAGAAGTAATACATCTGCCCCAAATCAGCCGCTTGCCGTGAGAGTAAAGCAACGTCAATGACGCCACCGGATTCTTCACATACGTCGCCACAATTCCGCCCCTCTCTTCATCTTCAGCTTCAAAACGTCTACATTATCCCTCTCCGATACATCCGTTATCCTCATCCTCCCACCACCGCTCGATTCGTCGTCGACTATCACCCTGTACGATGGCGGATTCAGCGGGAAAAAGGCGAACTTCCCCGCCACAGTGGACATTAACGCCCCATCTTTTTCAATTTGGTTAACTCGAATCGATTCAAACGAATCAAAACAATAACTTTAATTAACTGATTGAGGGGTGGGGAGTGGGGTAGGGATAGGGGACGTCAATGCCCCGTCTTCTATAATCTGGTTAACTCGAATTGATTCAAACGAATCAAAACAGAAACTTTAATTAACTGATTGAGGGGTGGGGAGTGGGGTACGGGTAGGGGTGTAACATCAAGGCGATTAATCTTGGGTTTTAAATTCTGGAAAAGAAAAAGATAAAAAAAAGCCAACGGGGAAAATCAAACCCGGGTAAGATGCGTAGGAGGAAATTGTGCTAACCAGCTGCGTTGGGGCATCATATGTTTTTTCTTTCTCAGTGTATATATATATATATATATATATATATTATTGATTTAGTTTTTTTTTTGTTTAAAGCACGAATCCATAGGCAACTTTGTTCTTTGTATATATATACAATTACCTCCTCTACCTTTCTCCTAGGTTTCTTTTCTAGTCTCTCTAAAATGAACATTGCTCATACTCTTACACCCTGTTCCCGAGTTTAATTAAGGAGAAAAAAAAAGAAAGTGGAAGGAAATAGAAACACACTTGTGTTCCTGAGTTTCATTTAAGGAAGGAAATGAAAAGAAAGGAAGAGAAAACTATGCCAAAATTGTATGATTTTCTTTCCTTTCAAAATGAAGAGAAAGTGGAGAGAAAGGGAAGTAAAGACATCTCACCCTTTCCTGTCTTTTCCTTTCCAGCCTTCACTTTCATTTCCTTTCTTTTCTTTTCTCAAATAAACTCGGGAACGGAGTGTTAAAGGCTACCCACCTCATCTGGTCTTTCTTTAAACCATGAATCAGAAAATTTCAAGCAAAGAGATAACATTCATCAAAGCCTCCTACTTGTCTTCTCTACGATTACATTTATGGTTTCCATATCTGCTGTTCATAATCTCTACTTTTAATCCTTTGCGTAAGTTTTTTTTTGTAATAGGTTGAGCCTTGGGTGCCTTGAAAATAAACTTTTGGATGTCTTGATCAAACATGCAAATATATTAGCAAGCCCATTTTGTGGTGAGTGGGTACCTAGGCAGTGACAGACTTACATAGGGGGGGGGGGGGCGGGGGCAAGCGACCCCATCCATTTTGTAATACTAGTGGAACGTTATTAAACGAAAATACCAATGACCCTCATTAATAAATATATATAAGTGACCCCATCCTTTTAACAAAATACAATATAGTTCAATGGTCTTAAAACCGAGAATAGGTGCCGCGAGTTTCAGTTGAGCTGTCCAAGTTTGAGCCCCGGTTTAAGTGTTGTTTTCTAAAAATAAAATACGGGAAATAAAGTGGTAAAATAAAACTCTAGTCGCAAGTCGCCTGTTGCAGCGCTGCTCGTCCTCGACTCTTCTCAATCCCCTTGTAAATCTAAACAACGCTCTCCTCCCTGGCCCTAACTCAGTCCTCGACTCCTCAATCCTCAGATCGACGCCTCCTACCCACCTCAATCCTCTCAAGTTCTCTCTCTCTGTTTCAACCAGAAGTCCAACAGCAGCAGCAGACGGCTCTCACTCTCTATCAATTTTGCTCAAATTGTTACAAAGATTGGTATGTATAATATATTCTCACCCAATTTTTTATGCTACATTGACCTAATTAGTGATTAGAAGCAGATTTTGAACTTGATTATGTTCCTTAGGGATGACATTTGATGAATATTTGGCCATTTGGGACTATTTGGCCACTTGGGACTCTGGGTGCAAATCTTGACTCTTGAGGATTTCAAATTGTTCCAAGCCTCCAACCAAATTCATGGGTTAGTATATCTATTCTTTTGTATATTTGATTGTACACTTGAAATTAATTCTAGATAGTTGATACATGGATGAAACTTTAAATTTATTACTAGACAGTTGATACATGATTGAACTTTATTTTAGGGACAATTGAATTTTTTTTAAAAGAAAGGCATCAAGTATGGATTCAAGTAGTGATCCTCAAATAGTTGACTTGAATAATCTTCCATGGGATCCATCTCAACAGAAACCAATTTCATCCTATCACCCAAATCAAAAGGATGATATTAGACGGACATATTTGTCTAAAGGTCCGTGTCAACCGAAAGGATATGATTTTCCTTAACGAGAGACTGGTGGTGTACAATATTATTTTACCCGACCCAACCTGAAAAATTAATGATCATATTGATATAATAAGATCTCTGTAAAAAAAACGACCCCCTCCTCCTCTCAGATTTAAAAATCCTGCATCCGTCTAGGACCCCACTAACCAATGACTCCATCCGCCCCTAATTGACCACGTTCGGATGTCATTGCTAGAGAACATAATTGAGAGATTAGAGAGAAATTTTATGATTTAAGAGTTGTGTGATTAAACCAACCTATCAAATACCTCCATATACTAACAAACAATGAGCAAAATGATCACAATCCGCCAACAACTGTCATGTATCGGCTATCAAAAGGTAATATAGTGGCAAGTTTTATAATAAACGGCACAAATCGGATCCAAAGATAAAAAATAATATAAAAAAAAAGAAAAGAAAAACTGAAACCGGTTCCAATTTGGCGTATCGGTTCGGCCCAACCCGATTTTAAAATCAGTTCCGGATCCGCACCGGCTCTGATTTCGGATCATAATATGATTTGGACGTGCACCTCTAGAACAGGGTCGCACGACGAGGCAAATGTAGACTAAAAATAATTGCAGGCCCATATAGTGGTGGGCCCACTGAAGCCCACACGCAAGAACACAAGTCAGACCTCCAACACACCATACCTCTATCCATCTCCAACGTATAATCTTTACCAATTGAGCGAATAAGCGAATTGGATATGTGTCAACTTATTGCTTCTGTTTAGATGTATATTTGCATATTTTTAGAGCTCAATTCCACTCAATCCTTGCATGAAAATGGCAAATTTTGAACAAATCAATCAGTCGAACAAATCATCCAAGAAAAGACCCATTTCAGCTTGTGAGGAATCTCCATCAGCTTTGGTTGATTTGATCATTCTAATGGCTGTAATTGTTGCTTGCGGATTCTTGATACGCCCGTATGCAACACTCCTGTTATCCAAAACCGTTAAAGTCCTTGAACCAATCATGGATTTGGTGTCTAGATTGACACAAGATGTTTAAGTGTTCCAATGGTTTATGGTGTTTTAGGACTGGCAATTGTTGCAACTTTGGTGGCTATGGTAGGCATTAGTTTGGCAAGATGTTGGGAAATTTCTGGTTTTCTTGGATAATCTGAAGTCGTGTGAGAAACACTTTCAGTTCAAACAAATTGGAGTGTATACCAATTGAATGACCGGATAAAATCAGATTGATTCGACAAGATTTCTGAATGGATTATATTCGCTGTTGATTGAGAGGATTTTCTGAAATCGTAAAGTTTCAGAGTGAGAATGCCCAGATTGCAGAGGAGCGTATATTCAATTATGGAATTCGATAACTGAACTTAACTTCTAAAATTGACAATTTCGACCCCACCCAGGGGCGCTGCCCCTTGGACCCCGCCAGAGGCTGCCGCCCCTTGGACCCTGCTTCTTGGGGGCGCTGCCCTCGAACCCCCGTTAGTCCCGATGACATTCAAACAAGCTGCAGTCTTGTTTGAATGTCATACGTAACCTTAATTACACTAAAATACCAACACAAGAGTCAAGAATGTGGTCAACTGGGTTGTCGCGGGCTACAAAAGGCGGTTGAATTCGATATCCGGATTGAAAGAGAGGATTGTATAAGGAATTATGATTCTATGAAGTATGGACTGAATAAGGATTTGTTTGAATTGCCAAGGGGTTGCCATAAGGAAATAGAGGCGAAGTTAAAGAGGATGGCGCCAGTTAATGGTCGGGTGATTCTTGTTTTTCGCGGCAGTTGTGGCTGCCCGGTGGTTCGAATAGAGGTTCCTGGTCCTAAGAAGAATGATAGAAAGATGAAGAAGTAGATATGTGATGATTAAGATATCAAATATAGGTATAATACATGAGTATATTTTAAGAGTTTTGTTGTATATTTGCATATGCTATGTTTTTAGCAAATGTTTGTGCTTAAGTTTGCTGGTGCTATATGTATGTACATGTGAGGTTTGTTGAACTTAAATCAAATAGTTTTGGTGTAGTGGCGGATCCAGGAATTTTTTTTTACTGGGTTCACTTTTTTTGGCGGTCGAAATTCTACCAATTAAATATAAAAAAAATCGGTTTGGCCGCGTCGGGTCGGTTAAGGTTAATAACAATACAAATATAAGATACGATAATAAATCAAAATACTGTCATTAGAAATTACGAAACAAACATAACAAAAGTACGATCGTATTTTCGAAAAATAAAAGTACCTAAAGTTGTTGTCTACGAGTCTTCATTGTTTGAAAACGTTGCATTACATCTTCGATCGAAACTTGTTGAAAGAACTCCTTTTCAATGTAACAAAGACAACAATCATTCATGTATCCATCACCCATCCTATTACGCAATTCCGTCTTCACATGTTTCATTGACTGTATTCTAACCAATTTCCATGTTCTCCCTTGTACCAATTCTTATTAAAACGCCTAAGTTTACCACTATAATCTTTTTGTGGAAAATTAGGCAAAACTATCGGTTGACATGGACCTTTTTTCAAATAAGCTCGTCTAATTTCATCTCTTTGATTGGGGTTATAAGATGAAATTGGTTTTCTTAGGCCCGGATCATACGGAAGATCATTCAAGTCTACTCTTGAATATTTATCACTTGAAGACGATTCAACGTTTGATGGTGTTCTTGTCAAAAACCTTTCAATACTCATTTTACCTATTCATAATTCAATAAACAATAGTCAATTAATATTATTGAACTACAATTGAACTACACACAATAGCAACAACTGATAAACAAAAAAATGTATTTCAATCAATTAATATTACCGGATAACAATCAATTAATATTAGGAAAATTGGCCTCTATTAATCCCAGTTATCCTACATTGGCCGATAATAATCCCAGTTTTAATTTTTCCCTATAATAATCCCAGTTATTAAACCATTGGCGTATATTGAACCGCCGTTAACTTTACACTAACCCAGTTAGTGTGAGAGACTGTTTTTGTATTTCCTTAAAATTGAGGGACTAATTTTTGCAATTTCTTAAAACCCCATCCCACCCATAAAAACTGACATCCGACGAGCTTGTTGCCGGAGACCCTTTCTCCGGCCATGAACCAAATCACCATCTTATCTCAAAACTTTTGTAGATTTAACCCCAAAACTAACTAAAACATCATCTACTCCGTTTGTAAACTAAATATATCAATAATTCATCATTACAATTATTATAGGAAACTATAGAATATAATATGCAAACAGCACAAACTACTACTGATGCGCACACCTAAACAGAAACAAAATGAAGTTAAAGACCACACTCACCAGGCTCCGACGAGCTTGCAAAACGTCTTAAAAACCGAAAACACAAACGAGATCCCAACATACGCCAACAGAACAGCCAAAATCCAGGGAACCGACGATTGGCCTACTCTTGGACCGGGAAGCGCCTGCCTTACCGAACCGCTAAACTCTTCTCCTGTATCCACGGCATATCGTCCTCCACTTCCTCCACCTCCTCGTTCTCCGATTTGTTAGAGTTTAAATTATTCCTCGCCGTCGCCGCCGCTGCTGCGGTGGTGGATGAAATCAATCGAGCACGACAAGAGGAGGAGGTTAATAACAAAGGAGCGTTAGTCAAATTACCGGTGGCAATGATTTGACTGGTTGTTGACGTCAACAGTGGCTGTGGTGATAGTATCGATGCATGGTTGTTGGTGGAAGAGGCTGCGGGGGTGCCGGAGAAGAGGTCGGTTTTCATGGGTGGGATGGGGTTTTAAGAAATTGCAAAAATTAGTCCCTCGATTTTAAGGAAATACAAAAACAGTCCCTCACACTAACTGTGTTAGTGTAAAGTTAATGGCGGTTCAATATAGGCCAATGGTTTAATAACTGGGATTATTATGGGGAAAAATCAAAACTGGGATTATTATCGGCCAATGTGGAATAACTGGGATTAATAGGGGCCAATTTTCCTTAATATTATCGGATAACAGATTAACAGCTCTACAATGAGATATTGAGATGTAGAAATCTTCAATGTATTTCAATCTACACTACACACTTACACAGATCAGAATTCAGAATCATACCAAACAGTAACACAAAACATAAATTAAGAAGTAAATTTGCACAAACTTAACCTAATTAGCGGAGAAAATCCCCCAATCTCCGATCTTGAGTCTCGACAGTGCGACGGGGCACGGGCGACGGCTTGAAGGAGGGATCGCAGCAGGGTTCCGAGCGAGCATGCGACAGTGGCAGTTCGACAGTGCGACGAGGGCAGGAGGGGACGAGTCGACGAGGTGTTGCCGATTGGGATTTGGGAGAAGGATTGAAGGAGGGAGCAAAACTGAGAGCGACTGGATTTGAGGGATACTGAAGTGAAGAGGCGGTCTTGTTTTCAGTTTTGTTTAAAACCCTAATAAGGGTCTCCATTTAAAAAAAAATTAAAAGAGAAAAAAAAAGGAAAAAAACGGGCTAAATAAGGTAGCCTATGGGATTCGAACAAGGGATCTCGACGTATGAACTTGGCGCCTTACCAGCTGAGCTAAAGTGATTCATTGTAAGGGGATTCACTCGTATGATACATATGGATTCACTGGCCGAAAATATCCGGATTCACTCGTTGTTTTCGGTACGTATTTACACTAAAAATTAGGAAGTCACTGGGTTCCTGTGAACCCGGTGCCCATATACTGGATCCGCCCCTGTTTTGGTGTATATATGTAACCATTTTAATTTATTTTCCATCCGAACATCTCACATTCTCTCAACAAATTTATGGTGCATTTTTTACTGGATCTCTTTTGACTTCCATCTGTCTCGCTTAGTTTAAGCTCCAACGATTAAGATATCTACTTTCATATTTCATAAGTGATTTATTAGATAATCGAAAATAATTAAAAAATCTTAAATACTATTAGAAATTCAGAAGAACTGTGTAAAGGGGACATCAAACAACCGGAAAAAGCTCAGACTCGCTTATAGAAAGTAGAAATAGAAGCAGATGAGTTTTGTGTGAATGGATACTCTGAGATAGAGCGAGATAAATTGTATTTGGTTGATTCAACTTATAGAACTTTGGAACAACTAGAATATTACAAAAATGAAACAATCAGTTTTGAACAACAAAAGGCTGGTAATCAAGTCCGACAACAGATTTTCTAACAACATTTACAAGGAGCTCTAGAAACTATGAAGAGCTGTTTGAACAACGAGTTACATTTACTTACTATTAGTGCCAATATTGGCATATTGTTAAAGCTACTCGGCCTAGTTTTCAACTTTTTACTACAATGGTTGCATCTTTGCTACTTATAAATAGACACCGCTTTGTCAAGAATGTATTTGCGTAGAGACGACCATGAAGAAGCACGTCGTTGACTATTAGCACACTACTTCTCGAATAACAATCCTACATTCACTCTGGATACGATCACATGAAATTCACAAAATCCTTCGATCGGATCTTCTGAAGCTAGCAGAAAAATTTTCAACACTACTTGTATTTTTTTAAGTTATTGAAATGTTAATTAATGGGGGATAATGGGAAGCTTAAGAAGATTGCTGGTGTGGCTCTTATGTGTTATGCATGGTATTTGGGAGTTTTGGATCGAAGCATATTACCCTTAGGGGTGCTAGCTAGGCTCATTAAGTAGTCCATTAGCTGTAAAGGGTATGTATTTGAAGACGTAATATGTGTCTCGGATGTGTGATCACATCCGGCGGCATTGGTCATTAAGTCCTCTCTTGCAAAGGTTATTTGATGTGTATTGGATATTATGTTTATTATTATGAGCTCACATGCCTATTAGGTATCTAGGGCTTAAATTTCGTTTCTATATATTGTAATGCATTATTTAATAATAGATCGGAAGATGCAATGGATGCAGAGAGCAACGGTTGTAAATCTGGCAGCGATGGTGAGAAATGAGAATCCTCTAAATCAATATCCGATAGTTTAGGTTCTTAAAGGTGTTCATGTACTTGCTATGTTCTAATAATAAACAGAAAGAAATCTTGTATGTTATTCTTGACATCTTTAGGTTGTATTGACTAGCATCACTTGCAGATTTTATATGCTTGGTGTGGATTACATTTGGATCTTTGTTCATCCTTCTTAAAAAACGAGCTATCACTTCGCTACAAAGGTTGTGATTCTAAATATCCTATGCTTGTATTTTAATTTTAAGTTACTTAGATATGGATCCTTGGCGCGTTTTGTTTTGAAAAGTATTATAGATAAACATGTCAAAAACACTTCCGTTGCTAAATGTTTTCCAAAAGACATGTTAAAAACCCAACGGTATAGTAATGGACTCAACTCTTTTCTCGAGATTGCAAAGGCGTACGTTGTCGATAAAAGAGGCTATGCTTTTTGTCCGTGTAACAAATGTAAGAATTCGCTCATGTATTCCTTAGTTAAAGTGAAGTTTCATTTGATTGCATAGTGTTTCTACAAGACGTGCAAGGTTTGGAACTATCGGGCGAAAGTTATGTTCCTCAAGTTGTAGTTGTAGATAACGTTGTGTAATGAAACAATATAGCTAGCATTCTCAAAGATCTTATGAAGAGGATACCAACATCGAAGAAGGGAGCTTGGGTACATAGATTAGCGGTTTCGATGATGATTTTGACGACCTATTAAAGAAACTCCAGTCAAAAGTATATACATACAGGTTGTACTAAAGTTTTCTTCCGTTGACTTTTTTTCAAAGCTTATACATATGAAGGTGAAGAGCAAATGGACTAATAGTTCATTTGATGAGCTTCTTGAGTTATTGCAATCTTCACATCCGGAAGGAAACATGATTCCCGCTTCGCATTACGTAGCCAAAAAGACATTAAAGAAGATTGGTTTGGGATATGAGTCGATAAACGCGTGCAGAAATGATTGTGCTCTCTTTTGGAAAGAGCACGAGTCATTGCGGAATTGTCCTGTTTGCAATGAGAGTCGGTGGGTCAATACGAACACAAAGGACACGAAGATAGCTAAGAAGGTGTTAAAAACTTCCCTTTGACCCCCAGACTATGGCGTTTGTATTGGTTAAGGCACACAACAACATAAATGATCTGGCACAGTATCCGACGATCAGAAGAGGGTACGATACGTCATCCTGTTGATGGATCTTCATTGAAACAATTTGATGTGAACTACCCTAACATCCTATTGATAGATATTCACGGAAAGAATTTGATGTAAAGTACCCTAACTTCTCTAGGGTAGCCCGAAATGTTCTACTAAGGCTTGCAGCTAATGGTTTCAATCTGTTTGGTAACATGAGTTCGGCTTATAGCACGTGGCCGGTTGTACTCATCACATACAACTTGATTCCATTGCTATGCATGAAAGAGTACCCATTCATGTTTTCCTTGTTGATTTCTAGACCTAAAACATGCGGGAAAGGCATGGACGTTTTTAGGTCCTTGGTGGATGAGCTTAGGCAGTTGTGGCAGTCAGGCATACGTACTAAAGACGTGTCCTCAAATACATTCTTCACAATGAAGGTGGTGTTGCTATGGACCATAAACGACTTTCCAACCTGTAGTAGTTTATCAGAATGGAGCAGACGTGGCTAAAAACATGTCCGATTTGCAAAGAAGACACTCCATCAACACATGTAACAAAAAAGGTTGTATACGTCTGTCATCGTTGATTCTTATATGTTGATGATCCGTGGAGAACAAATTTGGAATGTAATGAGAAACCCGAGACAAGATGCCCTCCTAAAGAGTTTAGTGATGCTGACAAAAAAAAAAAAAAAAAAAAAAAAAAACTCAACTTAACTTTCTACCTCCATCAACTACTGGGAAAGCATTCCGATTTTGGAGGTGTTAAGAGAAAGAGTAAGGAGTTCGAATTGAACTGGTCTAAGCAAATAATATTGTGTTAACTTGAATATTGGTCTTGTCTCCACCTGAAGCATAACTTAGATGTAATGCATATCGAGAAAAATATGTGTGATAGATTGCTAGGTATCTTCTACTGAATGATAAGACCAAAGACACAACAAACACACGTATTGACTTGCAAAAGCTAAACATTCAGAAGACGTCGTGGTTGAAAAAAATGCTCGTGGCAAGTTCTCTAAGCCTCAACCAAAATACTCATTCTAGGCCAGTGATCGAAATCTCTTTTGCGAGTTTATAAAGGATGATAAATGGCCAGGTGGGTTCGGATCTAATATTAGTAATAGAGTTACATATAACAATACAAACATTACTGGGTTGAAATCTCTTGACTATCAAATTGTCATGCAATGCTTGATGTCGATTGGGGTTAGAGAGTTTTTGGCAAAAGATACACATACACCAATAGTAGATCTGTGTATGTTCTTTAGGCAACTTTGCTCCTAAACACTATTGATTGAGGATGATAACAAAGCAAAGGATGCCATTATCCTCCTGTTTGTTTTTTTAACATCATGGTCATTTAGTTTTGCATTTACCTAATAAAGCGATCCACGGAGGGAGAGTGGGTATGATTTGGATGTATCCGTTTAAAAGGTATATGAAAAAACTAAAAGAAATTATGTTAGAAACAAAGCAAGGCCGGAAGGTTGGATAGCCGAAGGTTATGTTGTGGAAGAAGCTCTGTCTTTTTGTTCGAGGTACCTTCGAGATGTTCAGACTCAGTACAATCACCCCGACAGAAATAAAGATGTTGTTGCTGAAAAAAGAAATATGTGGGCGTTTGAGTCTCTCTATCGTCCAGCTAGTGCAACAAAGATCAAACATCTCTTTGTAAGAGAAAAACTTAAATTAGAATGGTTTGTCCTCGCTAGATGTGAAGAAGTCAGGAACTGCATGAAGTAAGTGTTCCTATCTTTAACTTTTAATTACTAGCTAAGTATTTTTTTTCCCGTCCTTACTTGTATATTTTTATCATCAACATAGTGAATTCAAATGGGAACATCCCAAGATGATGGTAGAACTGAATCTCCTAAGTGGTTTCTCGAGAAGGTATATAATACATATATAACACACAATTGTATATATTTGTTATGTACTACATACATATAACACATTTATATATATTTGTTAGGTCTATACCATTAAAAAAGCAAAATTCTCCAGAGTTCGAATCAGAGTTATATGCTCTTTCAATGGGTGCGAATATAAATGAACACATAAGGTCACATAACGCGTTTTTGGTCGGTTTTGACGTACGTATCGATTTTGGGCAATTCACCAACATTTCGCGACTCGATCAAGTGTGAGATGACTCGTGACATGATAATTGATTATTAGACTCATAAAAATGTTGAAATTGATATACGATGACCAAATACAAGATTCATGGTAAACGACGAATCGTGTACCGAAATCGCGTAAAAACTCAAAATTTCTTTATTTTCAATTTGAGAAGTCCAATTTGATTCCAATTGATTTTAATTAAGTAATCGGTTTCGAAAAGCGACTATAAATCATTTAGATCCATAATAGGGTATAAATACCCAAATTCTTCCGACTCGCAATAACTTGCAAATCGGTAAATCACGAAGGTTCAAACTAGGTCGGATTTCTCAATCGGGTAGTTTGCAAATGTTACATAGCAGACCACTTTCTAGATAGTTTGCGATGTCTGCAAAGCAGGGTTCAGGGGAGGATTCAGCCATTTCGAGATATTTTGTGGGGAACCTTTCGTTTATTTCTCCTCCAGAAGATTTACCATCGTCTTCCAGCCTGGATAGGTGATCAGCTGGAGCACTTTTAGCACCCCTCTTGTCACGAATTTCAATGTCGGATTCTTGAAGCGAGAGAATCCAGCGGATGAGTCATGTCTTAGTGTCCTGCTTCTTGAAGAGATACTTGATCGGCGTGATCAATGTATACAATTGTTTTGGATAGCACCAGGTATGGACGAAATTTATCAAAAGTAAACACCACTGCTAATAATTCCTTATCGGTAACTGTGTAATTTTCTTGGGAATCATTGGGTGTTTTACTAGCATAGTAGATTGGATGAAAATGTTTATCTTTTCGTTGACCTAAAACCACCTCCACAGCATAGTCACTTGCATCACACATGATCTCAAAGGGAAGAGACCAGTCTGGTGCAGTCATGATTGGTGCAGTCATGATTGGTGCATGGATAAGTTTATCTTTAAGGAGAGAAGGCTTCCATACAATTTTTATCAAAATTGAAAACAACTTCCTTCTCTAGTAGTTTTGTCAAGGGCCTTGAAATCTTGGAGAAGTCCTTGATAAAACGACGGTAGAATCCCGCGAGTCTGAGAAAACTGCGAATAGCTCAAACAGAGGATGGTGGAGGTAGACGTGAGACAGTATCTATCTTTGCCTTGTCTACTTCTAATCCAGTATGGGAAATGTTATGGCCAAGAACTATTCCTTCTTGAACCATAAAATGACACTTTTCCCATTTAAGGTCCAGATTAGTCTCTTCACATTGAGCGAGCATTTTCTCAAGATTGTGCAGACAATGGTCAAATGAGTTGCTAAAAACCGAAAATTCATCCTTGAAAACTTCCATGGATTTTTTGATCATGTCATGGATGTAATGCTAAAAGTTAGCGGGAGCATTACACAGACCTAAAGGCATACGTCTATAGGCGAAAGTACCATATGGACACGTGAATGTTGTCTTCTCTTGGTCTTTGGGGTCTATCAGTATCTGAAAATACCCTGAGAAATCGTCGAGGAAACAATAGTACATGTACCCAGACAAACGTTCGAGCATTTGGTCTATGAATGGCAGAGGAACATGATCCTTTTGGGTGGCGTCATTGGTGACGATAGTCATTCCTCCCTTCTTTAGGACCACCTAAATAGGACTAACCCAAGGGCTGTCAGATATGGGGTATATAAGACCAGCATCCAGAAGTTTGACAACGTCCTTTTTTACTACATCTTGGACGTTAGAGTTTACCCTTTGTTGTGGCTGAACTATGGGTTTATTTAAATCTTCCATAAGGATTTTATGAGTACAAAGCGATGGGTTAATTCCTTTGATATCAAAGAGCTTCCATAAGATAGCCTTTCTATGCTTACGCAAAATGGCAAGTAATGCTTCTTTTTCTTGTAAGCTTAGGCGTGCAGAAATGATTACAGGCGAATTGCGATCGTCATCCAAGAAGGCGTACTCCAGATGTTCTGGGAGTTCCTTTAGTCCCAAAGCGGGTTGATCTGTGGCTGTCGGCGTGCTTTTAGAACCGTCCTCTTCAGGGTTGGCTTGCATGGCTTGGATAGACTCTTGCAATGTGTAATTAGGAGATGGGTTTTTTCTCCTCTTCCAGGGCTTCCTGGGCGAGTTCTTCTTCTTCTTCTACTTCTTGTAACCAAGGAGGGTCATCAGACGTGAGATACCCAAGAGATATTTCGATCTTCACCGAGAGTTTGTTTTCGCCGAGTTGTAGTGTCATTTCCTCATTGTCTGGGCTGATCACAGATCTCCAAGTTTCTAAGAGCGGTCTTTAGAAAATGAGAGGGGTGTCATCAAGGATGACAAAATCAGAGGGAATGTTAACGTTGTTAACATGGATTAAGACGTTCTTGATTATTCCCTTTGAGAGATGAGTAGATCGTTCAGAGAGAATGAACGACAAATAAAAAGGGGTTAGTTCACCTAACTCTATTTTACTAAGCATAGGAGCGGGCATCATATTCACTAGCAAACTATCATCAACTATAGTAGTTTGAATCTTCTTTTTGATAAAACATGGAATAGAGTTTTTATCAGAAAAAGTTTTAAAATGTAATGATTGTTCTTTGATGAATATGACTTGCTGTAATTCTTCGAGTTTGGGTGAAGTAAACATCTCTTTGAAAAATCTTGCATTAGTAGGTATACTAGAGAGATCCTCAAGAGATGGTGGAGAAATGCGTACTTGATTTGGAAGAGGTTTACTCTTACCATCTGTTGACGATGAGACGGGAATCTTGCTTGGTCTGGGCATTTCTTCGGTTTTCTTGTCTGGTTCAACTTCTTGGCTAAATGGGATCTGAATAGAAGGTGTTGCGTCCAACTCCTTTTCTTCAGGACACGATGAAATGTTACAAACTCCTGGAGTGGTTGAATCTGAGACAACTTCTTTGAGTATGATTTATTCTTTTTCTTCCTCCTTTATTTGGCTAAAATAGTCCTTTAGAACCTTAATATGTCCTAACATTCTTTCTGTGGTGTATAAACAAAGTTTGCGCCTTGCGGTTTTTGCTCATTACATTGCATGCAGATAAATAAAAAATTACGTGAACAAGAAGTAGAGGTTGAAGATGTTTGTCCATTTTCAGAATCCTGTAATCTAATATCTTCTTGCCAATTGTTGATTTTAAGCTCGAACTGATTATGGTTATAGCAGGAAGTATTATTTTGCAAAGATTGTGAAAATGAATTATAATGACGGTTTGGACTTTCCACTGGTGGTTCATCCACTCGCAAGAACGTAGGTGTTCTTGCTAGTATGTAGCAATCCCGTGAGTAATGAGGACTGCCGCAGATCCTGCACCACACATATTGAGGTTATCCATCATTATAGCCGAAATATTCATCCGGATTATTATCCATCCTTGAAATACTTCTCAAAGAAAGATAGATGTTTTTAGAAGAAAAAGATAAGAGATTTAAAACTAAAAATAAAGAGAATTATAACTAAAACAACCAAGGAAAAATAAATGGTTAGGCTGCTAACTTGGAGTTTTCTCAAAATCCTCATGTGTGTCCCTGACAACGACGCCAAAAAGCTTGGTGTGTGCTGTGGTGTATATATAATTTAGCAATATTATCAATACCTTTTCAGCAATTTAAGCTTTTAAACTTATAAACACGATTTACTTGATGACTACTATTTCACCACATAACATGGACAAGTGCACCCATCGTGGAGCAGTATAGGAGTGGTAAGTTGAATCGGGATCGTTCAAGGACATAATGGAAAGTGAGGTCTCTGGGTACTCAGTCCGCTGTTATCATCTAACCAGATATAATCTTTTAGCTAATAAATTAGTTCTAAAGAAATAAAAATAAATTAAATCTAATTACTAATAAGATGGGGGTTTTTTACGTAATACAAATCGAAGTTAGCATTACTTAGGAAAACGTACCAGGGTTAAAGAAGGTGAAGCGATTATTTATACCTTGCTTAAGATTATTTACTGACAGGCAACTAGACTGCCTCTCAGCCTCAAATCTAGTATCACTACTTTCCCGGGTGATCGTCCATGCGAGGTACGAACGGCGGGGAACTATACTGTCAGCAAAAAAATGTAGTGGTGTAATGCAGGGGAACAACCTTGCGTGCCAGATTATTTTATTATGAAAATGATCTTTTTAAGGGAGTAAGACCCGTCTCTTCCACACACCGCTCTCGCACATGTGCGTCAGTCGTAATCTACGCCAAGTCCACCAACACGTATCTTTCGGCTTCCGTGAGGTGACAAAATATTACCAACCCCCGTTCCCAACCAGATACTTTCAGCCCACACACGCGTGCTCAGTCGGGTTTGCTTACATAGACATAAAGACCCCAAACGTATCATGTAGCATGGGGCGCGAGTCACTCGAAGGATCATGCATCATCCCCCAACCGAGTATCATAAGTCCGGTTGATGAAATTTCGACTCATCAAATGGTCTGTGATACGTAGAGCACGTTTGTTCAAAAAGGTTAAAAATAAACTTTCAATGAAAGGGTTTTCATAAAGTCATTAAACACACCTTAGACAAGTTTATAAAGTCGTTAACTAACCCACCAAAGGTTTGTTACTTCCCAAGTAAGTATAAGAGTTTAGCTAATCATGGCTTTAAAGATTTTCTTAAGAGGAAGAGAAGAATTCATAGACAAAAACTTGCAAAATCTTACTTAAGTTAATGTTCTTATAAACTTGATTATAAAACATAAAAACGCCAAATGGCTCAAAGAAATGCAAGAAAGAAGAAAAAAATGAGCAAAGCTCTGAGAAAGTTGAAATGGTTGAGATGAGTTCCCTTTATAGGCAGATTCGGGGTTGGGTACGGGGTCGTGCCATGTCAGGGCACAGGGTCGTGCTAGTCGGAAATGAGAGAGAACCTTCTTCTGTTAGATGGCACGGGGCGTGTTGTGACCTGTCAAGAGGCAGGGTCTCGGGGTCGTGCTGAGACAATGGCACTAGCCGTGCCTGTCAGGAACATGAGTCAACCCTAGAGGAATCTTCTTGAGGATGGGCACAGGGTCGTGCTAAGGTGGGCACGGGGTCGTGCTAAGGTGGGCACGGGGTCGTGCTGAAGTCAAAAACCTGGAACTGGGTAATTTTTATCTCTTTTGGTCCATTTTCAGCTCCTTTTGTGTTTTTAACTTTATTTAACCCGGAAAACATAAAAGAAGACAAAATGGCTTTGTTTTGCTGTTTGTTAGTCAGAATTAAACCGAATTGTGGAGGGTATTTGATGGAAAAATATGTATAATTTGATGCATAACAATCCGATAATTCTCTAATCTACAATGTAAGAAGACATTAATTACGTAAATTAAACTCTATTATATATATAATGAATGTGCATTGGATATATCGGGAGCAGGAATGACCTGGAATTCACAAGGTTGTCACAAGTGATAAAAAATATAGCTTTACTTTCGTACTGATAATACTGAGATTACAATTTTGGAACCAATAGTTTACAAGCAAAACAGAATACAATACATAAAGTTTGGAAATGAATGAGAGTCATTGTTTTCCCTAAGATGATCTTAACCTTCTAATACATAAAACATAATACACGTACACTTAAATATTACACAATAGGCTAATCTACTAGAAATATGGCTGATATAGTGCACAGTGTATGGTAGTTGGTAGAGCATGCAATGTACTTAAAAGTCAATTCCGTATGAACTTCCTTTTGTAGGAACTCAATTCATTCGGTTCTTCAACACTTTCGTAGCAATAGTGCAGTAGCTTCATTTATGTAGGAATGAGATTCTTGTCCTAAGAACCATACTTAGTAAATAAACAACAACAGGGGGAATAATTCCATTACAGTACCTCTTTAAAACTACATTATATACGCCTTACAAACTTGAAACTGATTTGTGGCTATATATATATATATATTCGTATGTATAGTTCTCCACTTGCACAAATGGTAATTCCTCACTTATATATTCCTTGCTATATCTGCCAAAGATGTGTAAGTACCTACAACTGCAACCAAAATCCCTATGACCATAATGAATCCAATAAGCACCACCTCGTATCCGAATATCTTGTAAGTGTCCGAAATCATCAAGTAACACACTGATGGCAGTATGATCGATGTTGTTACACTTAAAAATGCTCCCACAAGTGACATTAAATACCCAAAGAAAGGGAGTGCAAGGGCTACAACTACTGTGCTAATTACCAATGTTGTTCTCATCAAGAGGCTAAATTTTCTAGCATTGCAGAGAAATCTTTCTTCAATTGCATTGACAATTGGTGTCACCGTTAGTGCATATTTTGCTATTGGGTTCACCAAGGTGGTGCATATAGCCACTCTTGAGCTTATTTTGTCGGTAGGAAGGTTCAACGTAATTTGTGACTCTACATGTGAACCAAACATGAGGTAACCAACGACTGCCATTGACGAGTAGGTAATTGTGCATAAGACAAAACACACTAGCAACACCTGAATTATAGAATTCATAATAGAAAGTTATAATTACTGATGTTTTATTAGCGAATAATACAGTATCGTGTTATATTTGTATTAGATTACAATTTCATGTTTGTACGAGTGTTTGTTAGGGTTTCCCTTGTAATTATAGGGCCCTTTGTAACATGAAATTGTAATCTAATACAAATAATGTAATATTCACTAAATCACTAATAGTTAGTAGCTCTTATGAACAAAAAAAAATGAAATTAGTGATTGCTAGTACCTTTGAGAATTGATGTTGGTTTCTCATGGAAGTATACAAAGTAGGGAAAAGTGGATGAGCACAATAGCAGAAAGCATACAAACTAATAGCCGAAGGCATTCCTTTCCAATTTATGACTTCACCTTTTTCTTGAAACCCCACGCCATCAAACTCACCAACCCACAAGATTGAACCTAAGATGATCAACAATGCTAGAACACCACTTGCGGATATATACGAAAGAATGCTAATATTGTTCAACCAAATTGTTGGGAGTATGATGGCAGCAACAACAATAACAATGATTTTCTTGCTTTCTACATGTATCCCATAAAGATCAAAGTCCATTTCCGGAAATAAGTTACTTAGATTATCACCTTCTAAGATCAAAAAACCGGTAGCAACTAAGTAAAGCTCTATGTTCACGGTGACTGATACAATCACCCTTCCTGTTCTACCAAATGCTCGATCTCCGATGTCCGGATAACTTCTAATTGTGGGATCAGTATCCATACATCTTTTTATAAGTAAGCCTGTGTAGAAAGTTGAGATGGCTGTTGTGAAAAGTAGTAATAAGCTTAACCACCCTCCTGATGCCAATGCATATGGAACTGATAGGATTCCAACACCTAATAAAAACCATGAATAATATTTAATTCGAAGTATATTTTTAACATCACTCAAGTAGAGTGGCTACACTGCTGCACCACCCAATTGCACGGTAGTTTTTGGGTTTGTGCGTTGGTACAACGTCGGACACAAAAGTAGTTATTCTCTCTCTTCCTCTTCTTTCTCCCCATATTTAATATTTATCATTAAAAAAATAAAAGGTGCATGAGATGGATATTACATAGATAAAATCTGAAAGGAAAAGAAGATGATATGATGTTAAAGGAGCAAGAAAAAAAATATAAGATTAAAAAACGTGGGTGTTACACTTAGCCTAGTAGAACTTCTCTTTATTAAAATCGAGCGCCATATTTCAAGGTTCGGTCTAATTACATATATATTCAGCCAGTATTTTATTTGAGCGGCCAACAAACGAAAACTGCTCAAGTACTCCGTACGGAGTGACCCAATGGCAAAAGGCCGCCGCCGGCAGGTCACCCAGCGGTACGGAGCCCTTAAGCGTCCAATGTTCCACCAGCTCCGGAGAAAATCTAGTAACCCGCCCGCCCGTAGACACGACGACAAATTAATGGTAAAACCCGGTTGCCTCAAGGATCGAACTTGGGTTTCCCCAAGTCCCCTATCAGTAGCCAGCATACCTCCGAATTAACCACTATTAGGGTTGTACGGTATACTCACTAAACCCTAGCCACTATACGCTCACGGAAACACAAACACCATCCAAGCATGAGACGTGACCATGAGTGAGTGGGTGGCTAGCGTGAGTGGCTCAGAAAAGTGAGTTCACCAAATAATTTTTCGTACAATTTCTAACCAATCAACAAGTAATTAATTACTTGTTTTTTTAAATTAATTAAATCTTACAATCACTTATAACTCATGTGAGTAAGATCAATGTGACGTCTCTATACCACACACCCTTAAAATCAAAACAATAAAATACACATGGAAAAATAAAAGTAACCTGATAGCGCATTTAGACCATTAAAACATGTGTTGAAAAAAGATGAAGTGCCGGTGGTTGAGTGGCGGCTGTGGTGGTTAGCGGCTGCTCCTCCACCTTTGTTCCATTTTGGTGGCTAAGCAGTAGAGGTATTGTAACGGAGTAATCTTCAAATTTTCCTCCCTCCATCAAAGATTAGATAGAGAAAGAGATGAGTGCTAAATACAATTTGCAGAAATAAATATTCAAGAATATTATGCAGAGGGTCGGAAGGTTATGTAGAGATCGATATAAAGGTTCGTTTGTAATTTTTTACTCTCGGCCTCCCTTACCAACCCGTCATATATCTTTTACAAAAGAGAAATATTATAAGGTGAAATTTTTAATTTTAATTAATAACATGTGGTTGGATGTTCTACAAATTTGAGTTTTATTATTTTAATAACATGTGGGTGGATGTTTAATTTTAAGACTGCTTTATGGTAAGGTTATTCTTTCTACCTTACTTCAACCTCTTTCAAACATTCACATGCATATTTCAATGTTTTCAACGACCTTTTTTAAGGCAAACATTGAGGAGGAAATTAGTCATGGTCAGGGGCCTATGTTTTCAAAATACAGGGGCAAATTTCACATTGGATAAGTTCATTATCTCCATCTGAAAATGAAAAACTTGGTTTATGCGAACATATATCTACGATACAGAAAATGATGCCAACAATAGGCTTAGAGTTTTTGGAATTGAGGATCAGAATAGTTTGTCGTGTAAGATTGTTGAGGTGCTAATGAAAACGTTAGATGAGATTAACGGGTTAATAAAGTTGTTGAGGACGGCAATGGATTTATGCATGTCTAATGAGATACCTGACTTTGTTATTCGTTTATACCATGGGAATAGTTTCCATGCATAGGTACTCTAGGGGCAATTGTGTGTTCTGATGATCCGCTGGCAAAAAAATTTGATGTTATTGTTCATAATAAGCATGGCACGACATAAAGAGTTAGCAAGCTTCATCCGTCATATATGCCTTTACAGTATCCACTATTGTTCCCCCTCTGCCTAACAAGGTTGGTCACTTGCTATGAAACTACAAACTTCATCATCTTCATGTAATAATCAACTTACAATCTTACAATGAACATGTTCTACAATTATCAAATTCATGATCGTTCGGACTCGTACATGCTTTTACTGCGTGGAGGATGTTTGTTTCGGTAATATTTGGTTGATGCATACTATATGTCTCGATTGAACAAAATAGGTTAGAATATATATGTTGGATCGTGGTTATTATTCTCTTAATAACCGCACAAGATTATTTGTTTAAGTTTAAAAAGGCGAAATCAGATTAATCTTCTATGCTTTAACCAACTCTGACCGTTGCATGTAAATAACAAGCAAGTAATGTAAACAAGGAATATCCAAGCACTACATCTACTTCCTCTTTCACAACCGCTGCTCTTTCAGCATCCATACCCCTTTTATACTGATGATATGGCTTTCTATCTGGAAAAACATTTAAACAGTGTTCAGACAAATCTCGCGGCACACCAGTCATATCCGACGACTGCTAGGCAAACACATGTGCACTTCCTTTTAATAACTCGAACAACTTCCTTCGCATGTTCCCAATTATAGCAGACCCCACTTGTATTTTCTGGTTCGGAAAATCTTTATTAATCACCCACTTATCAGCCATAATTTAATCATTACCACCAAACTCACATTTCTCCCGTAAACCATCATCACTATCCTTTGCAGTTCGCACATCCATTATGCTAACACATGCATCAGAAACCATCGTCGCCACCCCCAGAGGCGTAGATAATCGCATCATTTCATGAACTACCGAAATTACCGCCACAAGCCTTCGTAGGGCTGGCCGCCCCAAAATTACATTATGTACCGACGTCACTCTTACCACCAAAAATGGTATTTCCAACGACCTAACACAACTCCCATGACCCAACGTTACCGGCAATGTGAGTTCTCCGATTGGTCTCACTACCTCTCCGGCAAAGCCAAACAAAGGAGTCCTAGATACCCTTAACTGACTTTTCACACTTGCTTCCAACTGCCTGAAACATGACTCATACATGATTTCTATAGCAATTCCACAATTAACATACAATCTATGTATCTCATAGCATGCTATCTGAGCAGTGATTACCACTGGCTCCTCCGTTGCAATATCCTGTCTTATTGGCGGAAAAACAATTTCTTGGCACATCTAACCCGGCACTTCCGATACTTTTCCCCTTACATTTCTTCGCAACTGTACATCCTGTCATCGGTGCACCATATGTATGACCGGAATTGCTTTCTCATCCTGCTTTCCTCCTTGTATTATCTTAACCAAATGCCCCAACTTCTCAGATCTCAAGGCTCTGTCAATTTCCCTTTTTAAAACGAAAAAACTTTGAGTTATATGTCCTTTATCACGATGGTATTCGTAGTATTTATCAAAATTTTTGTTTGAAGAAGGACGCGGTCTCGCAGGAACCGGAAGTTCTATATTTTCCGTTGCCAAAATCTTACTAGTAGTCTTTATCAATTCCACATACTTCCCATTCCTAAAATCATTATAACCTCCTCTGTGCTGAAAACCAGGAAAACTATCCCTTCCACCACTAGCCTTGGCCCACCTATTCCAAGTACTACCCCGTTGATTATTACGGATGGGACCACTATTTCTTCCTGGCTGAAAAACTGTCGTGCTTTTCCCCTACACCTTTCGATGCTCCATATCCAACATATTGTTACAAGCATTCTTGCCCCTAACAAAAGCTTGCACCCTATCCATTAATGACTCCATAGATGTAGGTAAATTATCATGTAATTTTTCCACTAACTGCGTGTTCCGAACCCCATGACAAAAGCCAGAAATTCGTAACTGATCTCCCGCACCAACGATTCTCATACTTTCCTTATTAAACCGAGAAACAAAATCCTTAATAGACTCATTATCTCTTCTTCGAATATTGTGGACTTCTGCGGCATCCTTCACACAACGTTTTTGCTGATTGAATCGCCAAAGAAATTTAACGCGCAAATCCTCAAAACTCGATATACCCCCATATGGAAGTGCATCAAACCATACCTGAGCTAATCACGTGAAAGTTTGCACAAACATATGACACCATGTTTTCTCCGACCATCCCTCTAACTGTGCTGCCGTATAAAATTCAAACACGTGATCATCTGGATCTGCCATTCCTCCATATTTACTAACCGTATATGGTATTTTTAGCTTTTCTGGAAAACTAGCCTCAGCGATCCAAGCGACAAATTTAGATTGCGAAGTTATGGAGGTTGGTTTATATGGAACTATCAAATATGTCAATCATTCTCAAATAATATTATTCTCAAAAGACACTATGCTTGATTAATTAATTATATAACAGAATATCTATGTTTAACCATAAAACATGAATATATCCTCAGAATTATCTACTAAAATAATCCTATCATTTTATATAGACATAAAATTATACCATATGTCATACCTTGATACTGACTTCCTCCTAAAACCTTTTGAACAGGAATATAACCATCTTTAAAACCATCCTTATCACTCTGACGAGTATCAGCTGACTTCGACTTATCCAACTCCGTCGAAACCAATACACCTAGGTCCTTATCAACAACCAATTGACATGTCCTTCCTGTCACAGCTTGAACGGCACCATCCACGATTGCCTTACCAGAATCCTACTGCTTCTTTAACGACCGCAACAATTCCCTATTCCGAAACAAAATCTCTCGATCAAATTCATCAGCATCATATAAATTAATAGAAACATCCTTATTCGTCACCATTATTCCCGCAGACTTGTCTAATTGATTAGCTGAAAATGAAAACTTAGAATTCGGAGTCGAGGAATCGCTGAATTTTGATCCTGCCATAGTAAACGAAGGAACTGTACTCTTTAGCTGAAATCCTCCATCATTCTCAGGATCATACAGCTCATTCACACCAGTAGTATCATCGGCGCTCTTCAACTCACTAGATTTCTCAAACTCTGACTCCATTTAAATCACCAAATCAAAACGAATCCACTAATGGATGGCGCCACTGATGAAACAAAAAGTCTCGCTCGATTGATGTAAAAGTGATTATGAATGAAGATTATTATGAATCATAAACTAAAGTGAGAGGAAAAGGAACAAGAGAAATTTATTGAGAGAAAACACATGCGATTACACATAGTTAAGGTGTAAAATGACAACATCCATAATTCAGCTAACTAATCGCCTATTTATAGGAGTCCAACGCCCTCAAATCCGCTTGTGGACATCCATCCTTGCTCCGCAAGTGCTATTCTAATGCTCGTAGCAAATACCCCTGCGTCAATTGTAACATAGCACCTGCAATACTTAACTAGAACGGGACTTAATTATGATGGTGTTGGATGGGAAACATATCCGACACCTATATAGTTCCATCAAGTATAAAACAAAAGGTTTCATTTTTTAGAGTGCGCATCAAACTTGCTCCCGAACCATCTGAATTTGAAGATCCATCTGTATGTAGCACCCACAATTGCTTTGGGACTTCCAGTGCCATTACTGCACATACTACAGATCCGTCTAGTATTTCCACCATAAAAGCAGCCAAAACCTGACCCTTGATGGAAATTCTTAGCTTGAAATCTATGTCAACTGGTCCCAGCTCAATAACCTATTTAAATAACCTTCCCGAATTTTCAGGCTTCCGCAAGATCCCTTGTATAGGAAACGACGTATAAACAAAAATTGGATATGCTTGGAAATACCTTCTCAACCTTCTCGTAGCTTGGACCAAGGCTAGCACAACTTTTTTGGGTCCTGTAAGGGGCTCTTTAACAATGTTGGCACAATTTGATTTAGAAAAGATAAACAAGTTGCCGAAAGTAAATCAAATTGGAAGACAACAATTCATAATTTTTTTTTCTGTATATCTCAAATGTAAATAATGGTTTACACGAGTTTATAGTATAACAATGTATCAACATAAATAACTTTTCTATGGGAGTAAGTTGTAATTGCTTTGAGAAGATATTGAAATGTATGCTCGTTGTCTTGCTTTGTTTGGTGAAGTCAACCTGCTATTTATAGGAAGATGTAGCAAGTTGCAATTAGATAAGGTGGTTGAGGACGATTAAATTTGGAGTGTGGCAGAGTATATAGAGATAAATTGAGGATATTCAATTTATCTCTTTCTTTAACTGTCTTCAACTACTTCTGTGATTAATGCCAAGTTGGTATTCACTTTTCTTGTTCTTCACACAAAGGCAGAATTTGTTCTTCTCGTAATCTTTATCTTCTGATAGTCCAGAACTCCTTCAGGACTCTTCTTTAAAGACTGTTAATGCATCCCGTAAGAAGCCTTCTACAGAAATTAGGATTTCTGTAGAATCTGGTCTGTACAGAACTTCGGAAATTCCGGAGTAGTTCTGTATGAATAAAGAAATCTGTATTTCGTACAGATTTTCATACTCTTTCTCTTTTGAGGATATATCTTGTCTTTTCTTCTAATACTTGACTGTTTTCCGATACATTTACATTGTGTTCTAACAATCTCCCCTAAGTATTTGAAGAAAAAATAATGAAAAGAGAAAGTAAAAGGTGCATAGATCATTTTCATTAATCATTCTACAAAAATAGTAAATGAATTTTTACAAGTCTTTTCTAATCCTTGCCCTACTGGTGAGTGATTTAATTTCAAAGTTGTAGTCTTTAGAGCATTCTTCCTGCAGGGTTCGAAAGACTGTTCTCTCTTTCATTAAGGCTTCAATTTCTATTTTGATGGCTTCTTTTGTTCTGATTTCGTTTGTCCTGCATTTATTTAAGATAAATAGGAAGAAATCTAAGGCCAAATTTGTGTACTTCTGTTTTTCTTTCAGCATGAAGAATCTTCTTTCTTCAGAGTGGTCTCCGAAGCATATACATTGGACTTGGCCGAGAAAAGTTGTTCCAGATCCTCTTCAAGAGACTTCAGGAGGAACATTTTCGTTTGCTTTGTTAGGAACAGTAAAGGAATGTCAGAGTCTTTTGCTAATTCAACATCTACTTGAGCTTGTCTTCTGAACATTCTTTTCCCAGCCTTAATTCCTTGGTATAAATAAGTGCTTACCCTTTCAATCTTTGATGGTTGATTTGAAAAGTACCTTATGAACGAAATCAGCTGAATTAGATTTAATTGCTCAAGATATTTGTTAGTAAATTCTTTCATGCTTCCATCATGTGTCTTGACTCTGTAGCAGTTGAAGTGATCTACCCATATGTGTTTTGTTATTGGTTGGGCTTTGATCTTTATGAACTCAGTGATCATAGGCATTGTGTAGGTTGGGTCTTCCTCAATTGGATTTCCGGTGGTCCTGTCAAATGCCTTTCTTGAGAGAGGACTCATTGAGGGTCTATCTTCTTCTTTCTTTAGTAGTCTGTCTTGCAGCTCTCTAACTTCTTACCAGATAACTTGTTGCATCTTTTGTTTTTCAGTGTAATCATCTTCAAAAGCGGATCCAGATATGAAAGATCCAGCTAAGGAAGATGATTGCATTTGAGTCTGCTTTGCTAGGGTTTTCTTTGTTGTTCCAGTGGAGAGGGGTTGAGAAGTATTTGTTTTCTTGGCTATTTTTATGGTGATTTAGGAGAAGAGGTAGGAGGAGGTGGAGGCCTACATAAGTTTGAGGTGGAGGTCTACATTTCTTTGAATTTTTCCTTTTTAGTTGTTCTTCCTCCTCTTCTTGTTCACTTGGGTCCTCACTCTGATATATTGTCTTCTTTGTTGGAGGATGAACAGAGATTGTGACTTGTTTCATTTTCTCACATGTTCCTTTTATCTTCTGTTTCCACTCTCTTTCAATTTCTCTCATCTGATCTTCTTGGAAAGAGTGTTTGATTTCCAGATTCACTGAAGTCATTTTATTTCTTGTCAGGTTGCTTCTGACCATTTTTATTACCTCCTTTGTCTGATTTCTGCCTATTTTTTCCAAAGTCATTTTCTTGTTCATCAGTTCTGTAGACAGTTTATTGATCATTGATTCATCAGCACTGGTTATTACAGATGGCAGCTTTTGGAGACTTCGGTTGATCTCTTCCGATATCTGGTTTGCCTCTTCTCTTAGTTCTTCTTTCCAAGTCTTTAGCTCATCTGCTAGAGTATTTAGTTGATTGGTGCTTTGAGCTGTGTTTCTTTCAACTTTCATGAGCTTTTCTTAGTTTGAGGAATTGAGTTTTCCTAGTTCATGAAGATTAATTTTCTGATCACTTTTAAAGTTAAATATTTTCTCTCTGATTGTTTGAGAAAAATTTAAGAGATCAGTTTTAAGTAGAGCACTGGGTAAATTTGGAGAGGGATCAACAAATGATCTTTCTCCTTCTAACACACCAGTGGACAACACATGTCCAGCTGTTTTACTAACAAATTCTCTATTGAGAGTTTTGTTAGTGCCCGGAGAACCAGAGATATATGGTGTTCCTAGGACTTCCATATTCATTGTCTTCATCTTAGATGATTCAGACTCATGTGTTGTTTGAATATTTTTTTAGAATATTCATGTGTCGAATCCTTAGGGAACCAATCCCTGTGGATTCTTTCCAATCTTCCTTGACTCATTGAGTCTCCACTTGTTGGTGCTTGTTGATGACTATCAGAGTCATCAAACATGTTGGGCTTGGTGGCAATTTCGGGGATATGGATGTGAGGTGGTGAGTTTTGTGGACTGATGTTGAAGTCTTTGTAGGCTGAGGTGGAGGAGTTGGATGTGGGAGAGTCTGGTGAGTTTCTGTTCAGATTTACTTATTCAGAAAAATGGGATGTTTATGGGATGTGTTTAGGGATTTGTTCAGGCTCAGATGAGTTCTATTCCTATAATTCTATTCCTTCTTTTTACTTTATCAGAACTGGGGATTCATATGGTATATTTGATAGCAAGGAAAAAGGTACAGAAGATATAGAATTGATTGTACCTGATTCAAATTTCTTCAGAATTTTTAGAGTGGTTGTGTGTTTAGCCCCTATCAGAGCTACTGATTCTTCTTGAGACTTCTTTAAGATGAGTAGAGAAAGGAATCTGATAAATGGAATGTGAGCAGTTTCTTTCTTTTCCTTGTGTTTATCTTCAATTCTTTTCACCAGATTCCTCCAAAGTATAGCTCCATAATCTACTCTTTTATTTAGAATTAGAGCGACCATTATGAAGTATACTGATTCACTAGCCTGATCTGATGATCCAACTTTTGCAGTCAGGCTGTAGATGAGAGTGTGCATCATCAGCTTCCATTTTCTCTCCAGTTGGTTGATGTTTATTGCTGAGACTATGGTAAAGCTTGCCCCTTGGTACAGAGAATTGATGATTTTAAGGATTTCTGTTTTGTTTGGGGGTTGTATAGGATTTTCTGGTTTCTTGAGATCGATAATTTGTCTAAAATCTTCTTCTGAAAATTGTAGCGTTGTTGTAGATCAATCTTCATTCTCAATTAGTGCTTCAATCCATTCCTTTTTTGCTTACAGTTTCAGTTTTAATATTGATGGACGACTAGACGTTCATGATTGTTTCTTTGGTGACCTCTTCATCTTAAGTGAGTGTTGCCTTAAGTGGTGAAAACCTTAGGGCTTCAATGACGATTTGTACATCGGCTGAGTAAGCTGATGGGTTCAGGTTTGCTCACATGTTGTTTGGATCGATGTTGAAGGTTTTGAATGGAGAGTTTTGAGACAGTGATGCCAATTTGATCGTTTGAGGAAATATTATGCTTTGGTGAAGATGATGGTTTTAGAAACAGTGTATGATTTGGAGAGAGAGAGTGAGGATTTTATAGTCGGTGAGAGATTTAGGGTTTTAACGGCTCTTTTCGCTAATTGTACTGATTAGGTGGTGAAACGGATATCCGTTGAATCACAACTTTCTTTGTAACTAAAAAAGTGACCGTTCCCTTTTAATCGGAAGTTTAATCGTCCCCATTTCACTTTTGGGATCATTGGTGATCTTGATTTGAGATCAGCTTAATTTCAATTTTGGAGATGATTTTCTCGGTAGTGAGTGTGGTTCCTTTTTCTCCTTCTCCTTCTCCTTCTTTTTCTTTCTTCTAGATCATTCCCCTTTTTTTGTATGTGTATGTGTGTAAGAGTGTTTGTGTGTGACACAATATTTCCCTTTTTGGTTCAGAATAACACTTCAGCTTTTGTACAAAACTACTTCGGAATTTCCGGAGTGATTCTGTATGATTGGTTCCTCAGTGAAGAGGTACAGAACCACTTCAATTTTTGGCTATGATGTTCTAATTTAGCACAATTTGGGCTTTTCTTACAACTTCCCAAAAGATTCTATTTCAACATTTTTAAAAAAAAAAACACTTAGTACAAAACTATTTAAACATTAAGTTTAAGGTGAGTGCATGCAGTTCTACAAGTACAAGGTAGGATAATTCAGGTGGGCACAGGAGGATGTGCTCTGGCTTCAAGTTGGAGAGGAATGTTGTTATGAGAAATAGGTCTCAAGCCCTCATCTTCTTCCTCTATTATATCATTTGGAAGTCCAGTGAGATAAAGTCCGAGATACCTTTGGGAGGGTACAAGTTGGGTGTGATAGCCATGAGGAATTCCTTGCCATTACTTCGCCTGGAAAATTATGCTTATCACGAATCGGGGATATATAATAACTCTCTCTTCTACAAGGAGGTAGCAGTTGTTTTTCAAGTTCTGTGGAAGATAATGAGAGAAGTTCATGTCCAGTCCGTGAATCACATCATGCATGACCATTTGGGTGCCATGGTCAGCAAGATGATGATTATTGACCGGGGAGGAGAAGCAGAGTTGAATTTAAGAAAAGAAAATTTTCCAGATGGGGGGAAGGTGGAATCTATTGGCATGTTCTTCAATAAATTCTCCAGCATACCCAATGTCAATGCAAGTTTCAATGACTTGGGCCCTGTTGAAGTGAGTGGCTCTATTTTTGTCATTTAGATTGAGAGCAGAGCGAATGGAGTCTTCAGTGACTTAAAAGGAGAGATGGTTCACTCATATTCTGATTGGGCTTCCAGGAAGGTTGGGGTCAGATCTGGCATTGACCCATAATTCCCTCAGAAACTCATATCTGAAGGGAGTGTTTTGAGTGAGTGCAAAACCAATAACGCAGGTTTGTAAGAACCTCATCATTCTGGTGAATGTTTGCTGATGGTTTGATGTATGAAGACAGAGGTTGTGAGTGAGGTGAAGTGGGATCTGGAAGGCTTGTCTTTCTAACAGAGCTCAAAAATCCATTTTCTTATAGGGATTTGGATGAAGTTTGGATTTAGAGCTGAGATGAGAGTGACATCCATCTATTTGTAATTGGGAAGAGTTTAGAGGTCTGGAGATTTAGTAGTAAGACTTTTGGGCTTTGTCGGCTGTTTAGACTTCTGATAAAGGTGGTTGGGATGGTTTGTGAGAGGGAATTAACTCTTACTTTCATCATTTCCTATTTAGAGTTATTATTATGTCACACCCCCAAAAATCCCACGCGCGACAACGCGCCGCAGGGAGCGTGACAAACCAGGATCGAACACATTAGCCATACGAACAGTCTATATGCAATGTAAAAGTAAAACTAGAGTAAATGCGGTTATTAAATGCGGAAGCGTAAATCGACAAAGTTGTAATAATTGTTCAAGCGCCAAAACATGCGCAAACCAAAAATTAATAAGTTTGATAAATAATAAGTCTATGATGCATGCATAGTAATTGTAATCCTTATGTGGTGCATCCTAGCTCGTGGCAGATAATCCAGTTTAGCGACCTGAGTTATAACATGCTAAAGTGTCAACACAAAGGTTGGTGAGTTCACAGGTTTAATCAGTTCAACAGTTTAACGGTTCAGTAAAATCCAGATAATATATCAATAGTTAGCTAGACTATTTTCAAGAAATCAGTGCACGTTTGACTAGATCAACTAGCTATCCAGTTACTGAAGCTCGACAAGTTCAATTGTGCCTCGTTAAGACTAAGAAGTTTATAACACCCGTTCGATATCCAATCGTGTCAGAGCGACTGACCAGGGTGGGGTTGTTAAACCCAGTAGATCTACTAAATAAGTTCCCGCTGATGTCACATTGACAGTAACTATAAAGTGAGGGCTTTATATTAAGTGTGCCACTATCATTCAGGTGATATATATCTAACAGTTCAAGTGTTTGCATGTTAATCTCCCCCAACAGGATTAAAATAAGTAAAATGGGGCCGTGAAACTCACCTTAGGTTGCTCGGCAAGGTTTCCAGACAAACAGTTAATTCAAGTAGCAAGAACGAGTCTTGTGCAAGCAATCAATCACCTAACGAGCATACGAGTATAAGTGTGTGTTCTAAACTATTAAATCTAACGTAAACGATAGAAACGAAGGATCGTGAAGTCCGGAATAAGTCGAGGATGGCACGTGTGCCAAATCCGAGCGAATATCGAAATAACGCGAGAAAATCCAATATATATCTTATATATATTTTTTCTAAGTAAATATATATTGTACATATATTTAAATAAATGTTCAAGTGACGTTAATAATAAAGTTTTAACAAGTTATATATATATATATATATTCATAAATATGTTAAATCCAATGATCTAAATATTTATTTTGAAAATAACAACATATTATAGTGAAACATAATCTAAAACCGAGTATTTCGTGTTTTAATCAAAACAACGCTTTTTAATAGTTTCCTAAAAAAAACATTTTAACGTTTACACAAAACATTACTTCGTTTCAATCCAACATCTTGTTTATATATATATATATAATAGTTTACACCATGTATATATATATATTTATCCTTTTTAGATAAACCCAAAGTTTTATATCAATGTATGTATATATATATATATGTATATATTTAAATGACAAGTTAGACTTGTTTGCATTCCAAAATATGATTCCACGAGGTTTAGATGTCTTAAATAAATTTTTACGGGTTTAGGATATGTCTAGGAACACATTTGGTACGAGATCTAGTGGTTAAATGCTCAAGAGATGCAAAAGAAAAAAAGAAAACAGCAACATGGAGGTCGCTGGGTTCGAACCCGCGACCTCTGGGTTATAGTCTCCCAACCGTACCACTCGGCCAAAGCCCTGATTGTGTTACAGATCCGCTCGAAATGTTTTTATGTAGCAGCAGCGACCAGAAATCCAGTTTAAGAAAATCAAGGAACAAAAAAAACGCAGGGACCGAGTTTCGAACCCGGCACCTCTCGCAACACAACCCAACGATCAAACCATTCTGCCAGATTGGTGTCTGGTTCATATCCGAAACAAAATTGATATAACCCGTACCCGTCCCTCTTCATCTTCTTCACCAAACAACTCCGGTGATCGGAACCCTAACTCCGGTCACCGGAAAATCGCAAAACACAATAAAACTCATAAAAGTATGCGACTAACATTAAGGAACTATTACCTCGGGTCGGAGATGAGAGATTGATACGTTTTGTACACCGAAACGAACCCGAAACCTAAACGCGAACTCGAAGCACGGTCACGAAACTTAAATCTGATTGCACCTGGTTGTTCAGAGTCGAAGCACGATCACAAAGGATGTTGAATGGTGGTGATTTGGTGGGTGTTTTGGTCGGAATTCCGAGTTCACCGGAAAAGAAAAAAAAATAAAAAGAAACGAGAGAGAGCGTTTGCGAGAGAGAGGAGTGGGATTTGGATTGTGAATGATTGTGATGATATAACCTTATCATTGAATCAGCAGTAAAGGTTGGTTTGAAACGGACGAGTAATGATGATGATCGGTCGAAACCGATCATCCGTCTTGATTTCACGTAACAGGCCGCAATCAATTGAGGTTTAGGGAAATGACGATTCTGGTCCCTCAAGAATTACAAAGTGTAGGTTCCAAGTTTAAGTAATTACAGGAATAACCCTCCATCTTTTATCAATAAATGAAGTTTAGGAATTTTGCAGAAAGGGTCCCTCAAGGATAAGAGTGCTAACGGATTATTAACGGAGGTTAACGAATGAATAATTTAACGACGAATATACGAGGAACGATAAGATATATCAATCGCAAAAGGTTTATAATATAAATCTATTTTGAATTCACATAAAATCATAGATAACAATCCTTAATTATCCATTTAAGTTCACATAAAATCATAGGTTTTTAACCTATAACCTCCATATATTCAAAGTATCTAAAGTTATAAATAATGACTTGTAATTTAAAATCCTTTAAAATCATAACTTATATATTTAAGTCACATAACTCTATGATTAAATAACTTGTAATTAAAATCTTTTAATTACATAAAATCATAAATGTGATTAAATTATGTTTTATATATATATATGTATATATATTTATCACCTAAAATCATAGGGTATAATTGTCACATAAAATGATGCAACGTTCACATAAAATCGTGACGTATGATTTACATAAAATCATAGAACAAGAATATCAAACGTTTAGACTTGGTGCATGGTCGTAGTGATTGATCACACAAAACCCTAATTTGCTAAAGTCAACAAGTCAACACAATTAAGCACATAAATGTTCACACAACATTTAATATGTTTTACGTTCAGTTAATGCTAGAAAGTGACCTGAAAAGTCGGATTGGCACATATTACCTCTTTTGGGTGCCTTAACTCACAAAGATTTGTTTCTTGATATGCCTATTGTAATTTAAATACGTGATTTGATGGGCATCATTTCTTTTCAGGAGGAAAGTGAAAATTAACTTTTTGAAGAGGGATCCAGACAGTGACACGTGTCTCATTCATTTATTTTTGTTTGAAAAAGACAAAAGGAAGAAAAAGTTTAAACCAAAAAAGAAAAAGAAATAGACACAGGTTCCCCCCCTTAATAGGTGCAAGGAGGGGAGTCCTTTAGTTGAAACAGATGTACTTCAGAAATTTTGAAGTGTGTCTGTTAACCCCCCCCCCCCCTCCATTTTTTTTTAAAAATTATATGGTTTTTGAAACCCATTTATTTTTGGGTTTTTTGTTCATTATTTCTGTGGATTGCTTTTTTTCTTTTGAATTTTACATATTTGGAAGAAACATTCAAGGAGGTGTTAGATACACTTTTCATGCTGTAAAGTTTTCCAATCAGTTTTACCATTTCAATACACATGCAGTGTTTGTATATGGTATTTTCTCCAAAATTTTTAAAAATTTTAACTGGAGGAACTTGTTGACTCAGATTTAGATTTGTTAGAGTCATCAGGGTTGGACTGATTTTTAATCAGAGTTTCAGAAACTGGATTTTAGTTTTTTCCATTGTTGTCCAGTTATGAGTTGTTTTGACTGCTGCTTTTTACAAAGACATCCTTGGAACTTTTAGTCCCTTGAATATACCCGGTCCCCTTACCATAATTCCTTGGTGTGTTTGTCATATTCTCGAGTTGATCATGAGCATTTATGAGACCATTTATGAGACCATTTATTTTCTTTGTTTTCATGTGCCACATTTGATACAAAGTTGCACGTTCAGTCTCATAGTGATCAATTTTGGCCTGGTTGCTCAAGTTCAGTGTTTCTAGTTGTTTTAATCTTAACAATTCTTTTTCTCTATCTCCTTTTGGTTGATGAAGTTTAGATAGGAGAGTGCTGATTTATTCTTCAAAAGTTGTAAATTTATTTTCATTTAAAAGTTTGTTTCTTTCAGAGTTTTCTTGAAGAACTTTGTAATTTATTGACATGTTGTTGAATTCAAAATTTAGATCAGTATGAGAGGAGCTTACTTGTTTTTCATGTGAAGAGTCAGAGAGATCAGTCTAGAGAGATTCATTATTGGCTGATGAAGTAAAACGGGTTTTGGATGTGTCTACATATCCGACCATTTTCTATCAAGTCCTCTATTGCAAACTGATGTGTTCTACCGAGCTTGACATGATGATGACAATATGATTATGAGGACAGGTGCGAGGGACGGATGTGCATGTGCTGGACAGGTGCGAGGGACGGATGTGCATGTGCTGGCGGAACATGTTGAATGCTCTATAAATAGCTAGGATCAAGGCTGAAGAAAGGATCTTCGAGACTTCTACTTTACACCTTTAACTATGTGTTACTACACTTCCATCTGTAATAACACTTGCATTAATAAAATCATTAGTTTCATCCTATCTCTCAAGATCTCTCTTATTCTCCTTGATTCTGATAATAGAAATCATTCCTACCTCGTTCCTTGGGGGATGATTTGATTTTTCAGTGGCGTCATCCGATAGTTGACATGAATTTTTGCAAGTTTTTAGAGACTTAAAAAGATTTTGGGGATGGAAGAAACTAGGATGTTTATGGCTTGATTCATGTTCTACTATGATTTTTTGGCTTGGTAATTTTCAGATTAATGAACATTTAAGATTTTATGAATCACATCCACGTATGAAAGTTTAACTTTCAAGTATGAAATTTAATTTTGGAGCATTTGTGCCCTTGTGAAATTTTGGCAATTTTTATGGATTAATTTCATCAAAATCTTAAAATTTTTGAGAAATTCAGAAGGTTTATTTGGAACACACACTTATTGTGTAAGTGTGTGTGAGAGAAGGGACCAGCAAGTATTTTCATTATGTGTAATTCATTTTCTAGATCTGGATCCCTTCAAATTCATTTTAATCCTACAATAGGATTCAGGTTCTGGTTGATGTCATTTTCGTATTTTATGAAATCAATTAGTCATATGAACAATAAAATTTCCGTAAATATGAGGTAATTTCTCTCTATCTCGTTTCGTATTTCTTTTTGTGCATAAATTTTATACGCTGTTGAGATTTCGTGTTGGATTGAACAAATTGGTGTGGAGCGAATGCATAGTATTAATAGTAATTGTATTTTGATCTTGTTCGGGATGAGCTTCTCTATGGATCTTAAGTTTATTTTGACTTTTTCTAAGTCAAATGATTTCAACATAGTTCAAAACGTTGTGGCGATTCGGTGTGTCGATTAGTTGAATTGGTGAGTTGCGAAGACAAAAAATTATATTTCGATTATGATTGGGGTAGCTAGGAGATCGGTTATTGATTATTCTCTGGAAATCTTGTATGACACACTACTGTGTGTTCTTGGTATTCATGTTGGAGGACTGAGAAAGATTACTACCAGATCAGTTTTTCGTGTTCCAGCATGGCCTGATTCAGCTTATTACTGTAGAATCTATTTTGATTGTGCATCTATACACTGGTATTTTGATGGATCACGTCGAGTATTCAGCTAAGTCTTCTTGGTCGCGTGAAGTTTTATAAGAAATTGGTTATGTGATAAGTTTGTGCGAGTAATTTTTGAAATGGCATCTGTTTTAGATGGCCTCTTAGTGATCAAACCTAGTTCGTCGTTTCAGTGATCATTGGATTGGGAATAGCATTTTAAATAAAAGGGTCGCTTGATAGAATGGTCGCAAGTTCAATGCCGGTGTTCATTTTGGTGGTCATTTGGAAGAATCGGTACAAAATAGAGAGATACTTTTGATCGGAATTGTGTCTGGTTTCTGCTCGGGACAACTTTGATCTTGGTTGTTCAACGTTTTGCGCAAATTTTTTAAAACTCATTTTGGGGTGTGTTTTTGGTGGGTAAAGACATCTGAGTCCCAGTTTTCAACTTCAGCCATTAATGCTTTTTCTTTTTGCATGGCCTGTTCATACTTCCTTTTATAGTATGTTGCATCTTTGAGTTTCTTATTCTTGCATTCTGAGGCATGGTGGCCCATTATTCCACATTTGAAGCACTTTATCTTACTCTTGTCAATTTCAGGTTTGCTATATTCAGATGTTTGTTTCTTGCTTTCTTCAATTTTTGAGAAATTATTTCTGGTTGATCAAGAAGGATTCTTTTCAGAGTAAAGAGCCAGTGGGTCGACTTTGGATTTGGAGATGTCTAGTATTTCAGACTCTTGAGAGTCTAGAATACAAAAGAGATCATTTAGACTCTTTTCTTCTAAATTCAAAGTTGATTGAAGAGTCATGGTTAGACTTCTCCATTCATGAGGAAGGCTTTTGATAAATTTAATATTTGTTTCCTCATTAGATTTAAAAACATTGAACTTCCTTAGATTGTTAATTATTTTGGCAAAACGATTGTAGGTGTTTAAGAGTGACTCGCTTGGAAGTGACTTGAAAGATTCATATTCGTTTAGTGCCTTAGTTCTTTTATTTCTTTTTATTTGATCCCCCCCCCCCCATCAAAGAGTTTCTCAAGGGCGGCCCATATGCCCTTGGCTAAGGTATTGCAGTCAACTTTACAGAATATCTCATGGGGAAGAGCAATGATGAGGACTGTCTTGGCTTTGTCCTCATTAATCTCTTTAGTCTAATCCTCCTCACTCCACCATTTTCTTTCTTTGGGGATGGTGCGAGCAGGAACACCAGCTGAGGTTTCAGTTTCCTTTATCCCAGGAATGTCGACTGAGGGACAATGGGGTCCCTTGGCTATGCATTTCAACAGGGACCTATCAACTTCTTTTAGGAAGTTGGTAATTCTGATTTTCCACTGTGGATATTCCTCCCTAGCAAGAATAGGGGGTTTTGCCAATGAGCCAAATGATTTTCCATTGTTCCAGCTTGAAGACATTTTAGAGAGAGTGTTAAGGAGAAGGTGTTAAAGAGCAGGATTTTTGAATATTGATTATTCAATCTGCTCTGATACCAATTGTTGGGTCCCGTAAAGGGCTCTTTAACAATGTTGGCACAATTTGATTTAAACAAGATAAACAAGTTTTGGAAAGTAAATAAAATTGGAAAACAGCAATTCATAAAAAATGTTTTTCTGTATATCTCAAATGTATATAATGGTTTACACGAGTTTATAGTATAACAATGTATCAATAGAAATAACTTTTCTATGGGAGTAAGTTGTAATTTCTTTGAGAAGATATTGAAATGTATGCTCGTTGTCTTGCTTTGTTTGGTGAAGTCAGTTTTCTATTTATAAGAAGATGTAGCAAGTTGCAATTGGATAAGGTGGTTGAGGACGGTTGAATTTGGAATGTGCCAAAGTATATAGAGATAAATTGAGGATATTCAATTTATCTCTTCTTCAACTACTTTTGTGATTAATGCCAATTTGGTATTCACTTTGCCTGTTCTTCACACAAAGGCAAAATTTGTTCTTCTCGTAATCTTTATCTTCTGATAGTCCAGAACTCCTTCAGGACTCTTCTTTGAAGGCCGTTAATGCTTCCCATTAAAAGCATTCTATAGAAATGAGGATTTCTATAGAATTTGGTCTGTACAGAACTACTTCAAAAATTCTGGAGTAGTTCTGTATGAATACAGAAATCTGTATTTCGTACAGATTTTCATACCTTTTCTTTTTTGAGGATATATCTTGTCTTTTCTTCTAATACTTGACTGTTTTTCGTTACATTTACATTGTGTTCTATCACACTTTCTCAACCATTGGGTATCTTGTCTCACAATCCTTCAACATCTTGCTTACGTAATAGATTGGTATTTTCTTATCCTCCCATTCCACCATCGGGACAGCACCAACGACGTTTTGAGTAACTGCTAAATACATGACTAATTGTTCCCCTACTTCCGACGCTGTTAGAGTCGGAAGTGTTAACAATATTTTTTTTAATTCTTCAAATTCCACATCCGCTTCTGAAGTCCAAGCAAAATTATTCTTTTTTATACTTTCCTTCATTACTCCAATAAACGAAAAAGCCCGTTCTGCTGCTTTGGACAAGAACCGATGTAACGCTACTAATCGCCCATTTAACGTTTGCACCTCCTTTAATGACTTAGGGTCTTCCATTTATAACACGGCTTCCACTTTTCCCAGATGTGCCAGTATTCCATCTTTATTAACCAAAACCCCTAAAAATTCACCCTCTTCCATACCAAATGAACACTTTTTGGGATTCAATTACATATTTATACCCTTTAGCCTTTCAAAAGTTTCGCTAATATCTTGCAATATTTCTTCTTCTGTTTTGCTTTTTATAACCAGGTCATCAACATAAGCTTCTATGTTTCGCCCCACTTGCGCCTGAATTTGTCTTGTCCATCAACCTCTGATATGTTGCGCCAGCGTTTTTGAGCCCAAATGGCATTTTTTTTGTAGCAATACAGCCCTTCATTTGTGACAAAGGCGGTTTTGTCTTCATCCTCTTCAGCCATCGTAATTTGATGATACCCTTTATAGGCATCTAGGAAACACTTCCACCTATAGCCAGCTAAAGAATCTACTTTCAGATCTATTTCTGGAAAAAGATAATAGTCTTTTGGGCATGCTTTGTTCAGATCCTCGAAATCTATGCACATCCTCCAGGTTCCATCTCCCTTTATCACTAGCACAGGATTTGCGACCCATGTCTGATACTGAACTTCCCTAAGGATTCCTGCATCAACTAGCTTGGCCACTTCACTTTTCACAACATCACTTCACACTTTATCCATAATCCTCCTTTTTTGCTGAACTAGCTTTGCCCCAGGATAAACATTTAAACGATGTTCTGAAAAATATTTGGGTACTCCAGTCATATCCGATGGCTCCCATGCAAATACATTTACATTCGTTCTTAACAACGTGAACAGCTTCGCTCTTGTTTCCAAAGATAGATGCGTGCCAACCTCAATCAGTTGATCTGGAAATTTATCATTGATAACCCATTTATTCTGAGTTAAATCTTTATCGCCTCTCCCCTTCAAGATTGCCTCATTCGCCGCATGTGCCTCAACAAAAGCTATTTGTTTCTCTATATCAGTTTTTAATGTTGCCACACCACATAGTGTCGGGAAACATACCACTCCATGAGCCGTAGACACTATGGCACCCAACATTCTTAACCCTGGTCTTCCAATGATAACGTTATGTGGGGAGGAAGTTACGACTACCACAAATGTCATCATGACCTCTCTAAAAAGTTTATCATCTCCGATAATTACCGGAAGTGTAACTTCTCCGATAGGACGTACCACTTCCCCCGAAAACCCCACCAACATTGACACATGCGGCTTCAACTTTTTCTACACTTCCATTCCCATCTTTCTGAAGCAAGACTCATACATTATCTCTGAAGCGCTTCTAGTGTCAAGATATATTCTCTTCACCATGTATCCGGCTATCCCGTTTGTAACTACCATTGGATCTTCTTTAAACTCATCACTTGCAATTGGAGGAAAGATAATCTCTTGTCGCATCCACACTTCATCTTCCATTTTATTCTTAACATTTCTTTGCCAACTACTTTCTCTTTTCCGAATCATCCCAATGACTTTATCTCCTCCCACCGGTGGTCTCCCTTCTTTAATGTTTTTACCAAATGCGAGAGTTTTCCTGACTTTATGGCCCTTTCTATTTCATTTTTGAAGTGCCTCACTCATCAGTATTATGGCGTCGGTCTTTATGATATTCATAATACTTATTCACATCTACGTTTACAGGCATACGATGTCTTGCTGGCACATGAAAGCGTATGTTTTCAGTAGCAAGAATTTCACTTGTGTCTTTGTCATAGACGGTAATTTATGATCACCTCTATACTCCCATGCCTTCTTATAATTCTCAAAACTTCCATCCTTTCGATGATCATATGGTTGTCCTCGATACTTGTTCCAAGACTAATTTGTTACCGGAAGTACATGTCCACTTTTAGGATTCAAAAACTTTGGCTGAGCCTTCTGAACACTCCCTCCTTGGATATTGCCAGATGCACATTTTCCCCTTACATATATTCTGACTCTGTCCATGAGCACTTCCATAGTTTTGGGAAGGTCCTCATGCAACTTCTCTACTAAATGTGAGTTCCTCACTCTATGACAAAATCCAGAGATTCTTAACTGATCTTGATCACCGGATATCTTCATTGTTTCATTATTGTATCTTACAACGAAATTTTCCAAACTCTCGTCATTTCCCCTTCGGATGTTATGCACTTCCGTCACCTCTCTAGTACATTTTTTCTGTTGACTAAACTGCCTTAAGAATTTCGAAAAGAGATCTTCAAACCCACTTATTTGGGCATTCGGTAATGAATCGTACCACACTCTAGTTGTACCCGTGAGAGTTTGCACAAACATATGACACCAGGTCTCTTCAGACCATTGCTCTAGCCTCGCCGCTGACCAAAAGTCAAATAAGTGTTCATCCGGATCTGAGATTCCATTATACTTTTTGACGGATGTGGGCATCTTAAATTTTCTAGGAAATTTAGCACTTGTATCCATTCCATAAATTTAGATTGTTCTTGCATGGACGCCGGAAAGTACGGTATCACGGGTTCTGTTGCCCCTGCATAAATTTGGCATGAAATTGCCTTATTCTTTACATACGTCTGGCATAAGATTTCCTTATTCATTACATAAATCTGGCATAAGATTTTCTTATTCCTTCTTCTTTTTTTTATCGCATATGAAATTCTTCATTATGTTTCACATTTCCTTCCTTCTTTCTCGGCATCCATATTTATACTCGATATATATTATATACACTTCGCAAAGACAAAAAGTTTTTTTAATTTCACCTCAAAAAATAACTCTTACAGGCGCTAACTGAATTTGTCACTTAAAATGTCTTAATTATCTTATGAAAGAGAGATTTCCAAGAAATTATTATGAAAAATAACGCCTGTCATGAATTGGTGATTTTTTTAACATTTTCTTCTCCAGATCACATTAAAGCTCTCACCTAAACTCCACTGACTGATTTCTCCGCTTTTTCAAAGGAAAATGACATATTAGAATACATGGAATCAGATAACATGCCTGCATAATCAACATTTTTCTTATCCTTAAAATCAGAGTCAAACACCTTCACAACTCGTAATCCATTTCCTTCTTTAGAACGATCTTTTTCCGGCGTAAACTTTAATATCGCCTTCACATCCTTTAACCAAAGGTCTCGATCCTGCCTATCTTTGAGCTTCCTTAAAAATTCGACATTCTTTAAAAGAAAGTACGTCAGTCTTGTACTCTTTCAGCACTGCCAATTCATCATCACGTTCATCTTCGTCCTCATGCATAGTTCCTGCACCTTTAACCAGCGTCCTCGTATTTGAAAGTTCAAACGTTTGTGACCTGTAATTCACGCCACCATCAGAAGCCTTCGAACTCAAATCGGCCTTTTCTGAACTTTTTGTTAACATAGTGCCTTTCTTCTTCTCACTCGACATTGAATCTCGCTCCATTATTACAGAAACCAGAGTACGGATGGCGCCAAATGATGAAACACAAAATCCCACCGCTCGAAGGTTTGATTCTATTGTTCAACAGGTTAGAGTAACAATGGTGTTTATGAGCTACAAACTAAAGTGAGATAATGTAGATTTCATTGGGTAAACAAATGTGGATTACATGAGAGAGAAAACTTAGAGAATACATGCTTAAGTGTGTGTTATTCAAAAAGTCCTTTCAAAGTTAGACAGCAAGTCTATATATAGGACTAAACAACGCACTCATGTATTTATCTACATCCGCTTCTTCCAATAACCAATCTTAACTTGCATCTTCCTTAACCCCTTTTGGCGACTCCGGATCAGTTCTTGAGATCAACTCCGATGTGTTTAGCCATTTTTACCTATCTTCATCAGGGTGTATGTTAGATATGATCTTCAAAAAGTGTAGAACCAAGTCTTATAAAGAAGCTAAGACTGATATTAATTAGGCAACAACCATGAATGAGGAAACGGACGCCTAAATAGAAATAATACCTTGACACTTGTTGAATTACCTAAAGATAGAAAAGCTATAGGTTGTAAGTGGGTCTATAAAGTAAAATATAAAGCCTCTGGTGAGATTAAGAGGTATAAGGCTAGACTTGTAGCAAAATGGTATAGTCAAATAAAATAAATAGAAATAAATTGCTAATAAACCAAAACCAGTTCCACCGAAAAGAAGGCCTAGACATTAAAAGAACAACAATTAACTTACAAATATTTAGACAGGCAGCAAAACTTATAATAAATCAAATTCAAATACCTCTAGAAGATCGAATTCCGACAGACGCAAATTCAAGAAGACGAAATTGCATGAGAAGAAGATCTCCATAGAAAAAATATGGGAATCGGGAAAAGAAAATTGAAGGAGGTAATTTTTATTGATAAAGATTAGAAGGTGGGAAAGGCGCATGTACGTGCAAACATTTCAGAAAAGATAAGATGACCGGGAAAAATTGATTGCCACGTTTACTAGGAGAAGTTAGGTAAAAAAAAAAGGTTATTGGCTTCAAACAATCCTAACTATCACCTTTTGGCCAATAACACTCCCAACTAATGAATTTCCCTTTGACACTCCCAACTATCAACATATTTTCCTCCACCACTCATTCCGTTAATTTTTATTAACTCCGTTAGTCATCTGACTACGTGGTTGTCCTACATGGCATAAAATGATTATGTGGTTGTTCACGTGGCTTATGGCCACATAGGCAGATGACTAACGGGGTTAAAAAAAATAACGTAGGGAGTGATGGAAGAAAATATGTTGATAGTTGGGAGTGCAAGAGGGAAATTTGTTAGTTGGGAGTGTTATAGGCCAAAAAGTGATAGTTAGGATTATTTGAAGCAAATAACCCAAAAAAAAAAACGCCGAGCCTCGAACGTAAGTCTCACCAAAGAGAAAAAACTAAAACCCAAAGTTTAACCACCACGGAAGAGTGACAATAAATTATATATATAACAATCAAAATTGATAGGTTAATAGTGGACTTTTTGTTTCTTATAGTTTGGTCACGTGACTTTGGTGTTTTGACGCTTTCTACCCTTAAACTTTTACAATTTCTTGTTTTAATGAGATAGTAAACTTTAAGTTTTTATAGTTTAGCCACATATGTTTCATACTTTTACGTTTTCTACCCTCTAACTTTTAAAGTTTTTTTTTGTTTTTGTTTTAAGTTTTGTTGTCTTTTACTTTGGCCACGAAACTTTTAACCTTTCTAGTTTCGTTTTTAGTATACTTATATATATTATACTTTCATCACGAGACTTTTAGACTTTTAGACTTTTACGGTTTATACCCCTTAACTTTTTAACTTTCGTTTTTTATTCGATTAATTTAATTTTTAGTATACTTTTAGAGTTTTTGACTTTGACGATGACTTTTTTTTATAGTTTTATACTTCGGTTTTAATATACTTTTATATTTTATACTTTACCACAAGACTTTTAAACTTTCACGTTTTATACCCGTTAACTTTTCAACTCTCTAACTTTTAAAGTTTTTTTTTTTTGTTTTAAGTTTTGTTATCTTCTACTTTGATCACGAAACTTTTAACTTTTCTACTTTCGTTTTCAGTATACTTTTATAGTTTTATACTTTCATCACAAGACTTTTAGACTTTTACGTTTTATACCCCTTAACTTTTTAACTTTCGTTGAGCGTACAAATTCGACGCTGCGTACCACGAGACTTTTAGACTTTTACGTTTTATACCCCTTAACTTTTTAACTTTCGTTATAGTTTTATACTTTCACCACGAGACTTTTAGACTTTTACGTTTTATACCACTTAATTTTTTTTACTTTCGTTCAGTATATAAATTCAACCCCGCAGCAACGTGCGGGATTGTAACCATCTCGTTGGAATTTGCACGATTTTCTCTGTTGTCTCGAGTACCAACTCAGGACCTGTGAGTTGACTGTCACCAACCTCCGCCCAATAGAGACGTGATCTAAACTTACGCCCATAAAGTGCTTCAAACAGAGCTATACCGATACTGGTGTGATAACTGTTATTATAGGAAAATTCCACTAATGGTAAATGTTTATCCCAACTTTCACCAAAATTAATCGCACATGCACGCAACATGTCCTCAAGAGTTTGAATGGTCCATTCACTTTGACCATCGATCTGAGGATGATATGCAGTGCTCATATCTAGACGCGATCCCAATGCTTCAAGTAACGATTCCTAACATTTGGATGTAAATCGGGCATCTCGATCTGATATAATAGAAACTGGTACTCCATGTCGCGAAACGATCTCTTTGAGATAAATTTTGCCTAATGTCTCTAAGGTATCAGTTTCCTTGATTGGTAGGAAATGTGCCGACTTGGTTAAACGATCAATAATGACCCAAATTGTATCACACTTGCTTGCTGTACGGGGTAGTTTTGTGATAAAATCCATAGCTATTCCCTCCCATTTCCACTTGGGAATTTTTGGTTGTTGAAGTAACCATGCCGGTTTCTGGTATTCTGCCTTGACCTTGGAACAAGTCAAGCACTTGCTTACGTAAGTGGCAATATCAGCTTTCATCTTTGGCCACCAGTAAATCAATTTCAAATCTTGGTACATCTTATCCGAGCCTGGGTGAATAGAGTAGCAAGACTTATGGACTTCATCCATAATCAATTCCCTCAAATTTCCATACGGGAATCCATATTCGGTTCGCACAATACCGGATACCATCAGATCTAACTTCTAAAAATTTATCCATACCCCGCAAGGATTCTAATTCAATGTTCTCAGCTTTGAGTGCTTCAAGTTGTGCATTCCGGATCTAATCGGGTAATCCGATATGAATAGTGAGTTGCAACGCACGAACTCTTCAAGGCTTGGGTGTCACACCCCCAAAAATCCCACGCGCGACAACGCGCCGCAGGGAGCGTGACAAACCAGGACCGAACACATTAGCCATACGAACAGTCTGTATGCAATGTAAAAGTAAAACCAGAGTAAATGCGTTTTTAAATGCGGAAGCGTAATCGACAAAGTTGTAATAATTGTTCAAGCGCCAAAACATGCGCAAACCAAAAGTTAATAAGTTTGATAACTAAATAAGTCTATGATGCATGCATGGTAATAGTAATCCTTATGTGGTGCATCCTAGCTCGTGGCAGACAATCCAGTTTAGCGACCTGAGATATAACATGCTAAAGTGTCAACACAATGGTTGGTGAGTTCACAGGTTTAACAGTTCAGTAACATTTCAAGTTCAGTTTAAGATTGACCGTTCAATAACGTCAAGTTGTAAGAGCATAATCACTAATATATATCAAATAGCTTGCTAGGCTATATACATGAAAATTCGCACATTGATGGTCACCGAAGCTAACAGTTGTTTATAGTTTGCCTTGTTGTGTTTAGGACGAATATAACACCCGTTCGATATCCAATCGTGTCAGAGCGACTGACCCGGGTGGGGTTTGTCAGACCCAGTAGTACTACAATATATTTCCCGCTATCGTCATTAATACTAACGGTACCATAAGGAGGACTTTGTTGTATCAGTGTGCTACAAGTACTTCAAGTGATATATAAAAGTCTAATTATCTCAGTTGCGTAAATCATGCATGTTAATCTCCCCCAACAGGATTTAAAACAGTAAAATGGGGTCGTGAAACTCACCTTAGGTTGCTCAGCAAAGTTTCCAAATAAACAGTTAATTCAAGTAGCAAGAACGAGTCTTGTGCAAGCAATCAATCACCTAACGAGCATACGAGTATAAGTGTGTGTTCTAAACAACGATAAAAACAAAGGATCGTGAAGTTCGGAATAAGTCGAGGATGGCACGTGTGCCAAATCCGAGCGATTATCGAAATAGTACGCGAAAATACAATATATATTAATATTATATATTTTCCAAGTTCAGATATTCTAAAATAAATATACGTATAATGTATATATTTTACTAAGCGTTCAAGAAGTGTTAATAATGAGTTTGCGAGGTCAATATATTTATATATATTGAAGGTCATCATAAAATATCCGGTTATTTTAATAAAAATCCAAACGGCATAAGTTTATATATTACTCTACCCAAGATATACATATACATATATATTTTACCTTTTTGTAAAAAAAACTAGAATTTTATATCAATATATATATATATATATGTAGATGTTAGAATTTTATTTTTAATTTGAAACAACGAGTTAAATACAATTCACAACTCGTAATATGGTTTACGGGATTTAATGATCCTAAATATATTTTTTTACGGGTTTAAACACTCGTAGGGAACCATTTTAAATGAGTTTTAGTTGACCCAATACATAGAATTACCAAAAATAAAGAAAATAAAAGAAATGAGGTCGCCCGAGTTCGAACCCGCGACCTCTTAATCGCTACCGAGAACAATGACCAGTGGGGCAGTTTTTCCGATTTGGTTAACAGTTCGCGCGTAATCATTTTATCCAGCAGCAAGTCCAGTCCCGTATTTGGGAACAAAAACAAGAATAAAACGCGGAGGCTGGGACTCGAACCCGCGACCTCAGGGATAGGCAGTGCGCGACCCAACCACTAGGACGCCTGACCCAATTGTGATTTAACCCGACTTTCTAATCCTTTAACCTGTATTCAATATAGGTCATCTTCCTCATAATAACCCTAATGTCGCCGGAGATATTTCCGGCGACCGGAAAAACGTAAAAACATGAAACGACACACCAGAAACATGCGATTATCATGAAGGAACCTTTACCTCGTGTTGGAGATGAGAAAATACGAGTTTTTGATGCCGAAACGAACCCGAAAGCTTGAACGCGAACACCGAGCACCACCACGAAACTCGAATCCAATTGCTTCTGGTTGCTCGTGAGGGTCTCGCGATCACAGGGATATGTCGAATGAGGGTAAACAGTGGCTAGGTGGTGGGAATTTGGTCGGATTTCCAAGTTCACCGGAAAACTTTAAAAGGAGGAAACGAGAGAGAACGAGTGTGAGAGACAAGAGAGAGTATGAGTGGTGATGGAACCGAATAACATATCATATGGACAGGAGAGGCTCTCTCTTGATTGCACCCTTGGTAACCGACTGAATGATGATCGGTCTCAAAACCGATCATCGCCTTCAATTCTCGCATTCACAGCGAGTTAAACACAAGTATTAGACTTTGGCAAAACTAGTCCCTCCCACTTACACATTGAGTAATCGAGTTCTGGTAATTGCAGCACAAGTCCCTCAATGTTTTATTAAAGAAATGAGGTTCAAAGGTTGACAAGATTGGTCCCTCACGTTTATAAAAAGTTAACAAGTTCTAACGGAGTTATCATGAAATGTTTTTAACGATGAATATACGAAAGACGTCAAAATATATAAATATAAATCTCGTTTTACTTAAATAAATCGTGAAATACAACTCCACAAATATATATTTAAAATCACCTAAAATCATAACTTATTCATTTACATCATATAAATTTATTAATTTAGGAATAATAACTCATTTTAAATCCCCATGAAAACATAACTTATATCTTTAAGTCACATAACTCTATGATTAATAACTTGTAATTAAAATTCTTTAATTACACAAAATTATAAATATCATTTAATCACATATATGTATTTATATGTTTTAATCCCACATCAAATCATAGAATTTCAAACGTTTAAATTTCCGTGCATGCTCGTAGTGATTGATCACACAAAACCTTAATTTACTAAAGTTAACAAGTCAACATAGTTAAGCACATAAATGTTCACACAACATTTAATACGTTTTACGTTCAGTTAATGCTAGAAAGTGACCTGAAAAGTCGGATTGTCACAGTATCCCCTTGTTGAAGAATTTTCGTCCTCGAAAATTGCGTAACGCGGTAAAAGTTAATGAGCTAGACACAAAGAAAAGAAAAGAAAAATTCTCAATCGTCACATCATCCCCTTGTTGAAGAATTTTCGTCCGCGAAAATTAAACCAGTATCTGAACTAGACGAAGGCTGAACCTTGAATAGTCTGGGATATTTCTTCATCATCTGATCTTCGCGTTCCCATGTGAATTCAGGACCATGTCTCGAGTTCCAACGAACTTTAACGATTGGGATTTTGCTACGCTTTAATTGTTTAACCTCCCGGTCCATAATTTCTACCGGTTCTTCGATAAATTGAAGTTGTTCGTCTACATGCAACTCCTCGAGTGGAGTGATCAAAGTCTCATCTGCTAAACATTTCTTCAAATTCGACACGTGGAAAACGTTATGGACCCCACTTAGCTCTGCTGGTAAGTTTAGTTCATACGCTGATAGACCAACTCTTTTAACAATCTCAAATGGCCCAATGTATCTCGGGTTTAACTTACCACGTTGACCAAAACGCACTACAACCTTCCAGGGTGAGACCTTTAACAAGACCTTATCTCCTTCCTCAAATTCCAAAGGTCTTCGCCGTTTATCAGCATAACTTTTCTGTCTATCTCGTGCGGCTGCCATACGATTACGAATTTGCACGTTTTTCTCTGTTGTCTCGAGTACCAACTCAGGACCTGTGAGTTGACTGTCACCAACTTCCGCCTAACAGAGAGGTGATCTACACTTTCGCCCGTAAAGTGCTTCAAACGGAGCTACACCAATACTGGTGTGATAACTATTGTTATAAGAGAATTCCACTAAGGGTAAGTGTTTATCCCAACTTTCACCAAAATCAATCGCACATGCACGCAGCATGTCCTCGAGAGTTTGGATGGTCCGTTCACTTTGACCATCGGTCTGTGGGTGATATGCAGTACTCATGTCCAAACGCGATCCCAATGCTTCATGTAGAGATTCCCAACATTTGGATGTAAATCGAGCGTCTCGATCTGATATAATAGAAACTGGTACTCCGTGTCGCGAGACGATCTCTTTAAGATAAAGTTTGCCTAGTGTCTCGGAGGTATCAGTTTCCTTGATTGGTAGGAAATGTGCCCACTTTGTTAAGTGATCAATAATTACCCAAATGGTATCACATCTACTTGCTGTACGGGGTAACTTTGTGATAAAATCCATGGCGATACCCTCCCATTTCCATTCGGGAATTTTTGGTTGTTGAAGTAACCCTGCCGGTTTCTGGTATTCCGCCTTAACCTTGGAACAAGTCAAGCACTTGCTTACGTAAGTGGCAATGTCGACTTTCATCTTAGGCCACCAGTAAATCAGTTTCAAATCTTGGTACATCTTATCCGAGCCTGGATGAATAGAATAACGAGACTTATGGGCTTCATCCATAATCAATTCCCTCAAGTTTCCATACACGGGAATCCATATTAGGTTCGCACAATACCGGATACCATCGGATCTAACTTCCAGTAATTTATCCATACCCCGCAAGGATTCTAATTCAATGTTTTGAGTGCTTCGAGTTGTACATTCCGGATCTGATCCGGTAATCCTGTATGAATAGTAAGTTGCAACGCACGAACTCTTCTAGGCTTGGGGTTATCCTTCCGACTTAAGGCATCAGCTACTACATTAGCTTTGCCTGGATGGTATCTAATTGTAACCAGCACCATTTCTTCCCCTGTTTTTGTGAGGCTTTTGAAACAAGACTCAATTTTTTTTTAGTCATTTTCTATTTTTTTTTTTAATCGTAAAATTTAAAAACCAAAAACTTTGTACAAAAAAAAAACATAGATGATCAGATCATTCCTCGAAGGCAATCATCTTCAGGCCTTCAACACAAGATTCAAAATTAGGACGAGGAAGTGGTTTTGTAAAGATGTCCGAAACATTCTGATCGGAGCTTACCTTTTGAAGCTGAATTAGCTCACGATCAAAGCAATCACGAATAAAATGTACCTTGATATCAATGTGCTTGGTTTTGGAATGTTGGACGGGGTTTTTCACAATCTCAAGAGCAGCAGCGTTATCACAAAATATGGGAGTGTTAACGAATTCCATACCGTAATCCGTGAGCTGGTTTTGGATCCACACTACCTGTGAAGTACCGGCAGATGCGGCCACGTACTCAGCTTCGGCAGTTGATTTGGATACGGTATGCTGCTTCTTGCTCTGCCAAGAGATGAGCCTATCTCCCAGGTACTGACATCCTCCAGTAGTAGATTTCCTGTCAAGGTCACTACCTCCATAATCACTGTCAGTAAAAGCATATAATTGAAAATCAGTGTTCTTCGGGTACCAAAGACCAAGCCTAGGCCTGCCCTTCAGATACCTGAAGATACGTTTAACAACAGCTAAATAAGAGAGTTTAGGGTTAGCCTGATATCGAGCACACACGCAAACTGCATACATGATGTCTGGCCTGCTTGCTGTCAAGTACATTAGTGATCCAATCATCGACCGATAATGGAATTCACTCACTGACTCCCCGTTAAGATCTGCTGACAAGAGTGGTCTGGATGCCATGGGAGTGGCGATGGGCTTGCAATCCTGCATCTTGAACTTTTCCAGAATCTCATTCACATACTTCTCCTGATGAATAAGAATCCCAGAATCATTCTGCTTGACTTGAAGTGCAAGAAAGAAACTCATCTCGCCTTGGTCACTCATCTCAAACTTCTTCTTCATAATCTCCTCAAACTCGGTGCACAATTCTTCGTTTGTCGATCCGTAGATAATATCATCTACATACACTTGCACCATGATAATGTCTTCTTCCACCCTTTTCCTAAACAATGTTTGATCAACAACTCCTCTTGTATAGCCATTCTCCACCAGGTGATTGGACAATGTTTCATACCAGGTTCTAGGAGCTTGATGCAAACCGTACAAAGCCTTATCCAGCAGATAAACATGATCTGGATTTTCTTCATCTATGAACCCTGGTGGTTGAGCAACATAGACTTCCTCGTTCATCTCTGCATACAGGAAGGCAGTCTTCACATCCATCTGATGTACGGTAAAATTGAGATACGAAGCTACAGCTAGAAAGATCCGAATTGCTTCCAATCTTGCCACCGGAGCGTAAACCTCATCATAGTCGATACCGTGGACTTGCCTGTACCCTTGTACTATCAACCTTGCTTTGTTTCTTACAATGATCCCCGAGTCATCCTTTTTGTTCTTGTACAACCATCTCGTGGGAATCACCTTCTTGTCCTCTGGCCGCTTCACAAGACGCCACACTCCCAGCTTTGAAAACTGATTGAGTTCATTGTGCATGGCCTCCATCCAGTTTGGATCTTTGAGAGCAACCAGCGTTAGCACCGTAAGAGGTTGGGCTATCTTTGAAAATCCCTCGATAAATCGTCTATAATAACCTGCCAAACCAAGAAATTGGCGAATTTCCGTTGGCGTCTTAGGCGCAGGCCAATTCTTAATTGCCTCAACTTTGATTGGATCAACGTGAATCCCCTGACCATTAACGATATGACCAAGAATTTGCACCTCACGCATCCAGAAATCACACTTTGAAAATTTTGCATACAGTTGCTCCTTCTTGAGTAACTCTACGATCAAATGAAGATGTTGTTCGTGCTCCTCCTTTGACTTAGAATATATCAGAATATCATCAATGAAGACGATGACGAATTTATCGAGATATGGCTTGCAAACGCGATTCATCAAGTCCATGAAAATCGCTGGTGCGTTGGTTAACCCATATGGCATAACCATGAACTCATAATGACCATAACGATTTCTAAACGCTGTTTTCGAGACATCCTCTTCGCAGACTCTCAGTTGGTGATAACCTGATCTTAAATCAATTTTGGAGTAATAGCTAGATCTTTGTAGTTGATCAAACAAATCATCGATTCGGGCAAGGGATAACGATTCTTAACAGTCACCTTGTTGAGTTCTCTGTAATCGATGCACATTCGAAAGGTTCCATCTTTGTTCTTAACAAACAACACTGGAGCTCCCCAGGGTGATGAGCTGGGCCAAATAAATCCCTTTTCAAGTAGTTCTTGAAGTTGAGTATATAGCTCTTGTAACTCATTTGGTGCTAAACGATAAGGTGCACGAGCAATAGGTGCTGCTCCAGGAGCAAGATCAATCTGAAATTCGACTTCTCGATGAGGCGGTAGACCTGGTAGATCTTCCGGAAAGACTTCAGGAAAGTCCTTCATGATCGGGATATCTTCAATTCTCTTCTCCTCATTTGTTTTCTCTGAAATGTTCGCGAGAACAGCAAAATGTCCTTTACGCAAACACTTATGCGCCTTGATATAAGATATCACACCCATAACAGTACCACACTTTTCTCCTTGAACTGAGACTAACTCTCCACTAGGCAACGGTATCCGAACAATTTTCTCATGACAAACGATTTCAGCACGATTCTTGGATAGCCAATCCATTCCCACAATAACGTCAAAACTTCCCAAGGTGATAGGCAAAAGATCTATTTCTAACTTATGGCCAGCCATTTCCAACTTACAGTCTTTAACTATATGGGTAGACTCAACGAGTTTACCATTAGCAAGTTCAACTACGTATTTAGCATCTAAAGGAGTCATGTTGGCATTTATCATATTGCTAAATTTAGTAGATATGAAGCTTCTATCGGCACCAGTGTCAAACAAAACTAGAGCATAGTATCCGTTAAGAGAAAACTTACCAGTAACGACATTTGGATCTGCTCTGGCATCTCCCGAGCCTATGACAAAAGCTCTACCTCTGGCACCATTCCCACTGTTGTTCCCATTGTTGTTGTTATTATTGCCATTGCGATTGCCAGTCTTATTGTTATTGTTGTTATAGTTGTTGTTGTTGTTGTTTCCACCGTTCAGCTGGGGGCAATTTCTTTTTATGTGGCCTTCTTTCCCACAATTAAAACAACCTTTGGGGGCTTCAGCATCCTGAACTTGTTTCCCATTGTTCTTAACCCTGCAGGTTTTGGACTGATGACCCTTCTTTCCACAATTTGCACACACATAAGAGTCACATGCACCATAGTGATGGAAACCACACTTGTTACAACGTGGGAATTTCCCATGTAAGATGATCCTCCTTGGCCTCCTCGGCCTTGATTGTTCTGCTTCTGGTTGTTCGAGGAGAAATTCCTAGAATTATCAAAATTGCGATTCTGGTTTTGGTGGTTCTGCTGATTGGAAGACTTGTTTCCAGACTGATTCCCAGAATTATCCCACTTTCTTTTGTTGTCGGAGGCTCCAGAAGTTCCTTTCCTAGGAGGTAAGACTCCTTGATCAACTGCTTGATTCGTGAGCCTATTGGCAATCCTTACAGCATCACGAATAGTCACAGGGTTTGAGGCAGTCACCATTCCCTGGATTTGGGGCACTAAACCCTTGATATACAGCTCGATTCTTCGGTAAGCAGGTGTGGCAATTCTAGGACACAAATTCGCAAGAGAATTTGAACGAGTAGTGTAAGCTTCAATTTCAGACCCCTCCATCTTGAGATTATACAACTCAGTTTCCAATTTCTGGATCTCATCCCGTGGACAATACTCTTCTTGTAGCAACTCTTTGAACTCTGCCCAAGGCATGGCATTAGCTTCTTCAATCCCCAGCATCTGCACCTCGGTCTTCCACCAGGTGAGTGCCGGTCCTTCCAAAGTACCCGTGGCAAATTTCACTTTGCTAGCCTCAGGACAATTACACATTTCAAAAGCAGATTCCACTTTTTCAATCCAGTGGAGTAGGCTAACAGCTCCTTCAGTTCCTTTGAACTGATTAGGCTTACAATCTATGAAAGTTTTAAATGTAGCATTACCTGTACATATATTCATACAACCATTCAATACAGATTACCAATACGTGTGATCACATAAAACAACAAAACACGAGTTTTGTGTTACCTTGGGGTGGCCCTGCATTTCCTGCACCTTGGACATGTGCCGCTAAAGCATCAGCCACATGTTGGTTAATTAGTGCAGCCAATTCAGCCGGTGTCATGTTTGGTACAGTTCCGTCTGCCATTATCTTCAATTCACAATTACCCAAAATGAGAATAAGATATAACATGAATCACAACAACCATCACATAAGTAATAAATTACTTCACAAGAGACAATCACATATTAAATAGTAAATCCCATTTCAAATAAAATGCAACTCGTTCACAAATTATCCAACAGAAATTTAAAATTCAAAATGCATAGTCTTGGGAACACCCTCCCGATAAAACAAACAACCAAACAAAACAAAAGTGAAAATAATAAACTCAAGTGCTATCATGATCACCGGATGCATCAGGCATCTCCTCCTCCGGTTCCTCCTCGGGATCCTCTTCAGGTTCTTCTTCGGGATCCTCCTCCGGTTCTTCCTCGGGATCCTCCACAATGGGTTCTTCAACAGGTTCTGCCGGAGCCGAGAGCCGCTGCCTCCCTGGCTAACTCAAGCTCAGCAACTCGAGCCGTGAGTGCCTCAACCAGCTCTGAGAGATGATCCACCTGATAATATGTGTCACTCAGTGTTACTTGATGCTCGGCCTGGCGCATATTAGTCCCTTCCAACTCTTCCTTAAGGATAGCAACTCTGAGACTGGTGTTGGCCCCATTATCCTGCAGTTCTGTGACCATATTAAATAGCTTCCTAATGTCCCTGAGCGCGCGGTCAAACATAGGGACCATTGCCGCGACAACTCTTTCAATAGCATACGGCAGTTCGGGCAGAAAGAATCGAGTTGACGACGGCTCTGTTGGAGTAGGTGGCACTTGTTCCCGATGAACCCAACTAGCCACAAGTGATTCGTACCAGTTCCAGTTTCCGTTGTCTCTTCCACGAACGACATTTGGTTCTCCATATACGTGGCCCTCGGAAGTTATCCTCCGAACACCATGAGTCGGGGTAGTGGGACCCGAAGTAACCCGCCTACTAGTGACGGATGGGGATGATGATGAGGATGATGATTGGGAAGCGGATATCCATCCAGCCATGTCTGCATATATACCATATATATACATATATAAGTACAAGTAACACATACTAGTGTGTGTGTTTGAGTGTATGACTAAGGTGTGTCTAAGGCTATAGTCGGTCTACTAATGCAAACCTAGTTCACTATAACCAATGGCTCTGATACCAATCTGTCACACCCTCAAAAATCCCACGCGCGACAACGCGCCGTAGGGAGCGTGACAAACCAGGACCGAACACATTAGCCATACGAACAGTCTATATGCAATGTAAAAGTAAAACCAGAGTAAATGCGTTTTTAAATGCGGAAGCGTAATCAACAAAGTTGTAATAATTGTTCAAGCGCCAAAACATGCGCAAACCAAAAGTTAATAAGTTCGATAACTAAATAAGTCTATGATGCATGCATGGTAATAGTAATCCTTATGTGGTGCATCCTAGCTCGTGGAAGACAATCCAGTTTAGCGACCTGAGATATAACATGCTAAAGTGTCAACACAATGGTTGGTGAGTTCACAGGTTTAACAGTTCAGTAACATTTCAAGTTCAGTTTAAGATTGACCGTTCAATAACGTCAAGTTGTAAGAGCATAATCACTAATATATATCAAATAGCTAGCTAGGCTATATACATGAAACTTCGCACGTTGATGGTCACCGAAGCTAACAGTTGTTTATAGTTTGCCTTGTTGTGTTTAGGACGAATATAACACCCGTTCGATATCCAATCGTGTCAGAGAGACTGACCCGGGTGGGGTTTGTCAGACCCAGTAGTACTAAAATATATTTCCCGCTATCGTCATTAATACTAACGGTACCATAAGGAGGACTTTGTTGTATCAATGTGCTACAAGTACTTCAAGTGATATATAAAAGTCTAATTATCTCAGTTGTGTAAATCATGCATGTTAATCTCCCCCAACAGGATTTAAAACAGTAAAATGGGGCCGTGAAACTCACCTTAGGTTTCTCAGCAAAGTTTCCAAATAAACAGTTAATTCAAGTAGCAAGAACGAGTCTTGTGCAAGCAATCAATCACCTAACGAGCATACGAGTATAAGCGTGTGTTCTAAACTATTAAATCTAATGTAAACGATAAAAACAAAGGATCGTGAAGTTCGGAATAAGTCGAGGATGGCACGTGTGCCAAATCCGAGCGATTATCGAAATAGTACGAGAAAATACAATATATATTAATATTATATATTTTCCAAGTTCAGATATTCTAAAATAAATATACGTATAATGTATATATTTTACTAAGCGTTCAAGAAGTTTTAATAATGAGTTTGCGAGGTCAATATATTTATATATATTGAAGGTCATCATAAAATATCCGGTTATTTCAAATAAAATCCAAACGGCATAAGTTTATATATTACTCTACCCAAGATATACATATACATATATATTTTACCTTTTTGTAAAAAAAACTAGAATTTTATATCAATATATATATATATATATATATATATATATATATGTAGATGTTAGAATTTTATTTTTAATTTGAAACAACGAGTTAAAAACAATTCACAACTCGTAATATGGTTTACGGGATCTAATGATCCTAAATATATTTTTTTACGGGTTTAAACACTCGTAGGGAACCATTTTAAATGAGTTTTAGTTGACCCAATACATAGAATTACCAAAAATAAAGACAATAAAAGAAATGAGGTCGCCCGGGTTCGAACCCGTGACCTCTCAATCGCTACCGAGAACAATGACCAGTGGGGCAGTTTTCCGATTTGGTTAACAGTTCGCGCGTAATCATTTTATCAAGCAGCAAGTCCAGTCCCGTATTTGGGAACAAAAACAGGAATAAAACGCGGAGGCCGGGACTCGAACCCGCGACCTCAGGGATAGGCAGTGCGCGACCCAACCACTAGGAAGCCTGACCCGATTGTGATTTAACCCGACTTTCTAATCCTTTAACCTGTATTCAATACAGGTCATCTTCCTCATAACAACCCTAATGTCGCCGGAGATATTTCCGGCGACCGGAAAAACGTAAAAACATGAAACGACACACCAAAAACATGCGATTATCATGAAGGAACCTTTACCTCGTGTTAGAGATGAGAAAATACGAGTTTTTGATGCCGAAACGAACCCGAAAGCTTGAACGCGAACACCGAGCACCACCACGAAACTCGAATCCAATTGCTTCTGGTTGCTCGTGAGGGTCTCGCGATCACAGGGATATGTCGAATGAGGGTAAACAGTGGCTAGGTGGTGGGAATTTGGCCGGATTTCCGAGTTCACCGGAAAACTTTAAAAGGAGGAAACGAGAGAGAGCGAGTGTGAGAGACAAGAGAGAATATGAGTGGTGATGGAACCGAATAACATATCATATGGACAGGAGAGGCTCTATCTTGATTGCACCCTTGGTAACCGACGGAATGATGATCGGTCTCAAAACCGATCATCGCCTTCAATTCTCGCATTCACGGCGAGTTAAACACAAGTATTAGACTTTGGCAAAACTAGTCCCTCCCACTTACACATTGAGTAATCGAGTTCTGGTAATTGCAGCACAAGTCCCTCAATGTTTTATTAAAGAAATGAGGTTCAAAGGTTGATAAGATTGGTCCCTCACATTTATAAAAAGTTAACAAGTTCTAACGGAGTTATCATGAAATGTCTTTAACGATGAATATACGAAAGACGTCAAAATATATAAATATAAATCTCGTTTTACTTAAATAAATCATGAAATACAACTCCACAAATATATATTTAAAATCACCTAAAATCATAACTTATCCATTTATATCATATAAATTTATTAATTTAGGAATAATAACTCATTTTAAATCCCCATGAAAACATAACTTATATCTTTAAGTCACATAACTCTATGATTAATAACTTGTAATTAAAATTCTTTAATTACACAAAATTATAAATATGATCATTTAATCACATATATGTATTTATATGTTTTAATCCCACATCAAATCATAGAATTTCAAACGTTTAAATTTCCGTGCATGCTCGTAGTGATTGATCACACAAAACCCTAATTTGCTAAAGTCAATAAGTCAACATAGTTAAGCACATAAATGTTCACACAACATTTAATACGTTTTACGTTCAGTTAATGCTAGAAATATATTTTCAACAATTGTACAATTAAAATTTTATATCAATATATATATAGATGTTGAAAATATATTTTAATTTAGAATAACAAGTTAAACATGATTTACGAGGTTTAAATGTCTCAAATATATTTATACGAGTTTTAGATATGACAAGGACAATTTTGGTATAAAATCTAATAACCAAATGCTCAAAACAATACAAAAACAATAAAAATAAAAACTATGGAGGTCACCGGGTTCGAACCCGTGACCTCCCATACCAACATGAGAGTTTTAGCCATCCGGTCAGCGACCTAACTATGCTTAGATCGCGATTGAAAACCTTTTGTGTATAGGCAGCGACCAAAAACCAAGTCCAGAAAAATAGAGAATTAAAAATGGTGAGGTCGGGACTCGAACCCGCGCCTCCAGCGAATAACCCAGAGCCCTAACGACTCGTGCCAGTTTAGCGTCTGTTACACAACTCGGCGCGATAAGTATATAACCCGTACCCGCCTGGGTTTATCTTCCTCACCCAATAACTCCGGTGATCATAGCACTAGCTCCGGTCGCTGGAAAAACATAAAACATGAAAAAGAACCCAGAAAAACATGTGAATGACACAAAAGAATGCTTACCTCAAATCAGAGATGAGTTGCGATGTGTTTTAGATGCCGAAAACGAACCCGAACCTTGAACGTGAACACCGGGCATCGTCACGAAACTCGAATCTGGTTCCTCCTGGTTGCTAAGTGAAGAATGACGATCGAAAGGGGTCTTGAATAGTGGTGAAGCAGTGGCGGATGGTGGTGGTTTCGATGGCGTTTGCTTCACCGGAAAACTGGGAAACGAGAGAGAGAGAGAGAGAGCAAGGAGTTGCGAGAGGAGTAAGGGTGTTGTGAGTGGAATGCGTTCATCATAAAACCAAGTCATGATGGCCAGAAAATGTAATTGACGATCGATGATGATGATCGGTTGAAACCGATCACCGACCCTCCTTTAATTCCCGTAAATGTCATTAAAATTGACTATAGAGTATTAGCAACTATAGTCCCTCACATACTTACAATAATGACATAGGGTTTCGGTAATTACAGAATAGTCCCTCCAGGTTTAATAAAAGAGAATCATGTTTGGTAAATGACAAAATAACCCCTCGAAGTTTTATGAAAACCTAACGGCTCTAACGGAGTTAATGGGAAATGTTTTTAACGATGAATATACGAAGGACGTCAAAATATATAGATCGTATAACGTTAATAGGAAAATATAAATCTCATTTAGCTAAAATAGATCATGGAGTATAACTCCACAATTATATATTTAAGATCACATAAAATCATAACTTTCATATTTAAATCACATAAATTTGTGAATAATAACTCATAATTACTCACTTTAAATTCACATAAAATCATAAAATGTAAATCATAGAATTTCAAACGTTTAAACTTAGGTGCATGCTCGTACGTGATGATTACACAATACCCTAAATACTAAAGTCAACACAGTTAAGCACATAAATGTTCACTCAACATTTTATACAGTTTACGTTCAGTTAATGTCAGAAAATGACCTGAAAAATGCGGATTTTCACACTATGTGTTAAATCACAAGTGAAATCACAAAAGTGTGATATAAAGAGCATATATGAGTATGTCTGATAGTGTTGGGTCACTGGTCAAAGCGAACTAATCAATACAATAACATATCCAGATGTTATGAGTATAATTGTGCCTGAGTTTAAGATGGATAAATTATACCAGTAATTGACATGACTTGTGTGCTGAAGTAATTGAAATTAAAGTGTAGTTCAGCATGTTATGTTCAATATGATCCCAAGTTGTTATCTTTCTCGCAAAAGACCAAAATAGTGTCTTATTCTGCATTGCATTTATATTTCATATCTGAAAAATACAAAAAGTTTTTAGGTATGTTTTAGCATAAACTTAGGAAAATCAAAAAGATTTTCAGTGTGTTTTGATGTAAAGTTTCGAAAAGCCAAAAAGATTTTGTTTCTTATTTCTTTTCGACCGATCGACATGTGTTACAAATCAAATTTCAAATTTATATCTTGGATTCTCGAAGAGAAGTTTTGTGCCAAAAATAAATTAATTTTTCATAAAAGAAAAAGAAAACCGCATTTCTGTCTTCTGAAATTGTAGGTTATATGTGTCAAGACTCAAGCATGGTGAAAGAAGGAGTTTGAAGTATCTTTCACAAGTGGATCTTGAAGTTCAAAGATTATTCAAGAGTGATTCAGCCATGCAAGCTCTATTGCTGACAAGAAATTTCAAGTTGAAGATCAGATGCACTGATGCTGAAGATTGAAGACTGAATTTTAGTTAGCATAGATACACTACACATTAAGGGGGGAGTTTGTTAGAGCATATTCCTATGTTATAGAGTGTCTCGTGTATTGTATCTAAGTGAGCATGTGTTAGTGAGTCTGTGTGTTAACATACCAAGGTGGCCGTACCATCTGGTACGCCGTACCAATTGGTCCGCCAATGGTACGCAGGCATGTATGTGGTCACTATAAATAGACTGTGTTAGAATGAAAGCTCAACACTCTAAGTCATTCTACACCTTTTCTGTGTGTGTTCTAAAGAGAGAAACAAGAGAGCTTTCATTGTAATCTTGTGTGATTCAATACAAAACTCTTATTTACATTTGTGTTCACTAGATTGATTGAAACATGCAGTAGTAAAATCATTCCATGTACTTACAAACACGAAAACAAATATTAAAACCTCTACAACTTCTTTATACGTTAAAATATTTTTTTAATAAAATTTGAAAGTGCGTGAGCGTATGGATCTTCTACTTAGTCGTAACGAAATCAATGAAATACGAAATGAAACACAAAGACTAAATACAAATGAGCTTTGTATTAACCACAGAGACCACAGAGTACACAGAGAATATACGACGCGGAAGCTTAGACTATTATTACCACTGAAAATAATACATGAAACACATATTTATAGGGCTGAAATACGACCGGCCGAACCTCAAGTTCGGCCACACGTTCGGCCATGTCCGAACTCCAGGTTCGGCCTGAGTTCGGACCTTAGCATCCTTGTGTGAATCCGTCTTGTATTCGATACTTCACATGACGATCAAAAACCATGTATCAACAAACTCCCCCTCGGCATGTGCAGTATCATCTTCTCCATTCAAACTTGTATCTTGTATCTTCAATCAAACTCTTCCTCGATCTTGACGATGAGTTCAATCTTGAATACTTGATATTGCATCGTGTGTAATCCTTTTATCAACAACCTTCAGAAGACTTGAAGTTGTGATATTTTCTTCCCACTTAGAAACCTGCCAACATAAATAATCTTGGTGCAAGATGTCTCTTCGAGACTCCAAGATAGATTGATTTTGAAAACTGATTTTGTAATTCGTGTTGATCAATCGAAAACAAATAAGATACAAAATCTTTTTGGCTTTTAGAAACTTTATATTAAAACACACCCAAAATCTTTTTGATATTTTCTGATTAGAAATGTAAAGGCATTACAGAATCAGACACTATTTTTGTCTTTTGTGAGAAAGATCACAACTTGAGATGATATTGGTCATAACATGTTGCACTACATTTCAATTTCAATTATTGAAGCACATAAGCCATGCCCATTGCAGATATAGTTTGTCCAACTTTAAACTCTGGCACAATCATACTCATAACATCTGGATATGTTAAGGTATTGATTAAATTTGCATTGACCAGTGTACCCCACACTATCAGACATACTCAGATATGCTTTTACTTATCACATTTTGTGATCTCATTTGTGATTGTAATCACACAATGATTGTAACCATGATATAGTCAACTGTGTTCCATGCAAAAAGAAATAAGAACGTTAAATCGTCTACCTTAAGGTCGATCTTTCGATACGCAGATAAGGCCTCAGATTTAACAAAATAAGAAAATAAAACAAGTTGAAGTTGTATAACTCAACAACAATCAGGACGGTACTCCCGTACACGCAGAGAAAGTCCGATGAGTAATACGAAACACCAAAGAAAATAAAGCAGAACGTCAAACGAACAACGATCAGGTCGGTCTTTCGACACGCAGAGAAAGTCCGATCGTTTGACAAAATAAAGAAAATCAAACAAGTTTAAATCTTTGCAAAATGAACACATGTATACACAGTGACTTCTCATTTTATTTTTCACATATCTTTTTCTTGATATATCATGAGATATGCATCAAGATGTTGTCCACTAGGTCAAGCATCAGATTTAGTGTATATCACATTTGTATACTTTCTGATTTGCTGAGCCTACCTTGCACATCGATCAAATGGTCTTATGGCTTTTTCATTTACTTTATCCATGAGTCAGACACTGTCAGCCAATGTACCATCATTTCCTAATCATGTCGGATACAATTTCTCATTTTTCAATGTTTTTGTCTTTTTCAAATTTCTCCCCCTAAAAATGACAACTCTATTTATAGATTTTCATTTTTACGCATTGAAAAACAAACTCCCCCTCATAATGAGACGAAGTGAAAAACAAGAAAAAATGATCAACCAACACAAACACGAGCAGTTTAGCCTTTTGAAAAACAAAATAGATTTTGAAATCCAATTTAATTAAAACAGATATTTCACAATCAGCAATTTTCCAATCACCGAAGGTCTTCCTGAAACACCTGCTTGACACCAAATAAAACATTAGTTGCATTGGGATCGACCCGAATCAACAGCGTCGGGTCGCCCGGTGTCTTCCACAAAGTCATTGTTGGCCTTGGAAACAACTTTTGGTTTCCAAATTTGTAAAATTTTTAACTTTTGATCGGAACCCGAATCAGATTAAACCCGACGAACTTGAGTTGGACCAAGACGATTTACGAGTTGATTTAAGCTTTAGAGACCAAGGTTCATCAAAAATTTGACCTTTGTTATCCACATATTTTGCAGTTTTGTGGATATATGCAGTCGTCGGACAATCAGCAGCTAGATGTCCTGGTTGATGACATACATAACAAAGTCTTTCTCTAAAATTGTTTAAAAATTGTTTTGATTTGTGAGAATCAGATGAATGTTAAGAATGAAAGTTATCAAAGAAACCATCAGAAGAATCATACCTAGGAGATGGACTCCTTGACGATCTTCCAGCATAATAAGAAAATTCCTTCTGAGATGGTGATTTCTTTGTAACTTTTTCTTTAGGAACCTTCTCAGCCTTCACTGATTTCTTTGCTTGAACTGGTTCCTCCAACACTTTGTAACCTAAACCTTTGTGTTTAGATCCTTGAGTCTTTGAAGAATTTGACGAAGAACCAGAAGCAACTCTTGATTTAGCAACACTAGTGAATTTGTCTTTGATATCCTTTAGCTTGTTCTTTTCAATCAAAACTTTCTCTTCTTCGGTTGCAGATGAAGAACTGGAAACAACCTTATCAAATACTTTTTCATTTTCCAGCAATACAGACTTTGAAACAAATTTTGGAGCTTCACCCAAAGGTTTCTCCTTCTTTTTAGACTTGGACTTATGCTTCTTGGATGGAGTGGCAAACTTGGGATAATCATGCAAGTCATCTTTTGGATCAATCTGAGCAGCAGTAACTTCAGTTAAATCCACTGGTTGAGGAACCAAGTGAATATTTTCTTCCTTAGACTTCTCTGAACTCTGATCCTGCTTGTATAAGAAGTTAAGCAATGTCGGTGACAAATTGCAATTCTTCACTTGCCTTTTTAACTCCAAAATTTCCAATTTTAAATCATTAATCTTCTGTTGACCTTCAAACACCTCTTGTTGTGACTTGATGAATTTTGCATTGAGATCATCATATTCGTAAGTTTGTAACTTCCGGATCTCACATTCAGCATATAATTCTTCAAGCACATTTTCTCTCTTTTGCTTGTAGATCTCAACATCTTTTGTTAACACTTCATTCTTGTCTCTGTAAAGAACATTTTCATCTTGAAGCATAGAAATCTTGTTTTGAAGCTTCTCAACGGTAACAACAGTTTTTGTAATAAGAGCAGTAGTCTCTTCATATTTTTGCTGAACAGGATAACTCTTCTTAAACAGATTATCAAAATCTTGAGTTGCGTCTAACGCTTCAGCTTTGGCTTTCTCACACTCTTCAGCCAATTGAGCCTTTTCCTTCAAAGCATCTTCATGAATATGAACTAAAGCATAATATTTCTTCTGAAAATCTTCCAACTCTTTCTTTAACACCATAATTTTTTCAGTTGAAATTTGACAATCTTGTTCAAACCTTGTAATTTTCTTGAGCAACTTCTCACAGTTATAACATTTAAATTCATCATCTTTTGAATTCTTAGAAGACTTAGGTAATTCTTCTTGAATCAAAGATATACTTGAAGAAGTATCAGATTCTGTTAAAAAACTCTCATCATCAGCATGTTGAACGGTTAAAGCAATTGAGATTGGAGTATTATTCTTTTTAATGTCTGAATCTGCATTCCAGGCAAATCCATCTGGATACATAAATGTATCAGTCCAATCATGAGCAAGAGTAGAAGCTTTCTGATCGACCTTTTGAGCTTTATCTGAAGGATGAAAAACTAAATGTGCATGCTGACCAGACTTCAATTTACTTTCTGCAGAACTTGGACATTCTCGAGCAAAGTGACCATAAACGGAACACTTATAACATTTCACCTTAGATTTGTCCAATCCAATCTTTCCTTCCTGATTTAGTCTCTTCTTACCAGTTCTATTGAAAAACTTCTTCGTTCTACGAACCAACATAGCATATTGCCAATTCAGATCCATTTCCTCCAAATGATCATAATCAATCTGATCGTAATCTTCATTTGCTAACTCAACATTACTCACAGAACCAGTGATAACACCAAAATATGAAGATACTAATGCAGACATCAACGCATTATAATCATCGACAGTTTGAACAGACAATGCACTTTGAGTCGAAGAACTAGGAATAGACACAGTACAACCAGCAGATGAATAACTTGGAGTGTCAAATTTACCTGCCAGAAATGCTGTAGGGGGTGCAGAACTAAGAATATTAGACTTTCCAGCATTCAAAGTTGAATCATTGTTGCCATAATACACTGCAGGATTCTGAATTTGCTCAGGAAGTGACTTGTTCACTTTTAACTCCATATCCCTAGCTTGGATTCATTGAATCAGATCATTAAACGACAACCTTGGATAGTCCTTATCATTAGTAATCATCATAACATAATTTTCCTACTTCTCTGGTAGAGCTTCCATAATCTTTTCTTTCCTATCTGCTTCATCTTTTGTAAGATTTACCAATTTCATTTCACTCATTAAATGTGCAAATCTTGCAATCAGATTTGGAATGGATTCATTTTGATAATGCTTGAAGCTATCAAATTCTTTCTTCAACACTTTTTGTCGACTTTTCTTATACTGATCATTGCCTTCACATCTCTTTTCTAGAGCATCCCACAAGCTCTTTGCGGTATAGTTACTTGAAAATTGATGTAGTAAATCAGTAGGCAAAACCATTGTTAAAGTACCATAAGCCTTTTTCTCAGCTTGATATGCTTTCTTTTGTTCACCAGAAAGCTTCCTTTGAAGAATTGGCTCCCCATCCTCACCCTTAGGATATGTATATTGTTCAGAATACGATAACCACATATCGATATCATTTGCAGAAACAAACGCTTCAAATCGTGTCACCCAACTATCATAATCTTCCAATTTAAGTAATTTGGGAACTTTCTGACTTTTTCCAATTTCATTATCATAGTTAATCATTGTTTGCATCTTTGACTGAACTGAATTTTGAATAGCTGCGAACGCTTGAAAATCGGACATTTTCGAAAAACTGGTTACTGTTCACGCCGAACCTCGTCCGAACTTCCTCCGATCTGCCTCCGAACTTAGTCCGAACTTAACAACGCCGAACTCTCTCCGAACCTGACCTTCGGACGAACAAGTTCGGAGCGGTTATGCCGAACTTGTCCGAACCTCAAACAGGACAGAATTCACTCGACGCCATTTTCTCGATTTTCAACGTTTTTGACTGGAATTTTCGATAGGAATTCAAGCAAACATGATAGAAACAACTCAGTAATGAATTTTGAATGAAAAGCACACTCGAAACAATCAAACGAACTAAAAAATGATTGACATTTTCATAAAAACGTGAATTTGAACTCAAAACTCCGAGAAACACTGATTTCCGACTAGTAGAGCAAACCTAATGCTCTGATACCACTTGAAAGTGCGTGAGCGTATGGATCTTCTACTTAGTCGTAACGAAATCAATGAAATACGAAATGAAGCACAAAGACTAAATACAAATGAGCTTTGTATTAACCATAGAGACCATAGAGTACACAGAGAATATACGACGCGGAAGCTTAGACTATTATCACCACTGAGAACAATACATGAAACACATATTTATAGGGCTGAAATACGACCGGCCGAACCTCAAGTTCGGCCACACGTTCGGCCATGTCCGAACTCCAGGTTCGGACCTCAGCATCCTTGTGTGGATCCGTCTTGTATTCGATACTTCACATGACGATCAAAAACCATGTATCAACAAAATTTGCACTAAAAGTCTTAGAATTATGTCACCTTTAATTCCGGGGGGAAAAATTAAACAATTAAAATTTCGTGATTTTCTTTACTATTGCACATTTGCAATAATAAGTATCAATTATATTACACATGTACAATTTAAAAATAAAACGTTATCCTTTTTTAATTATTTCCAGAATTAAAGATAACAAAATTATAAGATTTATGGTGCAATTTTTTATCACAAATATTAACGTATGAAAATTTTATAAAGGTTTTAATATTATTGCACATGTGCAATAATAATTTTTATTGCACATGTGCAATAATAAAAAAATATGATTTTTTATTAATTTTCTCAAGAATTAATGACGACGGAATTATAAGATTTATGGTGCAATTTTTATAAAAAATTTTAACGTATGAAAAAGTTATAGAGGTTTTAATATTATTGCACATGTGCAATAATAATTTCGTTGATTTTTTTTTTAATTTTTCCAGAACTAAAGATAACTTAATTTAAGGATTTTGGTGCAATTTTTTTTAAAAATATTAACGTATGAAAAACTTATAGAGATTTTAATATTTGTTTTTGTGTTTTCGCAATATATATATATATATATATATATATATATATATATATATATATATATATATATGGGTCGGTTCTCGTGTGAACACCCCTTAAAATTCGAACGTGCGAATACCCCTTAAAATCCATTTCTTTAACCTACAATGCAGATTTATTGCTGGGTATATATCAGAATTAGTGTTGGGTAGATGTATACATGTATTAAGACAGTTTCTTGATCCATTCTTTATTTTTTTTAGTATATAAATGTACAAGCACATTTTTTTTACCAAAACAAAACACAAATTATTTTGTTATGCTCTATTTGATATAAATGTATAAATGTACCAACACCAATTATGATATTATACCAATACTATATTTGCATCGTAGGACCAAGAAATGGATTTTATACTTGTTAAAAGAATTTTCGACAGCTATAGGGGGGTATGTGGGTCAGCAGTGCGTTGGTGCCGACAAAGATACCTCTGCTAGCACAAACATCAAGCAGTGCCTTCGAAAGATTACGGACGACCACTTTATAGCGACGGTGAAAGTGTTATGTCCATCGGGTGTTGCGCCTTATAATGGGGATACCACGCTCCCTTTAGAGGCCAAGCATCCCCATATGTCACCTCCATTCTTGCTGACCATTTCTTATTATGAGCCTCCCCTGGTGGCGAACATTGATTGTGTTCTGGTGGCGAACACATTCCCGGTGCTCTATACAGGGAGGGCTCTGCCATTGCCAATGATCTTCTAGAGGCCATTACTTCGGTGGTTAATTTGTGGCTAGGGGGAGATGCCTGACATGTTTGGCAAAGTTTGTTGCCTCTGCTCCTCTTACGCCGCTGTTAAAGACTGATAATAGGATTCGCCCAATTGCGGTCACCACTATATGGAGACGTTTGGTTTCCAAGGTTGCTATGAAAGAGGTTGGTAAAGCTATGGCGCAGTACCTCTATGATTTTCAGTTTGGGGTAGGTGTGTTGGGAAGGGCGGAGGAATCGCATTTTGGGGGATCACCATGGTGATGGGTCTCTGGCCATGCTTACCGTAGTTTTTTTAACGCTTTTAACTTGGTTAACAGATCATCCTTGCTTCACGAGTTTAGGCTGAGGTGCCCTTCTATTTCGTCTTGGGTTGAATTCTTATATGGGCAACATGCCAGACTATATCTCGGGGATGATCATATCTGGTCCACTACGGGAGTTCAACAAGGTGGTCCGCTGGGCCCCCTCCTCTTCTCTTTCGTTTTGCACCCCCTTGTTCATCAGATCAGAGACAATTGCAAACTTCTCCTTCATGCCTGGTATGTCGATGACGGGACAATTATTGGGGATTGTGGGGAGGTTGCCAAAGTGTTGGACATCATTAGGGACATGGGTCCTTCTTTGGGGATTGAACTCAATATTAGAAAGAATGAGTTCTTTTGGCCTTCTTGCGACGGTAGGGAGTCTCGTGCGGGCTTTTCCTAGAGGCCATTGGTAGACCTCCCTTGGGAGTGAAACTCTTGGGGGGAGCTGTTAGCAGAAATGTAGACTTTATCCAAGGTTTGGCTAGGAAAAAGCTTCCAATGTTGTTGATCTGATCCATCTCCTCCCCAAGTCGAGGGACCCGCAGAGCGAACTTCTCCTGCTGCGCTCATGTATGGGTATAGCCAAGCTCTTCTTTGGTTTAAGGACATGTCCCCCTTTACACATGATGGAGGCCGTCTCTTTTTTTGATAAAGAACTGCGCACAGCAATCGAGAATATGGTGGTTTGCGGAGGTCCCTTCTTTAGGGATCCCTAATGGTGACTTGCGACATTACCTATCATGTGTGGGGTTCTTGGATTATATTCAGTTTTTGAGGCTTCCTCGTATGCCTTTGTGGCATCAAGGGCGCAATCTTGGGTGCTTCAAGATCATATCTTGAGGAGAAGTGGATTTGTGGCATTGACTCTGATTGTGAGTGCGCGTTGGACCGTCTTCATGATGTTACTCCAGGCTTTGACTTCAGCGGTTTCACTAACAAGGACACCCCCCTAAAGCCCAACATGTTTTGGCGAGTGCCATTTTTGGTAAAATTGTGCATGAGATAGAAGCGCAATTTAACATCATCGCCAGACAAAAAGCCCTTTTTCGGATGTCTACGAGTGCCACATGCCCAAGATTTCCTCTAGGTTATCCCTATTGACGGGTTGGACCAGCACATGTCACCGGTGGAATACCATACTATTTTCAAATACCGCTTTATCATTCCTATTTTCCCGGCAGATGAGAAATGCCCTGTTTGCCGCAAGGCGTGCTTGGATTTGTTTAGGGAGCATGCCTTCCATTGCAGAGAGTTCCCCGGGTTTAAATATCGACACGACTTGGTTAGGGATGTGCTCTTCGGCATATTCAAGCGTGCAGGGATTTCAGCTAAGAAAGAAGCTCCGGTCAACTTCCTGACGGACCCGTCTGATGGGCGGTCAACTCTTAGACCGGTCGAAATCTTGGTATTTGGATGGATGGGGGGGGGGGGGGGACACACATGCTTGGATCTAATTGGGGTCTCCCCTCTTGTGGGCTTGGGAGTTGGTGAGTTCAAGGTGGGTCGGGCGCCTCTAAAGTTGTTGCGGGGAAAGTGAACAAGCACGAGAAAGCGTGCCTTTTAATCAACATGTGTTTGTTCCTTTTGCTTTTGACACCTTTGGGTTCCTTGCCCCTGAGACAGTTGAAACTCTGAGTAGAGTCCAACGGGTCATGCATGGTAATGTTATGACCCATGGTTCTATGAATGTTCTTTTCACACGGCTTAGTTTTGCTATTCAGAAAGGTTTGACGGCGTAGCTTGTTGTCCGCCTCCCTTGCATGTCGGAACGATTTCTATTTTGGATCCTCATTCTCATGATTGGAAATAAAAATTTAAAAGTACCTCTAAAGAATGACTAAAGTAATTTTACATTAAATTTTTTATATTCTTACTACCACACCCTCATGTTGCATATATGCAACAACCTCATGTTGCATATATGCAACAATCTCATGTTGCATATATACAACCCCACCCCCCACTCCCCACCCGCATGTTGCATATATGCTACACCCATGTTCCATATATTAAATGAATGTTATTTGGGTAAATTTGATGCACTTTTTTAAAATTTTCATGTCTACCCAATTAATGGCCACTTAACGACTTAAAAAAAACTTATAAAAAACTTTTTCTATTTTGTGGTCCGTCCGACTATGTCAATATAGTATGTTGCATATATGCAACATAGTATGTTGCACACGTTGCATATATGCAACATATGAAACGTACCATTTTCTATATATGCAACATACTATGTTGTATATATGCAACATAGTCGGACAGACAAGATGTAAAAAATGAACGTTTTTTTTAAAGTATCATGTCGATACACATGAAATTAAAAAAAAATGTCAAATTATCCAATTAGTTTTCTAAGCTTTTATAAGTTTTCAAAATAAAAAGAATTTTTAGATTTTTATAATAAGAAGGTTTTTTACTTAAAGATTACTCTAAGATGAAAATATATAATAATAATATATAATAAGGGTAATAAAAGAACAGATTCTTTATAAAATATCTTATTCATATTTCCATATGAACTTACAAATCATAACAAACTAATAATAATGAAAACGAGACATGATTGGGCTCAAAAGTAAACGCCAAAGACACATGATACATGTGTTAAGTTATTTTAGGAAAAACAAAATTTACTTTCAGAAATAATTTTTTATTGCTATTGTTTTCTACTTCTTGTTTACTTCCGCTTGTTACAAGAAATTACATATGAAATAAATTAAAATTAACACTACTTAGTTTTAAACAAAATATAACAAAATGAAAGGAAACTAAATTAAAATATATATAGAAACTTAAGTTCAGTGGTATAATTTATGTTACTAAGCTAACATGCCAAAAAAATTAAGAAATATCAAAAAATAAAGTTAAAACAAAAAGAAAGCATGAACGAGATACTAAATTAAATATAGGTAAGTTTTACACATGATACATGTGTTAAGTTACTTTCCGAAAAAAAGGTTACTTTCGAAAATAATTTTATATTGCTATTGTTTTCTACTCGTTGTTTATTTCCGTGTGTCACGTGAAATTACATATGAAATAAATTAAAATCAACACTAAATGGTTTTTAAATAAAATATAATAAAATAAAAGGAAAATCAGCACTACATGGTTTTTAAACAAAATATAATATAATAAAATAAAATAAAATTTAACTAATATATATAGAAACTTAGGTTCACTGGTATAAACAATGCTACTTAGCCAACATGCTAAAAAAAACTAAAAAATCCCAGAAAATAAATTTAAAGAAAAAAGAAAGAAAGCAGGAATGGGATATGGAATTCGAACGTGGGTAACATCGCTAGAAAGTGTAAACATTAGAGCTAGTTGTCACAGAGTTTTTTTTCTTGACTCACGTGTGAAACTTAGACTTGATCTAAGTTTAGCCTTAACCAAACTAGTAACGATTTAAAGGGACTATAGTACTATACTGGAAGTTGTAAGTTTTCGTTACAAAGATTACTTGGTATTGCTAGGAAAAGAAGATTACAAGAGTGTTTTACAAGTTTGTGTACAAGGCTTGTAAGAGTTGTTTGAGTGGTTTTCAAACGATTACCCTCCACCTATTTATAGTTGTGCTAGTAGGGGTGTTCGCGGTCTGGTTTTTACGATTTTTGGGTCAAACCGTAAACCAAACCGTTAGTTATGGTTTTTAATAATCAAAAACCTAAACCGAACCGTTAAAAATTAAAAACGAACCAAACCGAACCGTTACTTCCGGTTTGGTTTCGGTTTGGTTTCACGGTTTAGGATATTTAAGCTTTCAATATAAGTTTAGATATAAAATTTATATTAAAAGAAAATTCGAAATCAACTTTATCAAATGTGGGAATGAGAATATGAGCTAGTCTACTATACTTGTCATCTCTAATTTGTTAATACAAAATCCACCTCTGAATAGAACATGTAACCTCCAAAACATGATGCGAATACTAAAGTTCATAATATAAACAATGGTATACTAGATTTTCAGGATAAACATGTCTAAAATTCTAGACATTTTGTTATTAAACGCTGAACCCAAAATCTCATTACAAAAAACAAGTCAATGTAATTTATATATATCTATACATATATATATATATATATATATATATATTATTTATTATTTATTATATGTACATGGTCCGGTCCGGTTTTTTACGACCGGTTTTTCATATAAACCGTAAACCAAACCGTTCACAACGGTTTAAAATTTTTGAAACCGACCGACCGTTTGTTAAGATAAAAAACCGACCGCGAAACCAGATCGATGACCGGTTTGGATGGTTTCGCGGTTTAAAACCGAACCATGAACACCCCTATGTGCTAGTACTAATCTTGATTATTTTAGATCCTTCCATAATCTATAGATTTCTATGTAAAGTATCTAGATAACTATAAAGTGTAATCTAGAACATTTCATAAAAATATCCATGGAAGTATGGTGCATGAAGTATCTAGCTCATTCTAAAACTTTCCAATGACAACGATGTCCCAAGAACGCGCTAGAAAGTTTCAGACATTTGGAGTAGTGATTTTAAATTTAGGTGGGGCGTGACATTTCCCACCACCTAAATTCACGACATCCTCGTCGTGCTTCTTGTGTCGTCAACAAAATCTACTTCCAACGTATCCAGGCATTAGCAAGTATCACCGCTTTAATTTTCTCCCAAAGCATGCAATTGTTGGAGACACATATCGACTTGAGTCCCAATTCCAAAAATAGCTGTCTCCATATCAACAAACCATTTTCCAAGGTTTTGTCCTTGGACATTTCTTGTTCTTTATTTAATTCTTTTCAAGATTAACAGCAATCATGTTTCTCTTCGATAGCTACAATGTTGCTTGCTTCCAGGGGGACAGATCTACTTGAAGGTGAGAGGGTGGGAAGGCCCCCACTCAATATATACCTACAAGTGTAAATTTTGTGAAAAATTAAATGAAAAAAGATCAGGCCCCTATGCCTTTTATTAGCAGGCCCCTGAAAGGACCCGAATTATTTCATGGCAACCGCGAAGGTGATAAATATGGCGGTGTGTTAAGCTCTTCTGGTTCTGCTTTAGGTTGAAAGAAAACGATGATGAACAGTGGGTTATTTAAAAGAGTAAATTATATAGAAGGTCCTTTATGTTTTATCTGGATTTCAGCTTAGGTCCTTTAAGTAATGTTATTACACGCGGCATCCTTTATGTTTTAAACATGTTTCATAGGAGGTCCTTTATCACTAACAGAGTTAAAAACGACCGTCAAATCATGGGTAGTTTAGTCATTTAATTAAATTCTTTTAATGAAAACATTAAAAATAGAAAATTCCCTACCTTATCGACGTTACCTTATCACTTCCTTCTTCTTCTAGGGCATAACATTGTATTCTATCAAATTGTGTATCATCATAATCACTCCCAGAAGAACTTCTGAGCCTGAATCACTTGAAGAAGTCAAATAGTGCTAGAGAGAGAAAGTAACCGAGACGAGTGAGAGGAGGGGCCAAGGGGCACCGGTGATTCAAGCAACGTCCGGCCGGTCTCCGACCTTGCCGGCGGCGGTGTAGACCGGTGGGTCTAACGACCTTTCTTCCTGCTTCAGTTGACTCCGCGACGGCTAGGGCTTGGTGGCGATTCACGACCCCAGTCGTATCTTCGGCAACTCAAGTCGCGTTTCCTGCACAATGGTGATACTATAGAGCTCTGGCGACCCCGTTCACCGTTTCTTTCGTCATCTGGTACAGATCAAAGACCGGTTGAGTTATAAAACCGGCCACCATCTATTCGTGATTTCGACGAAACCAACCTCGCAGCCGAGATTTCCGGTAAGGGGTATTATGTTGTTTGAGTACCGGTAACTCTTTAAGGGTCTTGCTTGTTTATGAAGTGATGGGGAGTTTGGATGATCTCTCGAGGATAATGATGAACCAAGAAGGGGCTAGATTTTTTTTCAGTGCTCAGATGATGGTTTTGGAAGTGGTTTATGGTAGCTGCTACTTTCATTTGTCATTTCTATGGACTGTAACAGCTTCACGGTGGAAAGCTGCTCTTGCAATTTTTTTAATTTAATTTTTTTATTAAAAGATTTTATAAAATGACTAAACTGCCCTTGACTTAACGATGGTTTTTAACCCCGTTAGTAATAAAGAACTTTCTATAAAACATGTTTAAAACATAAAGGATTTCGGATGTAACAACCTTACTTAAATGACTTAATCTGAAATCTGGGTAAAACATAAAGTACCATCTATATAATTTACTATATTTAAAAAGCTAAGATGATAGAATGATTGTTGTTTGACTTTATAGCTCTTATTTTTGTAGATACCTAGGATCCCTATGATAATGACAATTCTTATTTATTAAAAAAAATTCTTTAATTTTTATTTAATGAACTACATATTTAGTTTAGATAAGATAGAAGGGCTAATCCTTTGTTCTAGTGGTTACAGGGGGGGGGGGGTGGTAAGACTATCTTATCTGGAGGTTATGAGTTCAATTTCTAACAATGATGTTTTAGATATAATTTAGGAGTAGATTAGAGAGTGTGTATGTTAACCATTAAAAAAACAGATAAGATAGAAGAGTGCTAGCAGTTTACTGTAGTTTACATTTCATGTTATTCAATAGTTTACTTGTTACTATTATGATAGATTAGAGGATGCGTGTGTTAGCCGTTAAAAAAAAAGATAAGATAGGAGAGTGCTAGCAGTTTATTGTAGTTTACATTTGGGTTATTGGATTTAAATAATTCTAACTATCAGTAATTGGTCGATAAGAATCCCAACTCAATAAATGTTTTCTAACGAGCCAAACTTTCACCCTATTTTCTTCTAGCAGTCCCAAACTAACAGAATGTTAACACCGTTAATTTTTGATGACGTGGCAAAATAAGGGGCATTTGTGAATATTAATAAAAGATGAGGGTCTATATAAGAAAATTTAATAAAAACCCTTAAAAAATCTCACCCACGTTTTTTTCTCCCCGTTTCTGCGGGGAGCAATTCCGGTTTCTTTGTGGTGTCGCGAGCAATTCCGATTTCTTTCTCCCCGTTTCTGTCGGCAAGCAATTCCAGCGGCGACTCGTCCACGACACCACAAAAGTCCCACCCACGAGGTTGCGAACTCCGGCTAGCAACTCGTCCCTTTCTTTTTGATGCGGAATCTAGTCTCTTTCTTGTCCCTGTTTCTTCCGGCGAACAACTACGGCGATGACGACTAGGGTTCCGCCTAGCGGCGGCGCTACTACCCTCCTATTTTCCGATGACGGGTAGTGCCAGAGCGGTGGTGGTGGCGGATGTGTGACGACGACAGTTTTTGTGTGTGTGTGTGGGGGGGGGGGGGGTTGTTGGTGGTGGTGCTGGAGCGGTGGTGGTGGTGGATGTGTGGAGGCGATAATTTTTTGGGGGTTTGTTGGTGGTGATGTCGGGGTTGTGGTGGTAGCGCCAAAGCGGTGGTGGTGATGTAGGAGTTGTGGTGGTGTAGAAGACGATGGGCTGTGTGAGGGGGGAGGGGGGTTCTAATACTGTATTTCTGTGTGTATATTATATATATAATAATAATAATTTAGTAATTATAATTATAATAACATAATATGTATTACATGATCACATCATCGGAAAAAATGCCACATGGACCGCCACCTAGACATGCCACATCATCAAAAGTTAACGGTGTTAACATTCTGTTAGTTTGGGACTGCCAAAAGAAAATAGAGTGAAAGTTTGGCTCGTTAGAATATATTTCCGGAGTTAGGATTATTATCAACCAATTACTAATAGTCGCGATTATTTAAATCCAATAACCCTTCACATTTCATGTTATTTAATATTTTACTTATTACTTTAGATTGTGAAAATAGTACGGTACCTTATTTAGGTTTCGATTAATAATCAATCTAAATAGAAAAATGTTTTCAACTAAGTCTCACATAGTTTAATTTACCATAAATTATTAGTTAGATGAAAATTAATATTTTCTAAAGATTTATTTAGTGCTGATTTATAAAAATTATTGGGGAGGGTGGAAGATCCACAACCTTCTCCAACCTATTCTAGTTAACTATATTTAGATTCTTAATGTAACGTTTTAGTTGTTAGGAATAATAATATACTTTTAACTTTCATTATGTTTGCTATTTATATTTACCGACCCATTTTGACCCATTTAATTGGCCCGTTTTACCAACCCATATTAATAGTATTAGTCGAGCCATAACCAATTTGTTCTTTTGCCCCTACTAAGGAAAAATCCTGGATCCGTCACTTATCACTTAGTTTTTATTTTTGACTCACGTGTGGCACTTAGACATGATCCAAATTCAGTCTTTTACCCAAATAAGTAACGATTCAAAGCGACTATAGCGGAAGTTGCAAGCTTTCGTTACAAATATTACTTTGTATTGCTAGGAAGAGAAGAATACAAGAGTGTTTTACAAG
>JBCNJP010000017.1:17167785-17196785 GCA_039602395.1 Deinandra increscens subsp. villosa
ATAAAACATATACAATAGCTAGCTAGGTTATTTTCAAAAATCTAGGCACGTTCATAGTTACTGGAGCTCGTCCGTTAAGTTTTGCCTCGTTAAGACTAAGGACCATTATAACACCCGTTCGATATCCAATCGAGTCGTCGCGAGTGACCTGGGTGGGGCTTGTCAGACCCAGTAGTACTACTCAATAAGTTCCCGCTAAATACAATTACTAACAGTAACTTTCAAGTGAGGACTTTTCATAATCTTATGCTCGAGTATTCAGGTGATATGATTATCAAAACAATTAAAGTTCATGCATGTTAATCTCCCCCAAAAGGATTAAGACAGTAAAATGGGGCCGTGAAACTCACCTTAGGTTGCACAACAATATTCCAGATAAACAACACAGCAAATAACAAGAACGGGTCTTGCAAATGTAATCAATCACTTAACGAGCATACGAGTATAAGTGTGTGTTTAACCAAAACAGCCAAGTCTAATGTAAATGATAAAAACAAATAATCGTGAAGACTGAACAACTCGAGGATGGCACGTGTGCCAAATCCGAGCGATTGTCAAAATAACGCAAAAATATAATTTATATCTATATTATATACTTTCTAAGTTTAAAGATTTCAAAAAATAAATATATATATTTTCAACTAAACCTTCGAGTGATGTTAATAACAAATTTGCGAGAAAAATATATATATTTATATATACATTAAAGGTTCTCATAACGTATTCAAATATTTCAATAAAATCCAACGGTATGCGTTTTTATATTAATCTACTCAATATATATATATATATATATATATATATATATACTAGCCGTGTGCCCGCGCGTTGCGGCGGCGACAGTTTATAGCGTGTTATTTGTCTTCTGTTTGCGTGTTCGACGGCGACGACAATTTACAACACAATATCTGTTTATGTTAGCACGATGCATCCCGATGACAAGCGAATGAAAACAAACGAATGTGTTCCTTGAGGATTTACAAGGACATGACTCATTACAGACAGGTATATGTAGTCTTCCCAAGAACTAACTTTATATAATTAATTCTAACTTGGTCAAAAATTACTAAACACTTTTGGCTTCAATTTTCAGCCCCGATGCCAACATATATAGTTCACTGGTCTGCAAATTATCAATATTCGTTTATGTTAGTGCGATGCGGTATGGCGACGATGCAATCAACCATCGTTGTACATGTCTTTTGTTAGGGCATGTGGTATACTTGTGTTATGTTGGTGGTGTTAAAGTGCCACGTGGGCGATGACTGGATAACACGACACTTTAACACCATCATTATAATAATTATATTATGCACCATCTCAATTTTAAAGCCGAATTAACTTTCTAAGGTGATTTAGAATTCTTTAGACAGAACCAAATTCATTGTTTCAATACCAAGGCATTTGTCACTGAAGTTAGAGTAAGCAAATCTTGCTGCATTCATAGATTAAAAAAAAAAAAGTGGCCATTGTATTGTAACAGCTACATAGCTCACAAAAAGGACCACTAATCAACGTGTTTAAACCTGTGTTTTCGTGACGACGACAACAATTAACCAACACAGAACTTGCTCCTGTTAGTTTATTAATCATGTCATGATATATTGTATTATACGTTTGTTAGTTTTCTTATTCGTATTCCACATTTAATATAAATGTTGTACATCTGAACCAGCCAAACAAAGATAAGCCATGACTGATCAAATTAAACTGCAATCAAAACTAATGTTAAATAAACACAATTTTGAGGCCATTTTGTAACCGGTAGACGAAATACAAACAATCAAAATACATTTCCAAGCCACTTGTGAGTCTATGAACAAATTCTTTCATGAGGACTTTACAATCGCAATCTTTATCAAATTATTTCAAATATTTCTTCCATTGTTTTCTCCTTGTTCTAAGTTATATGCCTGAACTTAACATCGCAAAGAAGCTTTTAAGTTCAGAAACAAATATGTAATTGTCACCATCTTGATCGATCGCTATAAAGAAGCTGCATAATAAGAATCATGCTCATTAAACCAAATATAAATAATAGGAAGGTGAACACACACACACAAAAAAAAAAATCCTTAAGTCCAAGTTGAATTGATAACCGGGACTTGCAATTTGAGTCTCCTTTGATCAAACCCTTTAGAATTTCACCCAGTCATTAAATGTTTGAAAAAAAATAATATTTTAGAAAGATGATGAGAAAAAGAAATGTGTGTAGTGTAGATTAGCCATGTTTACCTTGAGATGTAAGGTTTGTCAGAAACAGTAGATGGAAAACTATTAAGAGGCATAACAGTAGATGGAAAACTATCAATGTTGTTATCCCACCTGGTACAAACAAAGATAACGCATATATAATTAAGGGTGATTTTTTTAATAATAATTTTATAATAAACTTTTAAAATACATATATCGGAGTGTAGATTAGGCTTTTTAAACATTTTATTAGAATACTACCTAACCAACATACCAGCAGCAGCCTTTGTTCCTAAGGGAAATCCTTCCCATTTTTCCCTCCCGGGATCATCAAGATGTGCATGCCTGAGATCAACACACAGTGATGTCATATTTAAACTTTGTGTCACTTTGATCATTAAAGTTCACCTATTTGATGTCATGTTCAATGATTCGGTATAGATGATGTAAATCAATAAACAACAAGGTATTATGAAGCAAGGTATGCCTGAGATCAACACATAGTAAATCACAACAGCTTCTCCATAATCAATCACTGATCCGTTCTTCATTCTTTCCGGCCAATCTTTTCTTTAACCAAGGATATGATGCTCCCTTCATTAATCTCAAGTGCCCATCTACAAATTAAATAAAAATGGCCACATAGATATGAAATTAGTTGACTTTAGAAGTCCTGACATTTATTCCAAATTTTAAAATTCGTTACGATTTTATTACAAATTTGACATATTTTAGGGGGTGTTTAGGTTACCAACTGTAATTAAATTTACAAAACAAGATGATAAGATTATAAATCATGATTGCAAGGGAAATGAATTACTATTTTGCTACCAAACGAATTACTATACACAGAGAAACACATTAAACTTAGGTTTCATAAGGGTAATGAGATTAAACTTAACCAAAAATGTGCCAATTCTGATTAAACTTCAAAATATAGCCCTCTTTAGTGATTTTATAAGCGAAAGAGAATCAACAATACCAACGCCGCTTGTCGCAATGAAGTAGGGGACGGGCATCAACAAAAATTAGAAGAAATACGTACCATCAACCGCCTCAAACTAATCCTTCGATTAGAGGGATACCTTGAATTTACTCCTACAACCTGAAAAAACAAAACGAACCAACAGACACATACATTCCATTAAATCAAAAGGTATCATTTGGGCTCACTGGTAAAGAATCAGGAATGAACTGGAGAACATTTGTAGCTCAAAAACAGATGCGAACGAAACAGATGGAAATAGATGCTTATTAAATGCACTCTTCACCAAAACTCCCTACAAACCTAAAATTTCCCTCCACACATCACCAATACACAATGAGTAACACATAGTGAAACTGTAAGTATTTAATCTATTCAAACATTATAACATATCTATCAATTATCAGTTAATACATTTATAAAAAAAATTATCACAACTTCAAATCATGTGTGACACGTTGAGCACCAAATTTCTTGCAATGCATTACTAAATCGTAAACAAATTAACAGTAATTAACTTCAAACTTGTCAATCGAACTCCAACTAAGGGAATGCGTTAGATAGAACAAATGATAATTCAATGACAGTGCTTAAATTAGCAAGTACTTACTGAGTAGTGGATGAGTTTGAACCTGAATGTTAGTTTGATGGACCTACATTTACCACCAAAAAAACACATTAAAAACATATATATTTTTTTTAACATTCAGTGAATGTTTTCATGGTTTAACCGGGTAAATTAACAGCTGCAACATGGTATTTCCATTAACATCTTCAGCATGGTATTTCTTGAAATCCTCTTTGCCTTAAAGTGTGTGATTATGAAAAATAGAACTAACAACAATGTAGACTATGTGTGTTTGTTTAAATAAGTCCTATCTATTTTGAAATTGAATTATAACTTGTCAATCCAAGACACTTGCATCTCTAGTTTTGTCGTCTCCTATGTGTTTCTATTTTCTAAAACTGGAACAGAATCCAATTTGATTGAAACAAAAACCAAGAGTGAATGAACACATAAACAACAAAGTATACCCATCCATTGACAAATTTAATGATCATTAAACATTTTACCTGAGAAGATATAACTTGTTTAAGGATTTCATCATTTCACCATTACCCCTGACCTGAAACCAACACCACACACAAAACAAGAACAACATTCTTAGTTAATTAGGTATTTCAGTAGCAAAAAACAGCTCTAGCATGATACTTACTTAAATTCAACATAAATTAAGGAAGTTAATGAATAACTGCACGTGAAGGGCAAGCTGCAAATAAAAATGCTTCCAACTCCTAATTGATCATTAGCTAAGTAGACTAAAATTATGTGATGTTTTCCTTTTAAAGAGTTACACTTTATACTCTAAGTAGCTATGGTAATCTGCCATTAAGAAACACTATCAACAGTTAGTAATAACTTATGAGAACTACAATTCTGCATAGTTTTTGGATTTAACTTCGATTACACAAAAGAAGAATGAGAACAAACGTTTATGATGCTTGAATTAAAAAAACTTTAAGACATCAGCCAGCAAGCTAAACATGTACATGATGTCCAAGCATTTCATCCATATCATTCTCACATAAAACTCATTTTGTACCAAAGATTACATCTTGAAAACATTTTTATATCATTATGCACAGATTCCTTATACACGGCAAACTTAAGCACTCCTTATACAAAAATGTAGAATTTAAAAACGTATTAAAGCTGAAAAAATAAACCAAATAAAACAGAAGAAGACGAAGACGGTAAGAGGGCTCAGATTGGAAATTACAGCCCCTAAATATCTCAGCCTCAATTTGAGGGAGTGTATGTACTATATCGAATCATCAAAGCTCAGATTAGGTAATGCACATCATCATAGTCAATCTAATAGCGACCGTAACCATCCAGAATGCATAAGTGGCAGCGACACACCATAGAATAGTGGCCACCAAACCACAATCTGATAAAGCCAATTATTGATGCAATTGGCTGATAAAAGATAGTCGCTGCAATTGCGCCTGTTCTGTCCAAGATATCACACTTGGCGCAGTACCTATATGAGCATGTATTTCATGTCTCATGTTTATGAAAACCCTTACTGTAGCAAAAATATTTTTCTAACATATGATTATTTCTTACTGTTTGTATTCAATGATCCTCCCATCGCCGCCTCTGTATAGCGGGTTGGGTCAATCACCTAACATCGCCAAGTTAATTTGAAGGAATCCAAATGGTTGTGGGTTGCCACTAAATCACCTTCATTCTTTGACACATACTGCCACAAAGAAAAACCTTGAGGTACATTTCAAAAACCTTGACCAGAAACATTTTTTCTATCTAAAATTTAAACTTTTTTTCCAAGTAAAAGATTCAGGAAGCAAAATGGCTTGTTTGCATCCTTTGTTTCACAACCTTCATAAAACATGGAAGAAGAAGATCAACACATGAAAATAGAAAAAAATAGGAAAAATGATAGCAACCTTCCCTAACAAAAGTAACCATAATCAACCCATTGAACTAACACAAGTAACCCAAATCAACCCATTAATTAAAGAACGGGTCATGATTGCCGGGTGAATTTCAAATAGATGAATTAAAAACGTGCAATTTAATTATTTTCACACAAATAAACAGAAATACTTACAGATGCCATAAAAATGCCTCCGCTAAAAAGATGAGAAACAAACACTTCTCTAACCATACATAAAAAATGGCTAACCGTAAAAGGAGTGAACTTGAATCGTTGATGTGGCTTGAATCAATGAACTTCAATTGCCTAAATACAAACAATATAAACCTTGAAATCTTTAAAACGCCGAATAACTGAACTAAAACTAAATAGAACAAAGTAATTGCAGGTCAAAAAAGATTGATCACTACTACATACTAATTATATATCAGAACCCAATTTTTAGAGATGTTAAAAAAACAAATCCACTCAGATTTGAGATTAAGAAAAGTCAAAACTTACCAGCACAAAGAGTAGAGTATCCTGAAATAGGCTTGAAAGAGCACGGAATTAAGATCAGGATTGGATTGCAGAAGACATAAACAAAACTTGAAATTTTGATATCTTAAACATGGAATTAAGCTAATGATATCAAAATAAAAATTAAGCTAAAAAGTTCACAAAGAACAACATTGAACCATATTTTTGGAATGTAAATATTGTAACCATGTCTGATTTCGCACAATGGAGACAATTATTAAAAACTTTTAGAATAATTTTACATAAACTAAATGATCTTAATACAGCCATAGTACATTCAACCTTAAAGAACCAAACATAAACTATTTAAAATTTGAAGACAGTGATTAGCAGTCAACATTTTTCTACTTGAAACTTCACCTGTTTACATTAATATGGATTGATTTGGTTATCCAAAAGCACCATGGAGTATCTTTATTTTGTTGTTTAGCTGCATCAACCAAACAACATTATTAACATCATAATCCATTGTTATAAACCAAGAACTTAGCTATATAAATATGAAACCACCTAAAAAAAATAAGAAGACAAACGTGAATTTAAAAAAAAATAGCAATATTGAAGATTTGGGATGAAAAATGAGAACTATATTCTAACAGATACAAATCCATGACTGGCCACCACCATGCATCCCTAAAGTATCCAAAATCATAAAGAACGAAGAACAAACTATACAAAAAACATAACGGTATATGCAGCACACACAATTTCACCCCAAGTAACCCCCAATCGCATATTGAAAACCCAAGCAAGAATGATTAATTTAAACCTCTTATCCCTTAGTCATATGATTCAATTTACCAACTTTTGCCCAAATCATTATAAACCCCTAAAAATTTTGATAACAAAGAATTGGACTTTACATAACAAACACAGTATGCCAACAAAATCTATATAATCATAACATAAACATACCTTGTGAGAAAGCTACCCTTTGAATTTGAATTTCAAAATCTCTCTCTGCTTCCAAAATTCTCAGGATCGATGTTTGAGGCCTGCTTGTTCTGCTTTCTCAACATCCATTTTGAATTAGGGCAAAATGTAGAAAGGTCATGCTTGAAGCTCTCCGATGATATAAGGTCATGAACTTTGACTTGTACATAAGACATGAAGAGTTGTATCTCTTAGAATTAATATCGGAAATCAAAGAGACTATATAGTAATTCAACTTCAATAGTACAATGGTACCTGCAATCGATGAACCTCAATAGTTCAATGGAACCTGCAATCGATGAACTTCTTACATCTGATGTAGAAGCCAAGAAGAAATGCCCTAATATGTTTGAGTTTCCTCGGATGGTAATACGAAATGGTGAGTGCTCTACATTTATAGAGTCCTCCGATTTGAATCTTCTATACAACCGTCGATTTCGACCAATCGAGGGAGAAGAATCAGTGATCATTACAAAAGCAAGCATGGCTGAAGAAGGAGAAGGAGAGCAATGAAGGGTTACCCAATCGAAGAAGACAGAGGCTGGAGAAGCGGGGTATACGAAGGCGGCTGGGCTTGTTGGATCGAGGAGGGTTAAAGTGTCAACCGGTTTTACTTTAATAACCTCATCCTTTTCCGTAGTTTTTTAGTATGAGTTTTAACTTGACGCTTCAAACACTTATACACACTGCATAAATTCTTGTACGCGTCTTAAAATTAAGGAATTTAATGACGAAAATACCCCCGATGATCAATATGTATTATATAGTAGTATAGATATATATATATATATATATTACCTTTTTGTACAATTAAAATTTTATATCAATATATATATAGATGTTGAAAATATATTTTAATTTAGAATAACAAGTTAAACATGATTTACGAGGTTTAAATGTCTCAAATATATTTATACGAGTTTTAGATATGACAAGGACAATTTTGGTATAAAATCTAGTAACCAAATGCTCAAAACAATACAAAAACAATAAAAATAAAAACTATGGAGGTCACCGGGTTCGAACCCGTGACCTCCCGTACCAACATGAGAGTTTTAGCCATCCGGTCAGCGGCCTAACTATGCTTAGATCGCGATTGAAAACCTTTTGTGTATAGGCAGCGACCAAAAACCAAGTCCGGAAAAATAGAGAATTAAAAATGGTGAGGCCGGGACTCGAACCCGCGCCTCCAGCGAATAACCCAGAGCCCTAACGACTCGTGCCAGTTTAGCGTCTGTTACACAACTTGGCGCGATATGTATATAACCCGTACCCGCCTGGGTTTATCTTCCTCACCCAATAACTCCGGTGATCGGAGCACTAGCTCCGGTCGCCGGAAAAACATAAAACATGAAAAAGAACCCAGAAAAACATGTGAATGACACAAAAGAATGCTTACCTCAAATCAGAGATGAGTTGCGATGTGTTTTAGATGCCGAAAACGAACCCGAACCTTGAACGTGAACACCGGGCATCGTCACGAAACTCGAATCTGGTTCCTCCTGGTTGCTAAGTGAAGAATGACGATCGAAAGGGGTCTTGAATAGTGGTGAAGCGGTGGCGGATGGTGGTGGTTTCGATGGCGTTTGCTTCACCGGAAAACTGGGAAACGAGATAGAGAGAGCAAGGAGTTGCGAGAGGAGTAAGGGTGTTGTGAGTGGAATACGTTCATCATAAAACCAAGTCATAATGGCCAGAAAATGTAATTGACGAGCGATGATGATGATCGGTTGAAACCGATCACCGACCCTCCTTTAATTCTCGTAAATCTCATTAAAATTGACTATAGAGTATTAGCAACTATAGTCCCTCACATACTTACAATAATGACATAGGGTTTCGGTAATTACAGAATAGTCCCTCTAGGTTTAATAAAAAATAATCATGTTTGGTAAATGACAAAATAACCCCTCGAAGTTTTATGATAACCTAACGGCTCTAACGGAGTTAATGGGAAATGTTTTTAACGATGAATATACGAAGGACGTCAAAATATATAGATCGTATAACGTTAATAGGAAAATATAAATCTCGTTTTGCTAAAATAGATCATGGAGTATAACTCCACAATTATATATTTAAGATCACATAAAATCATAACTTTCATATTTAAATCACATAAATTTGTGAATAATAACTCATAATTACTCACTTTAAATTCACATAAAATCATAAAATGTAAATCATAGAATTTCAAACGTTTAAACTTAGGTGCATGCTCGTACGTGATGATTACACAAAACCCTAAATACTAAAGTCAACACAGTTAAGCACATAAATGTTCACTCAACATTTTATACGGTTTACGTTCAGTTAATGTCAGAAAATGACCTTTAAAATGCGGATTTTCACACTATGTGTTAAATCACAAGTGAAATCACAAAAGTGTGATATAAAGAGCATATCTGAGTATGTCTGATAGTGTGGGGTCACTGGTCAAAGCGAACTAATCAATACAATAACATATCCAGATGTTCTGAGTATAATTGTGCCTGAGTTTAAGATGGATAAATTATACCAGTAATCGACATGACTTGTGTGCTGAAGTAATTGAAATTGAAGTGTAGTTCAGCATGTTATGTTCAATATGATCCCAAGTTGTGATCTTTCTCGCAAAAGACAAAAATAGTGTCTTATTCTGTATTGCATTTATATTTCATATCTGAAAAATACAAAAAGTTTTTAGGTATGTTTTAGCATAAACTTAGGAAAATCAAAAAGATTTTCAGTGTGTTTTGATGTAAAGTTTCAAAAAGCCAAAAAGATTTTGTTTCTTATTTCTTTTTGACCGATCGACATGTGTTACGAATCAAATTTTAAATTTATATCTTGGATTCTCGAAGAGAAGTTTTGCGCCAAAAATAAATCAATTTTTCATAAAAGAAAAAGAAAACCGCATTTCTGTCTTCTGAAATTGCAGGTTATGTGTGTCAAGACTCAAGCATGGTGAAAGAAGGAGTTTGAAGTATCTTTCACAAGTGGATCTTGAAGTTCAAAGATTATTCAAGAGTGATTCAGCCATGCAAGCTCTATTGCTGACAAGAAATTTCAAGCTGAAGATCAGATGCACTGATGCTGAAGATTGAAGACTGAATTTTAGTTAGCATAGATACACTACACATTAAGGGGGAGTTTGTTAGAGCATATTCCTATGTTATAGAGTGTCTCGTGTATTGTGTCTAAGTGAGCATGTGTTAGTGAGTCTGTGTGTTAACATACCAAGGTGGCCGTACCATCTGGTACGCCGTACCAATTGGTCCGCCAATGGTACGCAGGCGTGTATGTGGTCACTATAAATAGATTGTGTTAGAATGAAAGCTCAACACTCTAAGTCAATCTACACCTTTTGTGTGTGTGTTCTAAAGAGAGAAACAAGAGAGCTTTCATTGTAATCTTGTGTGATTCAATACAAAACTCTTATTTACATTTGTGTTCACTAGATTGATTGAAACATGCAGTAGTAAAATCATTCCGTGTACTTACAAACACGAAAACAAATATTAAAACATCTACAACTTCTTTATACGTTAAAATATTTTTTTAATAAAATTTGAAAGTGCGTGAGCGTATGGATCTTCTACTTAGTCGTAACGAAATCAATGAAATACGAAATAAAACACAAAGACTAAATACAAATGAGCTTTGTATTAACCACAGAGACCACAGAGTACACAGAGAATATACGACGCGGAAGCTTAGACTATTATCACCACTGAAAACAATACATGAAACACATATTTATAGGGCTGAAATACGACCGGCCGAACCTCAAGTTCGGCCACACGTTCGGCCATGTCCGAACTCCAGGTTCGGCCTGAGTTCGGACCTCAGCATCCTTGTGTGAATCCGTCTTGTATTCGATACTTCACATGACGATCAAAAACCATGTATCAACAAACTCCCCCTCGGCATGTGCAGTATCATCTTCTCCATTCAAACTTGTATCTTGTATCTTCAATCAAACTCTTCCTTGATCTTGACGATGAGTTCAATCTTGAATACTTGATATTGCATCGTGTGTAATCCTTTTATCAACAACCTTCAGAAGAGTTGAAGTTGTGATATTCTCTTCCCACTTAGAAACCTGCCAACATAAATAATCTTGGTGCAAAATGTCTCTTCGAGACTCCAAGATAGATTGATTTTGAAAACTGATTTTGTAATTCGTGTTGATCAATCGAAAACAAATAAGAAACAAAATCTTTTTGGCTTTTAGAAACTTTATATCAAAACACACCCAAAATCTTTTTGATATTTTCTGATTAGAAATGTAAAGGCATTACAGAATCAGACACTATTTTTGTCTTTTGTGAGAAAGATCACAACTTGAGATCATATTGGTCATAACATGCTGTACTACATTTCAATTTCAATTATTGAAGCACATAAGCCATGCCGATTACAGATATAGTTTGTCCAACTTTAAACTCTGGCACAATCATACACATAACATCTGGATATGTTAAGGTATTGATTAAATTTGCATTGAACAGTGTACCCCACACTATCAGACATACTCAGATATGCTTTTGCTTATCACATTTTGTGATCTCATATGTGATTGTAATCACACAATGATTGTAACCATGATATAGTCAACTGTGTTCCATGCAAAAAGAAATAAGAACGTTAAATCGTCTACCTTAAGGTCGATCTTTCGATACGCAGATAAGGCCTCGGATTTAACAAAATAAGAAAATAAAACAAGTTGAAGTTGTATAACTCAACAACAATCAGGTCGGTACTCCCGTACACGCAGAGAAAGTCCGATGAGTAATACGAAACACCAAAGAAAATAAAGCAGAACGTCAAACGAACAACGATCAGGTCGGTCTTTCGACACGCAGAGAAAGTCCGATCGTTTGACAAAATAAAGAAAATCAAACAAGTTTAAATCTTTGCAAAATGAACACATGTATACACAGTGACTTCTCATTTTATTTTTCACATATCTTTTTCTTGATATATCATGAGATATGCATCAAGATGTTGTCCACTAGGTCAAGCATCAGATTTAGTGTATATCACATTTGTATACTTTCTGATTTGCTGAGCCTACCTTGCACATCGATCAAATGGTCTTATGGCTTTTTCATTTACTTTATCCATGAGTCAGACACTGTCAGCCATTGTACCATCATTTCCTAATCATGTCGGATACAATTTCTCATTTTTCAATGTTTTTGTCTTTTTCAAATTTCTCCCCCTAAAAATGACAACTCTATTTATAGATTTTCATTTTTACGCATTAAAAAACAAAACTCCCCCTCAGAATGAGACGAAGTGAAAAACAAGAAAAATTGATCAACCAACACAAACACGAGCAGTTTAGCCTTTTGAAAAACAAAACTGATTTTGAAATCCAATTTAATTAAAACAGATATTTCACAATCAGCAATTTTCCAATCACCGAAGGTCTTCCTGAAACACCTGCTTGACACCAAATAAAACATTGGTTGTGTTGGGATCGACCCGAATCAACAGGGTCGGGTCGCCCGGTGTCTTCCACAAAGTCATTGTTGGCCTTGGAAACAACTTTTGGTTTCCAAATTTGTAAAATTTTTAACTTTTGATCGGAACCCGAATCAGATTAAACCCGACGAACTTGAGTTGGACCAAGACGATTTACGAGTTGATTTAAGCTTTGGAGACCAAGGTTCATCAAAAATTTGACCTTTGTTATCCACATTTTTTGCAATTTTGTGGATATATGCAGTCGTCGGACAATCAACAGCTAGATGTCCTGGTTGACGACATACATAACAAAGTCTTTCTCTAAAATTGTTTGAAAATTGTTTTGATTTGTGAGAATCAGATGAATGTTCAGAATGAAAGTTATCAAAGAAACCATCAGAAGAATCATACCTAGGAGATGGACTCCTTGACGATCTTCCAGAATAATAAGAAAATTCCTTCTGAGATGGTGATTTCTTTGTAACTTTTGCTTTAGGAACCTTCTCAGCCTTCACTGATTTCTTTGCTTGAACCGGTTCCTCCAACACTTTGTAACCTAAACCTTTGTGTTTAGATCCTTGAGTCTTTGAAGAATTTGAAGAAGAACCAGAAGCAACTCTTGATTTAGCAACACTAGTGAATTTGTCTTTGATATCCTTTAGCTTGTTCTTTTTAATCAAAACTTTCTCTTCTTCAGTTGCAGATGAATAACTGGAAACAACCTTATCAAATACTTTTTCATTTTCCAGCAATACAGACTTTGAAACAAATTTTGGAGCTTCACCCAAAGGTTTCTCCTTCTTTTTAGACTTGGACTTATGCTTCTTGGATGGAGTGGTAAACTTGGAATAATCATGCAAGTCATCTTTTGGATCAATCTGAGCAGCATTAACTTCAACTAAATCCACTGGTTGAGGAACCAAGTGAATATTTTCTTCCTTAGACTTCTCTGAACTCTGATCCTGCTTGTATAAAAAGTTAAGCAATGTCGGTGACAAATTGCAATTCTTCACTTGCCTTTTTAACTCCAAAATTTCCAATTTTAAATCATTAATCTTCTGTTGACCTTCAAACACCTCTTGTTGTGACTTGATGAATTTTGCATTGAGATCATCATATTCGTAAGTTTGTAACTTCCAGATCTCACATTCAGCATATAATTCTTCAAGCACATTTTCTCTCTTTTGCTTGTAGATCTTAACATCTTTTGTTAACACTTCATTCTTGTCTCTGTAAAGAACATTTTCATCTTAAAGCATAGAAATCTTGTTTTGAAGCTTCTCAACGGTAACAGCAGTTTTTGTAATAAGAGCAGTAGCCTCTTCATATTTTTGCTGAACAGGATAACTCTTCTCAAACAGATTATCAAAATCTTGAGCTGCGTCTAACGCTTCAGCTTTGGCTTTCTCACACTCTTCAGCCAATTGAGCCTTTTCCTTCAAAGCATATTCATGAATATGAACTAAAGCATAATATATCTTCTGAAAATCTTCCAACTCTTTCTTTAACACCACAATTTCTTCAGTTGAAATTTGACAATCTTGTTCAAACCTTGTAATTTTCTTGAGCAACTTCTCACAGTTATAACATTTAAATTCATCATCATTTGAATTCTCAGAAGACTTAGGTAATTCTTCTTGAATCAAAGATATACTTGAAGAAGTATCGAATTCTGTTAAAAAACTATCATCATCAGCATGTTGAACGGTTAAAGCAATTGAGATTGGAGTATTATTCTTTTTAATGTCTGAATCTGCATTCCAGGCAAATCCATCTGGATGCATAAATGTATCAGTCCAATCATTAGCAAGAGTAGCAGCTTTCTGATCGACCTTTTCAGCTTTATCTGAAGGATGAAAAACTAAATGTGCATGCTGACCAGACTTCAATTTACTTTCTGCAGAACTTGGACATTCTCGAGCAAAGTGAGCATAAACGGAACACTTATAACATTTCACCTTAGATTTGTCCAATCCAATCTTTCCTTCCTGATTTAGTCTCTTCTTACCAGTTCTATTGAAAAACTTCTTCGTTCTACGAACCAACATTGCATATTGCCAATTTAGATCCATTTCCTCCAAATGATCATAATCAATCTGATCGTAATCTTCATTTGCTAACTCAGCATTACTCACATAACCAGTGATAACACCAAAATATGAAGATACTAATGCAGACATCAACGCATTATAATCATCGACAGTTTGAACAGACAATGCACTTTGAGTCGAAGAACTAGGAATAGACACAGTACAACCAGCAGATGAATAACTTGGAGTGGCATATTTACCTGCCAGAAATGCTGTAGGGGGTGCAGAACTAAGAATATTAGACTTTCCAGCATTCAAAGTTGAATCATTGTTGCCATAATACACTGCAGGATTCTGAATTTGCTCAGGAAGTGACTTGTTCACTTTTAACTCCATATCCCTAGCTTGGATTCGTTGAATCAGATCATTAAACGACAACCTTGGTTAATCCTTATCATTAGTAATCATCATAACATAATTTTCCCACTTCTCTGGTAGAGCTTCCATAATCTTTTCTTTCCTATCTGCTTCATCTTTTGTAAGATTTATCAATTTCATTTCACTCATTAAATGTGCAAATCTTGCAATCAGATTTGGAATGGATTCATTTTGATAATGCTTGAAGCTATCAAATTCTTTCTTCAACACTTTTTGTCGACTTTTCTTATACTGATCATTGCCTTCACATCTCTTTTCTAGAGCATCCCACAAGCTCTTTGCGGTATAGTTACTTGAAAATTGATGTAGTAAATCAGTAGGCAAAGCCATTGTTAAAGTACCATTAGCCTTTTTCTCAGCTTGATATGCTTTCTTTTGTTCACCAGAAAGCTTCCTTTGAAGAATTGGCTCCCCATCCTCACCCTTAGGATATGTATATTGTTCAGAATACGATAACCTCATATCGATATCATTTGCAGAAACAAACGCTTCAAATCGTGTCACCCAACTATGATAATCTTCCAATTTAAGTAATTTGGGAACTTTCTGACTTGTTCCAATTTCATAATCATAGTTAATCATTGTTTGCATCGTTTCCTGAACTGAATTTTGAATAGCTGCGAACGCTTGAAAATCGGACATTTTCGAAAAGCTGGTTACTGTTCACGCCGAACCTCGTCCAAACTTCCTCCGATCTGCCTCCGAACTTAGTCCGAACTTAACAACGCCTAACTCTCTCCGAACCTGACCTTCGGACGAACAAGAATCAAACAACTCCGAACGATCACCGAACTTAGTCCGAACACTGACCGATCCCTCACCGAACTCTCACCGAATCAATATAGAGACCGAACTCCGTCCGAACCTCAAGTTCGGAGCGGTTATGCCGAACTTATCCGAACCTCAAACAGGACAGAATTCACTCGACGCCATTTTCTCGATTTTCAACGTTTTTTACTGGAATTTTCGACAGGAATTCAAGCAAACATGATAAAAACAACTCAGTAATGAATTTTGAATGAAAAGCACACTCGAAACAATCAAACGAACTCAAAAATGATTGACATTTTCATAAAAACGTGAATTTGAACTCAAAACTCCGAGAAACACTGATTTCCGACTAGTAGAGCAAACCTAATGCTCTGATACCACTTGAAAGTGCGTGAGCGTATGGATCTTCTACTTAGTCGTATAGAAATCAATGAAATACAAAATGAAACACAAAGACTAAATACAAATAAGCTTTGTATTAACCACAGAGACCACAGAGTACACAGAGAATATACGACGCGGAAGCTTAGACTATTATCACCACTGAAAACAATACATGAAACACATATTTATAGGGCTGAAATACGACCGGCCGAACCTCAAGTTCGGCCACACTTTCGGCCATGTCCGAACTCCAGGTTCGGCCTGAGTTCGGACCTCAGCATCCTTGTGTGAATCCGTCTTGTATTCGATACTTCACATGACGATCAAAAACCATGTATCAACAAAATTTGCACTAAAAGTCTTAGAATTATGTCACCTTTAATTCTGGGGAAAAAAATTAAACAATTAAAATTTCGTGATTTTCTTTATTATTGCACATTTGCAATAATAAGTATCAATTATATTACACATGTACAATTTAAAAAAAAAAATGTTATCCTTTTTTAATTATTTCCAGAATTAAAGATAACAGAATTATAAGATTTATGGTGCAATTTTTTTTATCACAAATATTAACGTATGAAAATTTTATAAAGGTTTTAATATTATTGCACATGTGCAATAATATTTTTTATTGCACATGTGCAATAATATTTTTTATTGCACATGTGCAATAATATTTTTTATTGCACATGTGCAATAATAAAAAAAATATAATTTTTTATTAATTTTCTCAAGAATTAATGACGACGGAATTATAAGATTTATGGTGCAATTTTATAAAAAAATTTAACGTATGAAAAGTTATAGAGGTTTTAATATTATTGCACATGTGCAATAATAATTTCGTTGAATTTTTTTTTAATTTTTCCAGAACTAAAGATAACTTAATTCTAAGGATTTTGGTGCAAATTTTTTTAAAAATATTAACGTATGAAAAACTTATAGAGATTTTAATATTTGTTTTTGTGTTTTCGCAATAAAAGTTGTTTTCATAAGATCCTTACCCTATATATATATATATATATATATATATATATATATATATATATATATATATATATATATAGATTTGGGGTAAAATACATCAAGCAAAAACGCTACATCAATGCGGATTGATCTGGGGCGTCCATCAAGATCATCCAACAGCCAGGATCTATGGTGTTTTCCGCCTATGGTGTTTTTTTCCCCCCGAAAACGCCATAGGCGAAAACACCATAGAGCTTGGCTGTTGGATGATCTTGATGGACGCCCCAGATCAATCCGCATTGATGTAGCGTTTTTGCTTGATGTAGCGTAACTCGACTCTATATATATATATATATATATATATATATATATATATATATATAGGGTGAGGTTCATTGTAGACACTTTCACATGTGAAATAGCTCTTTTTCACATGTGAAATTTTCTGAATAATGAGAAAAAAGAAAAAAAAAGGAAAAAGGAAATTAATCACAACCATTAGATAAAGATATCTAATGGTGAAATAAGGTGTCTACATGTCTACACTTATGAGGGTGTCTACAATGAACTTTTCACTATATATATATATATATATATATATATATATATATATATATATATATATGGGTCGGTTCTCGTGTGAACACCCCTTAAAATTCGAACGTGCGAATACCCCTTAAAATCCATTTCTTTAACCTACGATGCAGATTTATTGCTGGGTATATATCAGAAAGTGTTGGGTAGATGTATACATGTATTAAGACAGTTTCTTGATCCATTCTTTATTTTTTTTAGTATATAAATGTACAAGCACATTTTTTTACCAGCACAACTAACAAAACACAAATTATTTTGTTATGCTCTATTTGATATAAATGTATAAATGTACCAACACCAATTATGATATTATACCAATACTATATTTGCATCATAGGACCAAGAAATGGATTTTATACTTGTTAAAAGAATTTTCGACAGCTATAGGGGGGGGGGTATGTGGGTCAGCAGTGCGTTGGTGCCGACAAAGATACCTCTGCTAGCACAAACATCAAGCAGTGCCTTCGAAAGATTACGGACGACCACTTTACAGCGACGATGAAAGTGTTATGTCCATCGGGTGTTGCGCCTTATAATGGGGATACCACGCTCCCTTTAGAGGCCAAGCATCCCCATATGTCACCTCCATTCTTGCCGACCATTGCTTATTATGAGCCTCCCCTGGTGGCGAACATTGATTGCGTTCTGGTGGCAAACACATTCCCGGTGCTCTATACGGGGAGGGCTCTGCCATTGCCAATGATCTTCTAGAGGCCATTACTTCGGTGGTTAATTTGTGGCTAGGGGGAGATGCTCGACATGTTTGGCAAAGTTTGTTGCCTCTGCTCCTCTTACGCCGCTGTTAAAGTTTGATAATAGGATTCACCCAATTGCGGTCACCACTATATGGAGACGTTTGGTTTCCAAGGTTGCTATGAAAGGGGTTGGTAAAGCTATGGCGCAGTACCTCTATGATTTTCAGTTTGGGGTAGGTGTGTCGGGAAGGGCGGAGGAATTGCATTTTGGGGGATCACCATGGTGATGGGTCTCTGGCCATGCTTACCGTAGTTTTTTTAACGCTTTTAACTTGGTTAACATATCATCCATTCTTCACGAGTTCAGGCTGAGGTGCCCTTCTATTTCGTCTTGGGTTGAATTCTTATATGGGCAACATGCCAGACTATATCTCGAGGATGATCATATCTGGTCCACTACGGGAGTTCAACAAGGTGGTCCGATGGGCCCCCTCCTCTTCTCTTTCGTTTTGCACCCCCTTGTTCATCAGATCAGAGACAATTGCAAACTTCTCCTTCATGCCTAGTATCTCGATGACGGGACAATTATTGGGGATTGTGGGGAGGTTGCCAAAGTGTTGGACATCATTAGGGACATGGGTCCTTCTTTGGGGATTGAACTCAATATTAGAAAGACTGAGCTCTTTTGGCCTTCTTGCGACGGTAGGGAGTCTCGTGCGGGCTTTTCCTAGAGGCCATTAGTAGACCTCCCTTGGGAGTGAAACTCTTGGGGGGAGCTGTTAGCAGAAATGTAGACTTTATCCAAGGTTTGGCTACGAAAAAGCTTCCAATGTTGTTGATCTGATCCATCTCCTCCCCAAGTCGAGGGACCCGCATAGCGAATTTCTCCTGCTGCGCTCATGTATGGGTATAGCCAAGCTCTTCTTTGGTTTAAGGACATGTCCCCCTTTACACATGATGGAGGCCGCCTCTTTTTTTGATAAAGAACTGCGCACAGCAATCGAGAATATGGTGGTTTGCAGAGGTCCCTTCTTTAGGGATCCCTAATGGTGACTTGCGACATTACCTATCATGTGTGGGGTTCTTGGATTATATTCAGTTTTTGAGGCTTCCTCGTATGCCTTTGTGGCATCAAGGGCGCAATCTTGGGTGCTTCAAGATCATATCTTGAGGAGAAGTGGGATTTGTGGCATTGACTCTAATTGTGAGTGCGCGTTGGACCGTCTTCATGATGTTACTCCAAGCTTTGACTTCAGCGGTTTCACTAACAAGGACACCCCCTAAAGCCCAACATGTTTTGGCGAGTGCCATTTTTGGTAAAATTGTGCAGGAGATAGAAGCGCAATTTAACATCATTGCCAGACAAAAAGCCCTTTTTCGGATGTCTACGAGTGCCACATGCCCAAGATTTCCTCTAAGTTATCCCTATTGACGGGTTGGACCAGCACATGTCACTGGTGGAATACCATACTATTTTCAAATACCGCTTTATCATTCCTATTTTCCCGGCAGATGAGAAATGCCCTGTTTGCCGCAAGGCGTGCTTGGATTTGTTTAGGGAGCATGCCTTCCATTGCAGAGAGTTCCCCAGGTTCAAACATCGACACGACTTGGTTAGGGATGTTCTCATCGGCATATTCAAGCGCGCAGGGATTTCAGCTAAGAAAGAAGCTCCGGTCAACTTCCTGACGGACCCGTCTGATGGGCGGTCAACTCTTAGACCGGTCAAAATCTTGGTATTTGGATGGATGGGGGGGGGGGGGGACACACATGCTTGGATCTAACTGGGGTCTCCCCTCTTGTGGGCTTGGGAGTTGGTGAGTTCAAGGTGGGCCAGGCGCCTCTAAAGTTGTTGCGGGGAAAGTGAATAAGCACGAGAAAGCGTGCCTTTTAATCAACATGTGTTTGTTCCTTTTGCTTTTGACACCTTTGGGTTCCTTGCCCCTGAGACAGTTGAAACTCTGAGTAGAGTCCAACGGGTCATGCATGGTAATGTTATGACCCACGGTTCTATGAATGTTCTTTTCACACGGCTTAGTTTTGCTATTCAGAAAGGTTTGGCGGCGTAGCTTGTTGTCCGCCTCCCTTGCATGTCGGAACGATTTCTATTTTGGATCCTCATTCTCATGATTGGAAATAAAAATTTAAAAGTACCTATAAAGAATGACTAAAGTAATTTTACATTAAATTTTTTATATTCTTACTACCACACCCTCATGTTCCATATATGCAACAATCTCATGTTGCATATATACAACCCCACCCCCCACTCCCCACCCGCATGTTGCATATATGCTACACCCATGTTCCATGTATTAAATGAATGTTATTCGGGTAAATTTGATGCACTTTTTTAAAATTTTCGTGTCTACCCAATTAATGGCCACTTAACGACTTAAAAAAAAGTTTTTTTAAAAAAAAAAAAACTTATAAAAAACTTTTTCTATTTTGTGGTCCGTCCGACTATGTCAATATAGTATGTTGCATATATGCAACATAGTATGTTGCATACGTTGCATATATGCAACATATGAAACGTACCATTTTCTATATATGCAACATACTATGTTGCATTTGCATATATGCAACATAGTCGGACATACAAGATGTAAAAAATGAACGTTTTTTTTTAAAGTATCATGTCGATACACATGAAATTAAAAAAAAAATGTCAAATTATCCAATTAGTTTTCTAAGCTTTTATAAGTTTTTCAAAATAAAAAAAGAATTTTTAGATTTTTATAATAAGAAGGTTTTTCACTTAAAGCTTACTCTAAGATGAAAATATATAATAATAATATATAATAAGGGTAATAAAAGAACAGATTCTCTATAAAATATCTTATTCATATTTCCATATGAACTTACAAATCATAACAAACTAATAATAATGAAAACGAGACATGATTGGGCTCAAAAGTAAACGCCAAAGACACATGATACATGTGTTAAGTTATTTTAGGAAAAACAAAATTTACTTTCAGAAATAATTTTTTATTGCTATTGTTTTCTACTTCTTGTTTACTTCCGCTTGTTACAAGAAATTACATATGAAATAAATTAAAATTAACACTACTTAGTTTTAAACAAAATATAACAAAATGAAAGGAAACTAAATTAAAATATATATAGAAACTTAAGTTCAGTGGTATAATTTATGTTACTAAGCTAACATGCCAAAAAAATTAAGAAATATCAAAAAATAAAGTTAAAAGAAAAAGAAAGCAAGAATGAGATACTAAATTAAATACAGGTACGTTTTACACATGATACATGTGTTAAGTTACTTTCCGAAAAAAAAGTTACTTTCGAAAATAATTTTATATTGCTATTGTTTTCTACTCGTTGTTTATTTCCGTGTGTTACGTGAAATTACATATGAAATAAATTAAAATCAACACTAAATGGTTTTTAAATAAAATATAATAAAATAAAAGGAAAATCAGCAGTACATGGTTTTTAAACAAAATATAATATAATAAAATAAAATAAAATTAAACTAATATATATAGAAACTTAGGTTCACTGGTATAAACAATGTTACTAAGCCAACATGCTAACAAAAATTAAAAAATCCCAGAAATTAAATTTAAAGAAAAAAGAAAGAAAGCAGGAATGAGATATGGAATTCGAACGTGGGTAACATCGCTAGAAAGTTTAAACATTAACCACTAGAGCTAATTGTCACAGAGTTTTTATTCTTGACTCACCTGTGAAACTTAAACTTGATCTAAGTCTAGCCTTAACCAAACTAGTAACGATTTAAAGGGACTAACTGGAAGTTGTAAGTTTTCATTACAAAGATTACTTGGTATTGCTAGGAAAAGAAGATTACAAGTTGTTTGAGTGGTTTTCAAATGATCACCCTCCACCTATTAATAGTTGTGCTAGTACTAATCTTGATTATTTTAGATCCTTCCATAATCTATAGATTTCTATGTAAAGTATCTAGATAACTATAAAGTATAATCTAGATCATTTCATAAAAATATCCATGGAAGGATGGTGCATGAAGTATCTAGCTCATTCTAAAACTTTCCAATGACAACGATGTCCCAAGAATGCGCTAGAAAGTTTCAGACATTTGGAGTAGTGATTTTAAATTTAGGCGGGGTGTGACATTCTCCCCCACCTAAATTCACGGGCATCCTCGTCGTGCTTCTTGTGTCGTCTACAAAATCTACTTCCAACGTATCCAAGCACTAGCAAGTATCACCGCTTTAATTTTCTCCCAAAGCATGCAATTGTTGGAGACACATATCGACTTGAGTCCCAATTCCAAAAATAGTTGTCTCCATATCAACAAACCATTTTCCAAGGCTTTGTCCTTGGACATCTCTTGTTCTTTATTTAATTCTTTTCGAGATTAACCCCAATCATGTTTCTCTTCGATAGCTACAATGTTGCTTGCTTCCAGGGGGACGGATCTACTTGAAGGTAAGAGGGTGGGAAGGCCCCCACTCAAACCTACAAGTGTAAATTTTGTGAAAAATTAAATGAAAAAAGATCAGGCCCCCGTGCCTTTTATTAGCGGGCCCCTAAAAGGACCCGGATTATTTCATGGCAACCACGAAGGTGATAAATATGGCGGTGTGTTAAGCTCTTCTGGTTCTGCTTTAGGTTGAAAGAAAACGATGATGAACAGTGGGTTATTTAAAAGAGTAAATTACATAGAAGGTCCTTTATGTTTTATCTGGATTTCAGCTTAGGTCCGTTAAGTAAAGTTATTACACGCGACATCCTTTATGTTTTAAACATGTTTCATAGGAGGTCCTTTATCACTAACAGCGTTAAAAACGACCGTCAAATCATGGGTAGTTTAGTCATTTAAATAAATTCTTTTAATGAATACATTAAAAATAGAAAAATCCCTACCTTATCAACGTTACCTTATCACTTCCTTCTTCTTGTAGGGCATAACATTGTATTCTATCAAATTGTGTATCATCATAATCACTCCCAGAAGAACTTCCGAGCCTGAATCACTTGAAGAAGTCAAATAGTGCTAGAGAGACAAAGTAACCGAAACGAGTGAGAGGAGGGGCCAAGGGGCACCGGCGATTCAAGCAACGTCCGGCCGGTCTTCGACCTTGCCGGCGGCGGTGTATACCGGTGGGTCTAACGGCCTTTCTTCCTGCTTCAGTTGACTCCGCGACGACTAGGGCTTGGTGGCGATTCATGACCCCAGTCGCATCTCCGGCAACTCAAGTCGCGTTTCCGGCATAATGGTGATACTATAGAGCTCTGGCGACCCCGTTCACCGTTTCTTTCGTCATCTGGTACAGATTGAAGACCGGTTGAGTTATAAACCCGGCCACCATCTATTCGTGATTTCGGCGAACCCCACCTCACAGCCAAGATATCCGGTAAGGGGTATTTTGTTGTTTGATTACCGGTAACTCTTTAAGGGTCTTGCTTGTTTATGAAGTGATGGGGAGTTTGGATGATCTCTCGAGGATAATGATGAACCAAGAAGGGGCTAGATTTTTTTTCCAGTGCTCAGATGATGGTTTTGGAAGTGGTTTATGGTAGCTGCTACTTTCATTTGTCATTTCTATGGACTGTTACAGCTTCACGGTGGAAAGCTGCTCTTGCAATTTTTCTTTTATTTTTTTTATTAAAAGATTTTATAAAATGACTAAATTGCCCTTGACTTAACGATGGTTTTTAACCCCATTAGTAATAAAGAACCTTTTCTGTGAAACATGTTTAAAACATAAAGGATTTCGAATGTAACAACCTTACTTAAATGACTTAATCTGAAATCTTGGTAAAACATAAAGTACCATCTATATAATTTACTTTATTTAAAAAGCTAAGATGATAGAATGATTGTTGTTTGACTTTATAGCTCTTATTTTTGTAGATACCTAGGATCCCTATGATAATGACAATTCTTATTTATTAAAAAAAATTCTTTAATTTTTATTTAATGAACTACATATTTAGTTTAGATAAGATAGAAGGGCTAATCCTTTGTTCTAGTGGTTAGGGGGGGGGGGGGGGTGGTAAGACTGTCTTATCTGGAGGTTATGAGTTTAATTTCTAACAATGATGTTTCAGATGTAATTTAGGAGTAGATTAGAGAGTGTGTATGTTAACCATTAAAAAAAAAAACAGATAAGATAGAAGAGTGCTAGTAGTTTATTGTAGTTTACATTTCATGTTATTCAATATTTTACTTGTTACTATTATGACAGATTAGAGGATGCGCGTGTTAGCCGTTAAAAAAAAAAAGATAAGATAGGAGAGTGCTAGCAGTTTATTGTAGTTTACATTTGGGTTATTGGATTTAAATAATCTCAACTATCGTAATTGGTCGATAATAATCCCAACTCAGGAAATGTTTTCTAACGAGCCAAACTTTCGCCCTATTTTCTTCTAGCAGTCCCAAACTAACAGAATGTTAACACCGTTAATTTTTGATGACGTGACATGATGAGGTGGCAAAATAAGGGGCATTTGTGAATATTAATAAAAGATGAGGGTCTATATAAGAAAATTTAATAAAAACCCTTAAAAATCTCACCCACGTTTCTTTCTCCCCGTTTCTGCCGGGGAGCAATTCCGGTTTCTTTGTGGTGTCGCGAGCAATTCTGATTTCTTTCTCCCCGTTTTTGTCGGCGAGCAATTCCAGAGGCGACTCGTCCACGACACCACAAAAGTCCCACCCACGAGGTTGCAAACTCCGGCGAGCAACTCGTCCCTTTCTTTTTGATGCGGAATCTAGTCTCTTTCTTATCCCTGTTTCTTCCGACAAACAACTCCGGCGACGACGACTAGGGTTCCGCCTAGCGGCGACGCTACTACCCTCCTATTTTCCGATGACGGGTAGTGCCAGAGCGGTGGTGGTGGCGGATGTGTGACGACGACAGTTTTTGGGGGGTTTTGTTGGTGGTGGTGCCGGAGCGGTGGTGGTGGTGGATGTGTGGAGGCGACAATTTTTTGGGGGTTTGTTGGTGGTGATGTCGGGGTTGTGGTGGTTGCGCCGAAGCGGTGGTGGTCATGTAGGAGTTGTGGTGGTGGTGGTGTAGAAGACGACGGGCTGTGTGAGGGGGGAAGGGGGGGTTCTAATACTGTATTTATGTGTGTATATTATACATATAATAATAATAATTTAGTAATTATAATTATAATAACATAATATGTATTACATGACCACATCATCGGAAAAAATGCCACATGAACTGCCACCTAGACATGCCACATCATCAAAAGTTAACAGTGTTAACATTCTGTTAGTTTGGGACTGCCAAAAGAAAATAGAGTGAAAGTTTGGCTAGTTAGAAAATATTTCCGGAGTTGGGATTATTATCGACCAATTACTAATAGTTTAGATTATTTAAATCTAATAACCCTTTACATTTCATGTTATTTAATATTTTACTTATTACTTTAGATTGTGAAAATAGTATGGTACATTATTTAGGTTTCGATTAATAATCAATCTAAATAGAAAAATGTTTTCAACTAACTAAGTCTCACATAGTTTAATTTACCATAAATAATTAGTTAGATGAAAATTAATATTTTCTAAAGATTTATTTAGTGCTGATTTATAAAAATCATTGGAGAGGGTGGAAGATCCACAACCTTCTCCAACCTATTCTAGTTAACTATATTTAGATTCTTAATGTAACGTTTTAGTTGGTAGGAATAATAATATACTTTTAACTTTCATTATGTTTGCTATTTATATTTACCGACCCATTTTGACCCATTTCATTGGCCCGTTTTACCAACCCATATTAATAGTATTAGTCGAGTCAGAGTGAAGTTATTATGAGAAGTTTAATAAAAATAAGAAGGGTAAGAAGTAATTGTGTCCGTCAGATCATAAGATCAATGGCTCTCATCTTCCCTGCGATATTTAGTTACAAACTCCTCCATAATTTAAATGAAATAAGACACGGAGGGGTAATATCGTAATTTACCCACTTCTTCTCTCATAAAACCCCAAAACCGCCTTTTCTTCTCCATTTTATCCTCTTCTTCTCTTGTAATTTACCCACTTCTATCAGAGAATCTTCACACGAAAAGGGCGAAATCATCGTCATCGCCGACGAAATCTTCACCGGAATCATCGGCGAAATCATCAGAATCATCGGAATCTTCACCGGAATCATCGGCGAAATCATCAGAATCTCATTCCTTGCAATCGTCCTCAACAAAAACACTCTCTGATGATATTGTGTCCGATGCGACTCCAAATACAGTCAAAATATCTCAAATTGAAGAACAGAAAACTCCAAAACAAGTAAAATCTTCTGTCAAAAAAAGAAAAGTTCAAAAGAAGAAGAAGAAAAATCTGCAAAAACAAACACATGCAGGTAACAGATCATAGACACAATTATGAACATCTGTTTTGTTATTAGGTTAGTGCAGATAGTTAGAGAAGTTATTTATTACCTATTTTGTATTTTTACGATATTTTGTGTGATTGTGTTAAATCTGTTTAATAAAGTTTACTTTCTAGATACAAAACACAATGTAACTTATCATAGACACAATGATGAACATCTGCTTTGTTAATCAGTTGGTGGAGATTGTTATAAAAGTTATTTATTACTATTTTTCCCTAAAAAATGTTTTATTGTGTTAAATATGTTTACTAAAGTTAATTTTCTATATACAAAACACGACAAAACACAATATAATAGATCATAGACACAATGATGAAGATCTGCTATGATCTGTTGATCTGTTTCATTGTATCTATTTTTCATGTAACTTGCTACATTGTGTAGTCTAATATAAGACACATCAATTGAGTCTATTGTGTAATATAACCTACTAAATTGTTTTATATATTGTGTCTATTGTGTAATATAACTTGCTACATTGTGTTATATAAGTCTTTTATTGTTTCTATTGTGTAATTGTGTAATATAATTTACTACATTGTGTAATATTAGTCTTGTATTCTGTCTATTGTTAATATAAAACACAATGCACTTAATCTGAAAGTTTGGGTTTTGTATCACTTGTTTACCAACACTAATCTTCATATTGAATGTTGCAAATAGCTAATTTTCAGAAAACAAAAAGTGAAAGAGTAATCAAAATGAAGCTTAGTAACACGAAGAACAATAATGACAAGTCTACACCATTTCTTGTAGATGAAATGGAAAGTGAAGAAAGTGAAGACAACCTTACACTAAATCAACAATTCAAGAAAACCAGAAAAATGAAAAAGATAAAGCTGGTAAATTGTTCATTCTCTATCATTTGTTTAATTAGTCTAATGTGTTATTGTGTTATTGTGTTTAATTATTATATCAGTTGTTTTGTATAATATGTTGATATCCTAACATATTTTCACATTGATTATAATTTAGGATAATCAAGACCAAGAGGTTTCCAAAAAAAAGAAAAGAAAGGAGATTGATGTTGAGAAAACAGAATTGGTAAGACTTGTTAACACACTGAATTGTGTCTTTGTTCAGATATAACACAATACAACGATTTAGAAACATATTGTGTCCTGTTTTGTTCATATTGTGTCATTGTGTTTTCTGTTTGTACCAATTGGGGTTATCTAACATATTTTCACATTGATTATATCTTAGGATAATCAAGAGCAAGAGGTTTCTAATAAAAAGAAAAGAAAGAAGTTTGATGTTGAGAAAACATATTTGGTAAGACTTGGTAACTCGGTACATCGAATCATGAGATTGAAATATATTGTGTCGTGTTTTGTTCATATTGTGTCATTGTGTTTTCTGTTTGTACCAATTGTGTTTTTTCTAATGCTGACTTCAAAGATGTATACTCAGGATGATCAGAAAAACAAAGAAGATAAAGCTGGTAAAAGTAAGGAAGGTAAAAGTAAGGAAGGTGCCGATAAGAAAAACAAAGAAGATAAAGCTGGTAAAAGTAAGGAAGGTGCTAATAAGAAAAAAAGAAAGGTCGCCCAAGAACCAAAAAGACAGCCTATACATCATAAGTACAGCAGTCAAAAAATGGTTGTGAGGTGCTCAAGTGGGAATCTGATTAGTGTTATTGATGCATTAACTGATGAACAAAGGAAAGCTGTAAAAGATATGGGCTTCGAGAGTATATTAAAGCTATCAATACACTCAATTCCAACATCTTTAGGATTCTACATTTTGAGAAACTATGATCCCTCAACAAATGAAATTTATGATGGTGAAGATAGGATTCTAATATCATCAGAGTTGATACAAGAAGTCTTTCGAATACCAAATGGTGGTAAACCAGTGCTACATTGTGAGAAACCACAGATTACTAATCCTGTTGTGGCTGAGTTTAGAAGCCAATTTCATCTAGAGGAGTTATCAAGTATATTTTCCATTAAAAGGTTTAGTAACTATATGATTCAAGACGATAAAGAATCAGGCATAATTTTCAAGATAAACTTCTTGGTTATGTTATTCACAGTGATTGGAGAAGCAATGGGAAGTAACAAAATTAATCATAGGTTTTTGATGACTATCACACAGAAATATAGTGTCAAGAAGCTTAATTGGTGTGACTACATTATATACTGCTTAAAGAAAACAAGAAGAACTTGGAAAGGTCCAGAACATTATTGTGGTCCACTTCTAGT
>JBCNJP010000017.1:17197285-17220543 GCA_039602395.1 Deinandra increscens subsp. villosa
TCATTCCTTATACACCTATAAATACCTCTTTTAGGTCCCTTATAGTCTCCAACTCCTAGCTTGAGTATAAACAAGTGGAGTAACCAATTTTTGGCGGTTCCACAACTACAATACCCCTTTGGGTGTCGTGCTTAGTAGTTTTTTTAATGCTCTCGGCGAGGAGGTGCTGCCCTTCATGCTCGTCTTGTTTGAAAAGCTTCTTTGAGGTAATTCTTCTTCTTTTTCTTTCTTAGTTTCCTTTCTTTCCTTTTATTTGTTATTCATTTATTTATCGCTTTATTAGTTTAATTAATTTAGTTTAGGTTCTTAGTTAGGTGCTTTAGGCTCGTTTAGCTAGCCTTGCTAAGGCTCGTTCTTAGAACGCTTAGCATTGCTAAGGCTTGTCCTTTGGATGACCTAGCTTTGCAAATGCACGTCATTAGAACGTGTTCCCTTCCTTAGGCCGCCTTTAGGCTTGGTGAGCCTTGTAGAGGCACGTTAGGCCCAACGAGTCTAACCTAGTATGTCCAATTTCATCTATATTTGTCACACCCCGCCCGCACCACCTGTCGGATGCGGGGAAGGTGTTGTGGAAAATAGGCTGGCGATATCAGATACACGCGGAAGCATTAGATAATTATAATATTAAACAATAGCTAGTCATGACAACCTGTAATAGTTTACAAATCCATAACATAAGTTCTTATTCTAATAATTCAACATATTACTAAGAAAAATGGGCCCATATTATCTGGAAGCTTATTGATTGTATTCACATGCTTCCTACAGGTTCACCTATCTGAGGTACCTTTACTGATTTCCTGCAAAAATTGCAAATTCAACTGTATCAACAACATGACGTTGTTGGTGAGCCGTACCATACCTGTTATTCATCTTTCAAAGCCACTGGACTACAAACTTGCTTACATGTAATGACTAGAATTCTACCAATAAAATATATATATCAGTCATGGGGTATAACACATGCACCAAAGGATTCTAGCATACTAGTTACGTAGTGATTTTTCACATTACATGCAATATATCTGATGCGTAGCCAGTAAGCAATCAACTATAGAACCACAACTGTTTGTTGTGGCCTCAAAACTTTCAATAACAAGGATAAGGTAACAGAACTCACATTATTAATCTGGCAAGCTTATCTTGAAGGTATGTTTGCAGCAATAAGGTTATTGGCAATTCAACCTAAACAATTATTCATAACATTACTGGCTATAACATTATCTGGACAATGTATGTTACTGATGTCAATGGTGCTAATAGGGTGGGTTGATTTTGTTTTGTAAATTTATAATTAAAATTCTATAAGAAATACATATTCTGTTTTAGAACAGTCGCGGACCCCTAACCCCTTTTTCTTTTGAACTCGCGGTCCACGAGTTTTGTTTGTTCAGTTTCCCAGAAAAGGTTCAGTCGCGGACCGGCACTGCTGCTCTTTAAAACTGGCAGTCTGCGAGTTTTGTTCTGCTGGTTTTTCAAAAAAAGACAGTCGCGGACGGCCAGTCTTACACATCACTTAGTCGCAGTCCGCCACTAGTGGGTTAACAGTCTACCCGGTTTTTCTTTTAGATTTTGTTTCGTTCGTTCCGGGGGTCGATTCCATTGGTCTCAGGTTTTTATAACTTAATATTATCAACTATTAGACATTGATATGTCCACAGATCACCATTTCTTTGTTACTTGTATGTTTGGAACGAAGAACAAACCGAATCTATTCTTATAAATAACCAATCCGACCCTTTCCAAGACTTCCTGTAAACCTAATGGTTCAGAAAACCTTAACAAATTCTTTGCTACTGCTGTGATTCATTTTTCTTTTCAAACATTTGCATATGTGTAACTTAGATACTTGCATGCATGAAACACTTGTACCTTGTGTAGTAGGACTTGTACAATTGAATTTCTTGCTTCGAAAACCTTATGATCAGTAGCCTTCTCCTCCACTTACAGTTTTTATTCTCTAATTATCCAAGTAATATTATGAGCACATGAAACCCATAACACTTCATAGTTAACATAGAACGATTTAGTTTGGTATGTCATACCTTGTGTGGGTTCTTAGGTTCTCATTCTAGTCTTTAGCAGCTTGGAGTCACTTCCAAACCCTCTGTAATCAAGCCATCGATCAGCTACATAAGCCTTTGCTTACCATATCAACACATGATTGTATAAATACATGAGATAAGATACTTACTTGATTTTTGAGGGGTGTAATCAAGTTCAATCCTCCATATGCTTCACCCAAAATGCTCTGGAGGGGATCTCTGGTCGATCACAGTGAAAGAGAATGCAGAGAATGTGACTGAGTTGGGGTTATAAGGTCAAGTGAAGACAAAATTCTTGTTTTTGCCGTCAGACAAAACTGGCGGACCGCCAAAAAAGTGTACAGACCACTGGCTGTCTGCGACCCCCATTTTACTGGTTTTCTCGCGGATCCTGATAACCCGACCCGTTCTGCCTGTTTCTTTCGGGTCGCTGACTGCCAGTCTTTGTTTCTTAAAGTCGCTGTCCGCAACTCTTCCTGCTATGCATTTTTTTTTGTTTTGAACTCGGGTGTTACAATATTCTTCAAATCCAAATGTTAACGTTTTATGCATGAACAATTGGGGATTTAGGCTTGTTTTTCACAAATCAACAATTAAACTAAATCTTAATCATTCTAATACGTAATCCAGGTTTTGAATATAAACTCATTTTTAAGAATTTCAAATAGCTTAGAAATCGATCTCTGTTTAACAACATATTTCTTGATGGTACTTGAGACGCGAATGACATGTAGTAACTAGAAGGGTGAAAACACCGGTAGTCACGGGCTCTGCCAAGGATAAGTGTTCGCATAAATCCCATAGTCGGAGCTGGGTGCTTACCTGGGACGCCGTGATGAGAGTGTCATAACCTATTAGGCCAAAGCATGTCTAGTAACTTTTAAGGTATTGTTACCTTTAAAGGTTAACATTTTTCAAACTTCAATCTATAACATTAAAACCCATTCCCCAAATGCATAAGAGCTTGGAATACCATATTCCAATATTCATCTCATCCCCTTTTATTCTTTTAGGATGAATCTTTGGGATTAATCCTTTCACTTTCACTTTTCGCTTCGTGGACTTAACTTCTAATCCAAGTGAGTAATCCTTGCCCTATTTCTTATTTTCTCATTTTGGGGTTGCAACATGTATCCTATTTCAAAGTGTTGTCTTTCAAGTTTATCATTTACCATGCGTATGTGATCTTTGTGTGAATTATGTGTTATTTGACTTCTAGCATGATTTGTCAATATGTGATTTTCAAAGGCTTTCATGTTTATCAAAGGTTTTCATGTTTATCATTGGATGTCAAGTATGTCATGGTTGTCATGTCTTTCATTTGGCATAAACATTAACGTAAGGCCTGGGGTAACAAAGGTAGATCTATCGGTTGACAACCCACTCAACTTGACCGTTTCGGCGTTAGGTGTTTGAAGCCTATTTCATTATTTCATATAGTCTAACCTGCGGGTTAGGGAATATTTCATATGTCATTGAGGTTTGTTTATGCCTAGTATTTCATGTTTTCATTTTATACCAGCAATTTTGGTTGTGCCTAGTCTTTCATGTTGTCAATATCTTCTAGCATGTTATATTTCACTTACTCTATCATATGACACGTAACGCATGTTTTTCAAATATATATTATGTATCAAACTTGTGGTTACTCACCAACTATTTATAGTTGACCCCCTTTATTTTATACATGTTGTAGGCTATGATTTTGATGTTTCAAGATGCTATCACATAGGGCTTTTGGACCTAGTTTAATAAAGAAATTGTATTTGTTAGCAATATGTGGTGTATTGTTTTATCTTTCAATGTTATCAATGAAATTTGTTATTTAACTATTGTCACTAAATTAGTTGTCATGAGCTTATGGGCAATCTAATCATGCCCCGACGTTTCCGCCGTCGGTTGGGGTGTTACAGATTGGTATCAGAACCATGGATATAGGGAACTAGGTTATTAGAAATGGAATGATCTAGACTATTGCCTTAGGTGTCCAAACACGAGAATCTCGTGTATTGCATGCTTCGTTTAGAGATTGCCTTTTATATGTTTTGTTTTGCCTTGGTTAGGATGTGCCTCAAGTTTAATACTTGTCACACATTCATGCACTAAATTTCAGGCTTCCTAGCCTTTCCTTAGTAATGGTGCCTTATGTGCCATTTTAGGAATTTGAATTTATTTGTTTTTTTTTTTTGAAATCTCATTAGGGGTTAGGTTCCTTAGTAACGGACATGTAGTAACTGGAAGGGTGAAAGCACTGGTAGTCAGTGTGTCTATTTAGGTAAGCGTTATCTAGGACATTCTGGTGAAAGTGCCTTAGCTTATTAGGCCAAAGCATGTCATAACAAACGTTTCTAGGAACCATATTAACCCTGACTAGTCGAAGGTGGCAGTTTCCCAATCGGGAAATGAGAACCATTCCATTGATTTTAAACAAGTCAACTCGATTTCTTGTTTTGCATGCGATTTCATGATATCCGGTTTATACTTCGATTTCGATCTATGATATTCTTTTGATTTTCAAGATTTCATGGTTAAAATGCCACTTTTCGTGATTTCAATGGCATTTTTGAAATTTTCACCATCGACACTTACTTACACAATTTTACATATTTTACCTCTCATATTTTAGTAGATTGATATTCCATATTCAAACCTTTCATGTTTATTATATCCAAAGTCATCCTTGTTATTTCTATTTCACAATTTCATAATGTTGTATGACACTCCTGTGGCGTATCACATCCTACACTATCCTACGATTTACGTTATTGGTTCACAGTTCCATTTCGACTCACCTTTGGGAATTCAAATAATCCTTTATTATTTATTTAGTAGCTCGAGTTTCACAATTTTCCGATTCCATCCTCGAGATATTTTGCGATGTTTATACGATCTTTTGTTACCCTCATGATATCACATACTCTTGATTTTTTCACACATCGTCCTTATATTCCTAATTCATGTCATTCATCGTCCCCATAAATGTGCTATGGATCTGATTATCCCATTTAAAAAAAAACTTGTGAGTTCATAAAACACTCTCGCGTAGTTTTAAAACCTTATTTCATGATACCCAAGTCGCGGTCGATTGATTGTTTTATGAAATCGTGTTGCCAACCCATTTTAGACTCAACCCCGCAACCCATTGTTCCAATCATAGCCTAACATGTTGTACCAACGCACAATAGACACACCTGTGTGGTGATTCACGTAATCCTACAATGTGTGTCAAAAGATGCCCATTGCAGACAATGTTTCGGTCAAACTAGCCAAACAAGTTGCGCATAGTCATGTTTTGATCTCAAGTCAAATTTACCGTTTAAATCCAGTCAGTCGGTTTTTAAGCTTATGATATTTTTTTTTTAAATTCATTCCTGATTTCATTGTTCGATGTCTAATTCAAAATAATTTACATTCATCATTTCAAAACCTATTTATATCATGTATTTTTTTCTTTCTTCTTTTTAACTCATTTATAGGTGAGCGAGTGCTTGTCGATGGGTTCACGAGTTTACAAGTTTGCATGATTACGGGATTACATGCTTATGAGTTAACGTATTTACCCATAAACGAGCCTAAGAGCTCACACATACATGATATCCCATTTAAAAAAACAATATTAAATTATCCATTTTTGAACCCCTCCAAAATATCATGTTTTGCACTTTTAGGTATACATGTTTAGGAATTTACTCGTTTAGGAAATTATGATTTACGAGTCCACATGCTTACAAGATTGCATGTATACGAGTTTATGACTTTACAAATTTACGAGTAGATAACTATTCATGTTTAGTAAATTCAAAAAAAAAAACTCATCATTTATATTCAAGGTTATATTCCAATCGCAATTACGTGATGTTCCAACTGTTTCGTCTTAACAATCATTTTTATCCAAACTCACTTTTTACCCTAGCTAACGTCAAACTTGTGTGTATCGTGAATTCGAAGATCGTTTTGTTTTTCCTGCTCGACAATCAAGTACAGGAAATCTATGGCGATAAACTATTCCATGAGTTCTAGTTCATGTCTGACGTTAAAGCCAATAAGTACTTGCATAAGGAGTACATGGCCTGTCTGGTCAGAATTGTGGACATTCGTAATAAGGAATAGGGAGTCCAAGACAGCCTAGTCATTCGGGACTATCCTGAAGTGTTTCCCGAAGACATATTGGGTCTTCCTCCCGTTCGCCACGACGACTTCCACATTAACTTACCCGGTACTACTCCTGTTGGCAAGTCACCCTATCGCCTCACATTGTTTTGTGTCAGCTACCTGCCTCTAATTCTCTTGCTTCCACAATTACGGCTACCATTCAGACTCTTTTCGCATTCATGATGACGATATCCCCGTATCTATACTACTTATATAGTATGGATACTTCTCAGTTATGATCAACATTACCTTTTGAATCCTTGGTTGTGCCTAGCCATAAGCTTCTTTTGGCTAACCAAGCATTCTTGTGAAACTTCTGGATTCTTTTGCAGCTCTTACCAGGACAAATTCGTTATCGCCTTCGTTGGCGATGTTAGAACTTACTCGAATCCTATTTTCAAATTTTCATGAAATTTTGACCCAAACAATAATCTTTGGGAAGACTCTAGTTATTCTGCATTTTGATACAAATTGTAATTTTTTTCATATTCGTGCTATTCAATGTTTCAAATTTAAACTGTGGTTTCCATGCTCGGTGTATGAGTTCCAACATCACTTTATTCAATACTCGATGTGTGGACTTAATTCGCAGTTTCTAATGTTGATCTATGGACTTAAACTCGTGGTTTCAACACATGATGTGTTTATTCAAAAGTTTGTAACTCACATTATTCAAAAATTGAGTGGTGAGTTCGGTTTGTGATTTTTCTACTCATAGATAGTGAATTTAATTGTGATTTTAAACGATTGGCTTGCAGTTTTTAACTCTCAGTTTGAAGATTTCTATATTCGGTGTGTAGATTCTAACATCCGGTTCAATTAATGTATTTCAAAATTCAGACTTGCGTGTTTCGACCTTCAATTCACGATTTCAATCTTACAAGCTTATGTTCAATTGATATCGAACTTTTAAATTCATGTCATTCGATTTAAGTTAACCCATTCATATGAATCATGCCATTTAATGTCCACTTGGCACTTGTAAACCATTCGCTTATCACGATTAGCCTTTGTGCTATCCTTATTCCATGTTTTCACTATCTCATGTTTTCATGTTTTCACTATCTCAAGTTTTGATTATCACAAATTTTCATATTTATCATTACCACATGTTTCCACTATTTCATACCATCATTGCTACAACTTACACGCTTTCATGACCACCTTATCACTTGTTTTTAATATTGCATGTTTTCATTATCACGTGTTTTAACTATCACATGTTTTACCAATCTTGCTAACCAAGACTCATACGAACTATAACCGTCAATTGTATGTAATACTAGTTAACCATGCGATTGATTTTGGGTCATAGTCGTGAGGTCTTGTCGTATTAGCAAGGATTTTTTTATTTTTGGATTTCGTTTAGACCTCGCGCCTCGAGAAAGGTGGACTAGGTGTGAGTCGCGACACATCTAGTTCGCTAGAATCGAACGCGTTCTCTTGTTTAAAATCTGACATTATTTTGTTAGTTAGATTTATTTCAATTTTTATGGATACATTCACTTGCATTGATTTTAGTTATTTAAGTTACACTTTCAAATGGATACATGTCAACCCCTCAACATCTTATTTTGTCCTCTGCCTCTCCTCGTTTGGATATCCTAAAGTAGGGGAGACTGTGGTTTTCACTTTACTGATCAAGTTGTTTGGTCAAATCATGCATTCTCGTCTTCGAATCATCTATGATCTTTGATTCTTGGCATGGTACTCATTCCATGCCTGTATGCCATTATTCATGTCATTGTCAAATGTATCACATGTTATATATTTTACGTTTGGATCTTACGTTGTCAAGTATTCCCTTATCAAAACATTTTCTATACTTTATGAATTGTGTGAGGGAGTCTCTCTGTAGGTAACTAGCACTCTTTTGAAGTAGCAACGATGTGGTGGGTTAGTTGCGGTACACCCTATATATAAGCATCGGTGGTGCTTTAAAAGTTGGCTAGGTGTCGGACCGCAGTTGGCCCTGGTGTCGTGTGTCAAAATTCGTGTAACAACATTATATCACTATTTCAAATGAAACCTTTACAATTAATTTTTTTAGTATAAGTGTACCTTTCGGTATAACATTTAACTATCCTCATTCCTTTTTCATCAGTCTCTACTAACTGAATTTCGGGACGAAATTTCTTAAAGTAGGGGAGACTGTAACATCCGTATGTATCAAAAACTCGAAAACTCGACCCACATGAAGATCCAAAGTTTAAACCCAATTCTTAACACCATGAATGTTGGATTACTCTTTTCCACATGATTTTACTCTGAAAATGGTGAACGTGGGCGAAAACCGCGCGTAAAACCGAGTTATAACGAAGCGGGAATCGCAAAAACAAGTTTGATGTTTGTTGCTGAGTTGCTAGTCGCGAATTTCGTCCCACATTGCCCCACCAGCAAAATATTCATTCCTTATACACCTATAAATACCTCTTTTAGGTCCCTTATAGTCTCCAACTCCTAGCTTGAGTATAAACAAGTGGAATAACCAATTTTTGGCGGTTCCACAACTACAATACCCCTTTGGGTGTCGTGCTTAGTAGATTTTTTAATGCTCTCGGCGAGGAGGTGCTGCCCTTCAAACTCGTCTCATTTGAAAAGCTTCTTTGAAGTAATTCTTTTTCTTTTTCTTTCTTTGTTTCCTTTCTTTCCTTCCATTTGTTATTCGTTTATTTATCGCTTTATTAGTTTAATTAATTTAGTTTAGGTTCTTAGTTAGGTGCTTTAGGCTCGTTTAGTTAGCCTTGCTAAGGCTCATTCTTAGAACGCTTAGCATTGCTAAGGCTTGTCCTTTGGATGACCTAGCTTTGCAAAGGCACGTCATTAGAACGTGTTGCCTTCCTTAGGCCGCCTTTAGGCTTGGTGAGCCTTGTAGAGGCACGTTAGGCCCAACGAGTCTAACCTATTATGTCCAATTTCATCTATATTCTTCAAATCCAAAAGTTAACGTTTTTATGCATGAACAATTGGGGATTTAGGCTTGTTTTTCACAAATCAACAATTAAACTAAATCTTAATCATTCTAATACATAATCCAGGTTTTGAACATAAACTCATTTTTAAGAATTTCAAATAGCTTAGAAATCGATCTCTGTTTAACAACATATTTAGTGATGGTACTTGAGACGCGAATGACATGTAGTAACTGGAAGGGTGAAAACACCGGTAGTCGCGGTCTCTGTCAAGGATAAGTGTTTGCATAAATCCCATAGTCGGGCCTAGGTGCTTACCTGGGACGCCGTGATGAGAGTGTCATAACCTATTAGGCCAAAGCATGTCTAGTAACTTTTAAGGTATTGTTACTCTTAAAGGTTAACATTTTTCAAACTTCAATCTATAACATTAAAACCCATTCCCCAAATGCATAAGAGCTTGGAATACCATATTCCAATATTCATCTCATCCCCTTTTATTCTTTTAGGATGAATCTACGGGACTAATCCTTTCACTTTCACTTTTCGCTTCGTGGACTTAACTTCTAATCCAAGTGAGTAATCTTTGCCCCTTTTTCTTATTTTCTCATTTTGGTGTTGCAACATGTATCCTATTTCAAAGTGTTGTCTTTCAAGTTTATCATTTACCATGCGTATGTGATCTATGTGTGAATTATGTGTTATGTGACTTCTAGCATGATTTGTCAATATGTGATTTTTAAAGGCTTTCATGTTTATCAAAGGTTTTCATGTTTATCATTGGATGTCAAGTATGTCATGGTTTTCATGTCTTTCATTTGGCATAAACATTAACGTAAGGCCTAGGGTAACAAAGGTAGATCTATCGGTTGACAACCCACTCAACTTGACCGTTTCGGCGTTGGGTGTTTGAAGCCTATTTCATTATTTCATATAGTCTAACATGCGGGTTAGGGAATCTTTCATATGTCATTGAGGTTTGTTTATGCCTACTATTTCATGTTTTCATTTTAAACTAGCAATTTTGGTTATGCCTAGTCTTTCATGTTGTCAATATCTTCTAGCATGTTATATTTCACTTACTCTATCATATGACACGTAACACATATTTTTCAAATATATATTATGTATCAAACTTGTGGTTACTCACCAACTATTTATAGTTGACCCCCTTTATTTTATACATGTTGCAGGCTATGATTTTGATGTTTCAAGATGCTATCACATAGGGCTTTTGGACCAAGTTTAATAAAGAAATTGTATTTGTTAGCAATATGTGGTGTATTGTTTTATCTTTCAATGTTATCAATGAAATTTGTTATTTAACTATTGTCACTAAACTAGTTTAATAGAGAAATTGTATTTGTTAGCAATATGTGGCAATCTAATAATGCCCCGACGTTTTCGCCGTCGGTTGGGGTGTGACAGACCCTTCACCCTGCTGAACTTGTTTGCCATTGTTTTTGAACTGGCAATCCTTAGATTGATGCCCTTTTCTTGCCATTATTGGCACACACATACCTGTCGCACTGCCCGACATGATGATAATTGCACTTGTTGCACTTTGGGAACTTACCCACATAACCAGATTGGCCTTAGTTTTGATTACCCCGCTTATGAGAATTTGACGAGAAATTCCTGGAGTTATCAAACTTGCGGTTCTGGTTTTGGTGGTTCTGCTGATTGTAAGACTTGTTTCCAGACTGATTCCCAGAATTATCCCATTTTCTTTTGTGGTCAGAGGCTCCAGCAGTTCATTTTCTAGGAGGTAAGACTCCTTGATCAACTTCTTGATTCATGAGCCTATAGGCAATCCTTACAGCATCACGAATGGTCACAGGGTTTGATGCAGTCACCATTCCCTGAATTTGGGCCACTAAACCCTTAATATACAACTCAATTCTTCGGTAAGCCGGCGTGACGATTCTAGGGCACAAACTCGCAAGAGAATTTGAGCGAGTAGTGTAAGCTTCAATTTCAGACCCCCTCCATTTTGATGTTATATAGCTCAGTTTCCATGTGACAATCCGCCTTTTCAGGTCTTTTCTTGATTCAACTTAAACTTAAATTGCTATAAATGTTGTGTGAACATGTATGTGATTGACTTATGTTGACCATAGCAACTAGGATTTGTGTAACCATCACTATACGAGCATGCACTTAAGTCTAGACATTTATATTCTATGACTTTGTATAAATCATATGTTATGATTTCATGTGAACGTTTTGTCATTTTTTGTGACAATTGAACTTATGATTCTATGTGTTATATATACAAATACTCATTATATATTATTATTATTTTATGTGACAATGTGTCATGTAGTTACAGATGACGTTTCTATGGTTTTATGTGAAGTTTTGCATATATCATTATGATTTCATCTTCATCATTTTATGTGAACGCGGAGTATATTTTATGAATTGTTAATCATGATTTTATGTGATGATAAGATATCACATAATTATATGTAGCGTTTTATGATTTTATGTGATGATCTAAGATTTATACTTTTATAAAGTGGGTTAACAATGTTGAGAAATACTCGTTTGGTCGTCACTTATACCCTCTTCGTTAACCCCGTTGGTTCTGTCAATCTATTCTAAAATTTGGAGGGTTAACTTTGTTAACTTCCAAATTCATTTCTAGTTAACCAAAACCTCAAGGGTCAACCTTGCCATTTCTAAAACTTGATAGTTTATATGGTATTTGTATGAGGGACCAATTTTGACAAGAGCCTAAACTTGAATTCTAATTGCAATTGAATCCCGACGTTCGTTCTGTGCACCGTAACCGACTTCTCCATAAAAACCGAATTCAAGATTCAATATCTGTTAGGAAACCGATCATTTGATCATCAATTAATCGCATTTGCATTTGATCACCCTCACATCCTCGCCATCACCTTCCCTCTCTTTCTCGTTCTCTCCCTCTGGTCCCTGTTTCGTCGCAAATATTCCTCCACCGCCACTCAAGAAATTCTAGTCAATTACTTCTTAATCGACTTCCATTTAACCACCATCGGGATCGCCTTTCAACACCGAGCAAGCAGGGGTCCTCAGTTTTGGAATCGGAGCAACTCGCGAAGTTGTTACCGAAGTTTCGGGATTTGATTTCGGTGTCAAAAACTTGTGTTCTCGCATATCCGTCTAGAGGTAAATGTTCCCTACCATTTTGGCTTTCATCTCGCAACATTTTTCCTTTGGTCGTGATTTTCCGGCGACCGGAGCTAGGGCTCCGATCACCGGAGATCTAAGGAAGAAGAAGGTGACCGTCGCGTCAATAGTTAAAACTTTTAAAACCTGGTTACGAACCAAAACGCGGCGCTAGCTTGGTGGCTAAGGCGCGCGCCTGATGATCGTGAGGTCTCGGGTTCGAGACCTGCTCTCTGCATCTATTTTCTGATTTTTTCTTCCTTCTCCTTAAAACCAGGTTCTGGCTCCAGCATACAAATAAAAGATTTCCTAGCCAGATTACTCTCGATCAGAAGTCCTGGCCGAGTGGTTTGAGCGTTGGAGTTTGTCCGGGAGGTCGCAGGTTCGAGCCTGGGCGACCTCCATTCTTTTCCTATTTTTTTGTTGTTTTAAGTTTTGCCTTGTGCTTGGTCAAAAAATTGATTTGGAATGTTTCTTTGGAGAAAAATGAATAAATAAAAACTCATGAACTATTGAAATGGTTTAGAAAAACATAAGTGAACGTTTTTTTTAGATACGTGATCTAATATAAATTGTGGTTTTCTTTACTAATTATTCGTTTCGTCGTAGTCTAACATATTTATATACATATTTGGTCTATTGAAACTCGTGGGATTTTCTTATGGATCTAAAAATATATGCACCTCGTTGAAATATAGTCATTAGCGTCAATTGCGTGTTTGATTTGTATATATATATTTATTTTGGATCTTTGAACTTATAAAATATATACTATTGATATACAATATATTTTTATTGCGTCATCTCGATAATTGCTCGGATTTGGCAACCGAGTCATCCTAGACTTGTTTCGGACCTCACGATTATTCGTTTTCGTCGTTTACATTAGACTTAGTCGCTTGTTTGAACACACACTTATACTTGAATGCTCGTTAGGTGATTGATTGCTTGCGCAAGACCCGTTATTGCTACTTGATTTAAGTATTTATCTGGAAATTGCTTTGCACCCAAAGGTGAGTTTCACGGCCCCTTTTTACCTATTTCAATCCTGTTGGGGGAGATTAACATGCAAACACTTGAACTGTTAGATAATTATATCACGTGAATGATAGTGGTACACTTATGATAAAGTCCTCACTTTTAGAGTTACTGTCAATGTGACATCAGCGGGAACTTATTTGGTAGATCTACTGGGCCTGACAAGCCCCACCCGGGTCATTCGCGCTGACTCGATTGGATATCGAACGGGTGTTATATACTTCTTAGTCTTAACGAGGCACAATTGAACTTGTCGAGCTTCAGTAACTGGATAGCTAGTTTATCTAGTCAAACGTGCACTGATTTCTTGAAAATAGCCTAGCTAGCTATTGATATATTATCTGGATTTTATTAACTGAACTTGAGCATGATCTTGAACTGTTGTTGAACAGTCAACCTTGAACTTAAACTTGAACTGTCGAGGAACAGTTGATTTACACTGAACTGGGACTGTAGTTGAACAGTCGATTTACATTAACTGGAATTGTTTTTTTTAACTCATAAACCTGTGAACTCACCAACCTTTGTGTTGACACTTTTTAGCATGTTATTTCTCAGGTTACGGATGTTCGAGTATCACGAGTACGCATGCATGAGTCTTGAAAAGGTTTTTATGTCTTTGGTCAAGTCACGTCACCTTGGGTGACAATGTTTTTACTTGAATTACTTTTATTGTACTTACGCTTCCGCATTTGTAAACTCTGAATTTATATTATAATGAAATAAGAAACGTTTTTATTAATTATTGTCGTTTGGTGTAACTAATGGACGGCGATCCTGGTTTGTCACACTCACTGCGGTGGTTATCGCGCGTGGGATTTTTTAGGGTGTGACAGATTGGTATCAGAGCCATTGGTTACAGCGAACTAAGATTCGTCTTAGACTGTAACTGTTTTGCATTAGTTGCACACCTAAACATTTTTCTCATGCATCGTGATACTCGCTCCTACACGCAACTGGTTTACGATGTCATTTACATCATCCATTCCCTTTATACTCACGGCAAGAAGCCGGTTATTCTAGATTCACTTTCGTTAACCTCTTTGAGTCGTGTATCTCCTCGTTAACATCCATGGATGATGAGACGTCGAATCATATCACATGATCGCATCTTCACTCTTGACGAGTCGTTTGCTGCTCGAGATTATTCTAGAGTAAAGGATTGGGCCTAGTACCTAGACATTAGACGAGTGCTTACTTAGGAAGGTGGTGTGATACCTCTTTCTGTTCTTAAATCTTTTACTCCTAGTGTGTGATATTATTGTTGAACCTGACCTACCTACATCGCTGAACTCTCATGCTCAGGAAACGTAATCATGACGTGCTAATAGTGCGATCATTCAACTTCAGTAGTGTAAGCGTCGTGTGGATTCAAGTGGTTTCTTATGGGGACACTTGTGTCTGCCTTCGTTATCCTGATCTTTTCACATTTGCTCTGATCTTCTAAGATCTTTCCTTTCTCATTTCTATCGCATGGTTGCGTTGGAATTAAGCAACTTGAATGAGACTCTTATAAACTAAACAATACCTGATGTGTATTCATTGATTTTTTCTCTCATATATATCTGATTGGTGAACAAGTCGGTATGCGTGATAAACCCTATTCAGATCCTATTGAGCTAAATTCTGGTTGACTCACTTCGGGTGGGTCATTCCAATTAAAGCGAACATTTTATTCTCAAAACTTACCTCTTTACCAAATTATAGTCAGGACAACTTTGGGTTAGTGACCACATTGTGAATATCTCATATGTACCACACCATACCTGGTAGCTGAAGTAAGAGGAACTAGGGTTATCATATAAAGTAAATTATAGTTACGGGTGCACACGTAAATGTAATTTGCAGTATATGGAAAACCTGGAGAATTCTACTAGGCAAGCCAATGGTTGTATTGGGACCAAATTCCTGTAATTTTTTTTTCTCGTGGCATTGAATGTTGAACATGTTGAACTCAACCGGATGATCGGAGTCATCTATCTTTGTAAACGTTATCGCGTATGATCTTATCTCTCCTACATATGGATCCTAATCCTTTCGAGAACTCTTTTGAAACATATTATGAATGCTAGTCCTGACTTAAATGACAAGTTTTTCTTGACTACAAAAACTCTTGACGAAATCTTTGAATGGTTTGAATTTACATTGAATCATAATTCTAATTTCACGACTTTACCAACCATATCAATCCCTAGAACTTTACAATCGTGAGACAACTCAGATATACATTCACCGGACGAATACCCAGGAAACAGTAGATAAACGGGTTATATAAATTCATATATCGCAAGCACTGTAACATATTTCTTGGCTGAAAACTCTTGTGAAGTTACCCTCTGAAGATTCATACTCCCTGATTTTGTTGTGTGAACCAATACTTGTTGCCAGCAACATCGACACGGTTGTACAAATCGCCTACCCCACCAAGCATATTTATCTCTAATGGGGCTCATGTTAGTGAGAATCCTTCCTGACTTTCAAACTAATGACTCCCAGTTTTAACGTAAGAACTATTCCGATTGATCTCATGAGCCTTAACTATCGATTTTGTTTGCATAATTCAACCTTTCATGATTTAACAACCGGCAATTTCTTATTCTCGTGCTTTGTAATCCTTTATGTATTGGATAAGCTTCTAAGCTTGGAACCGAAGGGTGTTACACTTTTGGTTAGTTTTTCTACTAGTTAACACCATTGATGATAAGACGGCCTTGAGTTTCAATCACAGTAACAATACCAAGCTTTATATGGAAACTCTATTTGCACCCATCGAGCGTGAACTTCTTGTTATTGTTAGCTAACTGTGCGATCAAACTATATTTACTCTTCTTACACATTGAGTACACCAAGTTATCCATACATTTTGTATATTTATTTACACCCCTCTCATAGAAACTATCGATAAATTTCTGGTACGCGAATCCTCATCGTCATTTAAAAAAAAAAAAACTTTCATTGATGAACCTCCAGCTTGAACTTAAACCTTTTGGCCTATTTAAATTTTGATCATCTTGAAATTTGAAGCTTTAGGATATCCTTACTGCGCGTGCCAAACTCTCGACGATCTTGGATAGAATGGCAAACTGTACGCATCTTACTGATACTGTGAATGGAAATACCTACACCTTTTGTTTGTACAACGTATTGAAATCTTTCGCCCCTTTTACATTCAAGCGTATGGGAAAAACTTGAAGTCCTCTATCTCCGATAAAAGTATCCAATGTGGTTTGACTAATATCTAGTAAAGGTAGGTAGTTGGTACACTTTCAAGGTGCTGGTAGTGTGGTGGGTTAGCTGTGGTACACCCTATATATAAACATTGGTGGCACGTTGAATGTGAGACCAGTACCAGACCAATGATTGACTTTAGAGTCATACACAAGAGCCTCGTCATGAGAAACTCCATCTAACGGGACTAGGTCCTCGACAAAACTGGTTAATGCTACTTTCTCCGAGGTTACAGATATCCCGTACGTATTCCTATCAAAAGAGACATACCAAAAATAATCAAACTTCATGCTTTCAGTTGCCCGAGTCTAGAAGAAAACTTTTCTGAAGCGAATTTCCTGCCATGATATAGACGCGAATTCTGACTTAGATGAACATCAACGTTTTGAAAACCAGAGATTTTCCCTTATGAATGACAAACCACCTGATCGAATGATCAACTCCAATTTTTAGAAGCATGTGAAAAGGAGTAGATTGACTTTCGTTTAAGAGACACTGCTTTTGGGTCGACTGCCTTGTTTTTTTTTATGAACCCCCTGGCATTCACTGAGGTGATAGGCCTGATCCTTTTCTATGGAACCCCCGATTTGATCTTTTAACCCGCGGTAAACCTGCACTGAACCCTAGCAAAGACGCATATGTACAGGCAACCCAAGCCAAATCCACCTTTGAACATCCTGATGTTTTGTGTTTCGTAGACACCCTTTTATATCACTTTCATACTTTATCTTACTTTTGCGGACCATTTGAATCGATGTTTTGACAAGAAAGGAATCATGACGCATGAAGCGCAAGGACATCAAGGAGACTGAGCATGCCGGTGAGCTTAAATAATGGAGAATCCCTTAACGAGACCTTTACTCTATTGGATTGTATAACCGCTGACACGTTCATTTCGAGATCTATCTACGCGAGTTCCTTACCAAATCTTGTCAAGCACATATATACATCTCTCCGAATTTTATTCTGTCCACTACGTTATTTGCATCCTCCCTACTGGTATCTTTACCAGTTCCAGTTTAAAGTCACAAATCATTCTTGGAATGTGTAGTTTCGGCTATCATAAGCTTGCTATCTCATTGTTTACTAGAATTCACGAACTAAGCTGTTGGCGCTCTTCATCTTAAATTTGCTAGTTTCATGCTTGATGAGCACCTTTCGATATTCGGTACCTCATAGTTTACACTTTTGTTTTGTTGAACCTTGGCCCTTCTTTTTGGATTCTTTAGCAAGGTAATATACTTGATGATATGTTGTACTAAACTCCAACTTGAAATTGAACCTAGTTGCCTATGTTATTTCATGAAAAGTTCTTAACAGAAATTAGTAATTCTTTCCTAAAACAAACTACTACGTGTTACCTTTTAGATGGTTGTGAGCTCTTGATTGGATTTCTCTTTAGACCTCAGTCCTTTCGTCACAACATCAATGTGTTACCAGTTATATTATAGTATGTGAGCAGTTGTTGAACCATTTAACCATTATAAATAATTTGTTGCTTTTGATCTTCTCATGGGAAATGTTTATAAAACATACATGTTTATGCATGCTAAGAATTGAGAATCTAATACTATGTTTAGGGTATATAAACTGATTAATTATTGAAGTGCTGGTTTAAACATAAGTTGCATAGAATTGCATGATTAGTTATGTGTATGAGACGTGTTAGGAACCAGAAAATGACATGTTCTGAATGTATTAACTTGATTGAGTATGAAAACCATACACCATACAATGTCCTAAGTCTCCTACCTTGGTGGGAATGACAAGACTGTGTGAAGTTGCCCCGTCAACTTTGCACGGTATGGGTTGTGTTGGTTAGTTTATGAACTTATATGCTAGAGACATGCCATGTTAGGGTTATATGTTAGTATATAAGGTGTTGGGACAATTGTATGCGTTGTATGGTAAAACCTTAATGGATTTGTATGCTAGTACGCTTTGACTGCATTAACCTTTAAAAGAAATATTCATAGAAACTCGTATGCTATCTGAACCGTTATTGCATGAAATGTGAATTTGAATGTTCTCATGACTCACGCGAATATAAGCAGTCATAAATCTATGAAGTACTTTGGGTCTTCGTATGAAATTGATCAGTGATTAGGTCATTTTATGCTACTTGCTAATTGTTAGGCAAATCTAGATCTTTGTGTTGTCGTTGAATAACAAGTCTATTAGGCAAACAATGGCTGACTTGATGCACACACGATTTTCTCATACACAAATTTATTTCGCTTCGATTCACCTGGGTTATTGGTGAATGCGAATCCCTTAACTGAAAACGAGACCCTAAACGAGAATCTCACTTCTGGTTATGGGTACGATAACTAGAGGCTAATCAGACTATTATGATTCTTCTTCGCATTGAAACTTGATTTCAAATACTTATGTTGTCGTGTCACTCTGTTCGGCCTTGTCACTCCACACGATTCCCGAGTACAGTTGTTCAACTCTTCTCATAGGAAAACGTTTGATAGGAAAATCACTTTCTACACTTTCAATTTGAATTCCTTTCGAAATCCTTAAACATCTAACATCTTCTCAACATCGGGAACACATTCTTGATCGTAAAACCCATTAATCCTATTGGAGTAGAGAACCCGGACTATTCGATGCGTAATTGTCAATTCGATTCTTAAAACAATTGTCACAGATTTAAATTTTCGGGACTAAAATTCTTTCAACAAGGGGATGATGTGACGACTAGGAATTTTTTTTATTTTATTTTATTTCTTTTGTGACCAACTTGTTAACCGCGTTATTCAATTTTCGGGACGAAAATTCTTCAACAAGGGGATACTGTGACAATCCGCCTTTTCAGGTCTTTTCTTGATTCAACTTAAATTTAAATTGCTATAAATGTTGTGTGAACATGTATGTGATTGACTTATGTTGACCATAGCAACTAGGATTTGTGTAACCATCACTATACAAGCATGCACTTAAGTCTAGACATTTATATTCTATGACTTTGTATAAATCATATGTTATGATTTCATGTGAACGTTTTGTCATTTTATGTGACAATTGAACTTATGATTCTATGTGTTATATATACAAATACTCATTATATATTATTATTATTTTATGTGACAATGTGTCATGTAGTTACAGATGACGTTTCTATGGTTTTATGTGAAGTTTTGCATATATCATTATGATTTCATCTTCATCATTTTATGTGAACGCGGAGTATATTTTATGAATTGTTAATCATGATTTTATGTGATGATAAGATATCACATAATTATATGTAGCGTTTTATGATTTTATGTGATGATCTAAGATTTATACTTTTATAAAGTGGGTTAAAAATGTTGAGAAATACTCGTTTGGTCGTCGCTTATACCCTCTTCGTTAACCCCGTTGGTTCTGTTAATCTATTCTAAAATTTGGAGGGTTAACTTTGTTAACTTCCAAATTCATTTCTAGTTAACCAAAACCTCAAGGGTCAACCTTGCCATTTCTAAAACTTGATAGTTTATATGGTATTTGTATGAGGGACCAATTTTGACAAGAGCCTAAACTTGAATTCTAATTGCAATTGAATCCCGACGTTCGTTCTGTGCACCGTAACCGACTTCTCCATAAAAACCGAATTCAAGATTCAATATCTGTTAGGAAACCGATCATTTGATCATCAATTAATCGCATTTGCATTTGATCACCCTCACATCCTCGCCATCACCTTCCCTCTCTCTCGTTCTCTCCCTCTGGTCCCTGTTTCGTCGCAAATATTCCTCCACCGCCACTCAAGAAATTCTAGTCAATTACTTCTTAATCGACTTCCATTTAACCACCATCGGGATCGCCTTTCAACACCGAGCAAGCAGGGGTCCTCAGTTTTGGAATCGGAGCAACTCGCGAAGTTGTTACCGAAGTTTCGGGATTTGATTTCGGTGTCAAAAACTTGTGTTCTCGCATATCCGTCTAGAGGTAAATGTTCCCTACCATTTTGGCTTTCATCTCGCAACATTTTTCCTTTGGTCGTGATTTTCCGGCGACCGGAGCTAGGGCTCCGATCACCGGAGATCTAAGGAAGAAGAAGGTGACCGTCGCGTCAATAGTTAAAACTTTTAAAACCTGGTTACGAACCAAAACGCGGTGCTAGCTTGGTGGCTAAGGCGCGCGCCTGATGATCGTGAGGTCTCGCGTTCGAGACCTGCTCTCTGCATCTATTTTCTGATTTTTTCTTCCTTCTCCTTAAAACCAGGTTCTGGCTCCAGCATACAAATAAAAGATTTCCTAGCCAGATTACTCTCGATCAGAAGTCCTGGCCGAGTGGTTTGAGCGCTGGAGTTTGTCCGGGAGGTCGCAGGTTCGAGCCTGGGCGACCTCCATTCTTTTCCTATTTTTTTGTTGTTTTAAGTTTTGTCTTGTGCTTGGTCTAAAAATTGATTTGGAATGTTTCTTTGGAGAAAAATGAATAAATAAAAATATATTATATACATATTTGGTCTATTGAAACTCGTGGGATTTTCTTATGGATCTAAAAATATATGCACCTCGTTAAAATATAGTCATTAGCGTCAATTGCGTGTTTGATTTGTATATTTATATTTATTTTGGATCTTTGAACTTATAAAATATATACTATTGATATACAATATATTTTTATTGCGTCATCTCGATAATTGCTCGAATTTGGCAACCGAGTCATCCTAGACTTGTTTCGGACCTCACGATTATTCGTTTTCGTCGTTTACATTAGACTTAGTCGCTTGTTTGAACACACACTTATACTTGAATGCTCGTTAGGTGATTGATTGCTTGCGCAAGACCCGTTATTGCTACTTGATTTAAGTATTTATCTGGAAATTGCTTTGCACCCAAAGGTGAGTTTCACGGCCCCTTTTTACCTATTTCAATCCTGTTGGGGGAGATTAACATGCAAACACTTGAACTGTTAGATAATTATATCACGTGAATGATAGTGGTACACTTATGATAAAGTCCTCACTTTTAGAGTTACTGTCAATGTGACATCAGCGGGAACTTATTTGGTAGATCTACTGGGCCTGACAAGCCCCACCCGGGTCATTCGCGCTGACTCGATTGGATATCGAACGGGTGTTATATACTTCTTAGTCTTAACGAGGCACAATTGAACTTGTCGAGCTTCAGTAACTGGATAGCTAGTTTATCTAGTCAAACGTGCACTGATTTCTTGAAAATAGCCTAGCTAGCTATTGATATATTATCTGGATTTTATTAACTGAACTTGAGCATGATCTTGAACTGTTGTTGAACAGTCAACCTTGAACTTAAACTTGAACTGTCGAGGAACAGTTGATTTACACTGAACTGGGACTGTAGTTGAACAGTCGATTTACATTAACTGGAATTGTTTTTTTTAACTCATAAACCTGTGAACTCACCAACCTTTGTGTTGACACTTTTTAGCATGTTATTTCTCAGGTTACGGATGTTCGAGTATCACGAGTACGCATGCATGAGTCTTGAAAAGGTTTTTATGTAGTCACGTCACCTTGGGTGACAATGTTTTTACTTGAATTACTTTTATTGTACTTACGCTTCCGCATTTGTAAACTCTGAATTTATATTATAATGAAATACGAAACGTTTTTATTAATTATTGTCGTTTGGTGTAACTAATGGACGGCGATCCTGGTTTGTCACACTCACTGCGGTGGTTATCGCGCGTGGGATTTTTGAGGGTGTGACATTCCAATTTCTGGATCTCGTTTCGTGGACAATACTCTTCTTGTAGCAACTATTTAAACTCAGCCCAAGGCATGGCATTAGCTTCTTCAATCCCCAGCATCTGCACCTCAGTATTCCACTAGGTGAGAGTCGGTCCTTCCAAAGTACCCGTGGCAAATTTCACTTTGCTACCCTTAGGACATTTGCACATTTCGAATGCAGTTTCCACTTTTTCAATCCAGTGGAGTAGGCTAACAGCTCCCTCAGTTCCTTTGAACTGATGAGGCTTACAGTCCATGAAAGTTATAAATGTAACATTACCTGTACATACATTCATACCAAACCATTTAATCATAGATTACCAATGCGTATGATAACATCCAATGACAAGACGCAAATTTTTTGTTACCTTGGGGTGGCCCTCCATTGCCTACTTCTTGGGCATGTGCCGCCAAGGTAGCAGCCACATGTTGGTTGATTAGTGCAGCCAATTCAGCCGGTGTCATGTTTGGTGCATTTCCGTCTGCGATTAACTTCAATTCACAATTATCCAAAATGAGAATAAGATATAACATGAATCACAACTACCATCACATAAGTAATAAATTACTTCACAAGACATTCGAACATGACAATCACATATTAAATAGTAAATCCTGATTAAAATAAAGTGCAACTTGTTCACAATTTATTCAACAGAAATTCAAAAATTAAAAATGCATAGTCTTGGGAACATCCTCCCGATAAAACAAACAACCAACCAAAAAAAAAGTGAAAACAAACAACTCATGAGCTATCCTCATCAGTTGATGCACCAAGCATTTCCTCTTCCGGTTCTTCCTCGGGATCCTCCTCCTATTCTTCCTTGGGATCCTCCTCTGGTTCTTCCTCGGGACCTTCCATAATAGGTTCATCAACTGGTTCTACCGGAGGCTCAGCCTCCCTAGCCAACTCGAGCTCTACCACCCGAGCTGTGAGTGCCTCAACAAGCTCAGTGAGATGACTCACTTGATAGTACGTGTCGCTCAGTGTCACCTGGTGCTCGTCCTGACGCTCATTA